>VDFB02058242.1:739046858-739429980 GCA_007258455.2 Sequoia sempervirens | reverse complement strand
AAAAGGGGGTTCGGATGGGTATTTCAATATGATAAAAAATGCGATTATTCGCAAGATTGTAATAGGGTTTTTCACTGGATAATAAAAGTGTTGGATGGCTGCGGTTTGGTGGATGTAGCCCAGATTGGGTGAACCACGTTAAATTCTGTGTTATGATTTATTCTATGTATGTTTTAGTTTCTCTGTTTTGTTTATTAAATCTGCATTTAATTGTTAGATCTGCCATCTCTAACCCTAACAGTTTCACTATGAGGTCATGGCGACAAGCGAAGGTCATGCCGACATGAAGCAAGGTCCCACTGAAAAGAAATGGAGCTCAGCAAAGGATCATGCCTTCACCATAAGGTCTCAGTGAAGAAGGAATTCATGCCAAAAGGAAAGAGGGACTCGGGCTTGAAGAGAGTTCAAAGATGGACTCAGGGAGACGACTCCCCGAGTGCGATGGTTTCACCGAGACAGAGGGGGCTTCAATGAAAGGTCTCGCTGACTTGATGGGGTCTAGCCAAAACAAAAGGAGCCGGGCAAGAAAAAAAGGGAGATCAATAAGAAGTTTCCCCGATTACGAAAAGTTTGGCCGATAAGCTTGAGCTCAGGGAGAAAAAGAAGACATCGCCATGAAGTCTCGCCGACCTAATTTGTCTTGCCGATATAGGATGAGCTCGGTATGACTTTTGTAGCTCGCTGAAAGGTCTCGCCGACTGGTCTGTGCTATGCCAATAACTGTTAGAAGACAGAAATCACATTGGGGAGACATGATAAGTGTCTCACCGACATGCGATTCAAGGTGGACCACTTTTGACTACCTGGGAATCTGGCATGGTGAATGTCTAACCAATCAGGAGGAGCTAAGAGGGCTGACCTGTGATAGTTTGATCAATTGACCACCCCTATGGAAGACCAACATAATGCAAACGAGATAGACTACTTCTGAGATCAAAGCGATGACTCAGCTCAGAAAATGGTGGTGGTTTGGAACATGAGGAACCCGAAGAGAAGAAGAAACTATGAGTCATAGGGACAACTGTAGTGACCACTGGCAGGGGCAGATTAGTATTAATGATGATATTCTGAGCATTCAAGGTGAACTACAAGAGAGTTCAAAGATGGACATGGAGACAAAAGAGTTAATGCTGCAACAGTAAAAGATCTACAAATCTTTCCCAGAAATCTTTCATTAGCATGGACAATGAGGATTCACATTGAATGCATAATTGACTTTCTTCAGAAGATCTGAGAGCCGACTCTCCTACAGTCTGCAGATATTTTGTAAACCCTAATACAAAGGGATAGTGCATTCTTTTTATTGCATTCTGTATATAAGGCATCCTTGCCTCTTTGTAAAGGTTAGAACTTCTAGGTTAGAATTAAGAACTTTTAAGAGATAGATACGATTAGAAAGAATAGGAATAGAGGGGATAGAAGCTGATCCTGATTCTTTGTAATAGGAGCTTCTTTTGTCTTCCTGAGTAGGAGTTAGATTCTGAATAGACTAATGTATCTTTCAGTTTTCTTAGTGTAAATGGAAACAATTTGGAGCCATAGATTTTCTGTACACTGGTGATTGTGCCAGATTTGTAAATGTTGCTTATCTATCTCACTGACAGTAGAAGCAACCAGATCTTAATCTACTTGATGTTGTTTTCTAGAATGATGTTTGTCTTGAATTAATCATCTAATTTAAGAAGCTTTCAAGGAATGAAGTTTGGTTTTATGTTTTGTTTAAATGGTAACTTGCAATCTGTTGTTGAAATCAACATTGTGAATGAATGGAACTGTGTGTTAGTCACAAGTTAAGTTTGTTCTGTAGTTTTAGTTAGGAATTCCTTGGAAGGTGACAGGTCTAGTTAATTGAGATGAAGTGTCATTCTTTTATGTCTCAAAGCCTTGATCTATCTTTTTATATTTCTTTAAAACCCTGGTTAGAATAGGTTTTAAGTTTATGTTTGATCTCATAATAATCTAGAAGCTCACACCAACAGGCCCCTTGAATATTACTGTTACATTGACCATTGAGGGACATCAGCATAGTTGAGAACCAACTACATAGACCTTGGGAGCTAAGATATCCATGTGATCATCTTTCCCTTTTAGGAGAAACAGAGTAGCAATATTCTGTTTGCATGTTGTTGTGCCACTTGGACCGTCAACAGGTCCCAAAAGTCAACACATAAGAAGATATCTCCATTCTTCTTTCTTATTGGAACCAAGTTGGATACCCATGCATTTTGCTTGATTGAGAAGATGATCTGAGACTGAATTATCTTTGTCAGCTCTTATGCCATCAATGTTTCGATCTTCAGATTGACTAGCCTCTATTTTTGGTGGACTGGTTTTGTGCCTTTAGTTATCTCTATTATATGTTGGATGATGTTGGGATTGTATCCCTTAAGGTCATCATATGACCAGGCCACTCCTCCATACTTCTCATAGAAGCTGATGAGCCTTTCTTTATCAAGATGCATAACATCCTTCTTGACTTTGAGCTTTCTTCCATCTCCAACCTGAAGGTCCGCATAGTAATTTTTGTCCACTACAAACTTCCTTTTATCATTTCTTTCATTGTAACAATCAAACAGGTTTTCAAGAGTGACTAGCCCCTTTGGAAGCTTGTTAGACCTCAACTGAATGATTTTCCATCGTAGGCCTCTACAATCTTCAGTTGGAGTTGGTCAGAAAACTTGCCCGAGATTGAATGAATGAGGCGATGTATTCATCTTTGTCAAACACTTTCCAGCTATGATAATTATATGGAATTTTTGATCAAACTATCACTCGTACAGAGTGTTTGTTATGAATTAGGTCGGAGATAGGGTCAAACTGAGATCTGATTGCGGCCATGTGGTCTGCATCACTATTTTTTTCTCGAGGCACTAGCTGGATGTTGAAGGCTTCAAAACCTTCGATCATGTCCTAGACCCTATGTCTATAGGATCGCATGTGAATAATTTTTGCAGTAGAGACCTCTTAGACTTGGTTGACTACTAGTTTGAAATCTCTGAACACTATTAATTGCTTGATGCCCATCCACTTTGCAAGCCTTAGAGCTTGCACTAGGCCTTCATACTCAACTTCATTGTTTGAATAAGTGAACAGGAAGCGGAAGGACCAAAGTGTCTTTTCATTATGTGGGGATGTCAAACATATCCCAACTCCTACGCTCACTTTGCATCTTGCTCTGTCAAATTGCAACATCCATAGCTTTGAAGCTTGATTTCTTTTAGGCTCCTTCACGACCTTCAAAAGCACTTGATCTTCATCATAGATGACATAAGTGCCTAACCTGGTAGCATGATAGTTGTCGAAAGGATCAACATCTATGTATTTTCTCAAGAGAACTTCCTCTGAATCTGTTTGATCTTTGGTCACCTCTTCATCCTCCAGTAACTCAATGCAATATGTTTCCTTCTTCATGAAAGAGGTATGATCAACTTCAAAGTTGATCATGGCTTCATCGACCACATGTTCCAAATGCAGAGCTTCAGACACCATTTTCATTTTAGCTCCATGCTTGGTCTTGAGGATCAAGTGCAATCAGTCCAAAGACAACTATTTGCCTATCTTTGAAGTGAATTCTCAGGATAGGTAGAGACCGAACATGGGGGAAACATATATGATCACATTATCTTATCGAATTGTGATGCTAGGGCAGGGGAATAGAGTCAATGGGAGGTCTTTGATGACACCTACGATTTTGAATTTGTTCCCATCAAGCTACATAACCCCCCTTTTTAACGGTTCATAGCTAAGTCCTAAGGCTTCAACTATTAGCTTGGGCATGACTATAGTGCTAGCACTAGAGTCAATCATGGCGTTGTGTAATAATTTCTCTCCCACAATAACAATTAGAAAGAAGAGTTTTAGTTTTGGATTATTTCTAACCTCAACAGAGGCTTCTTTTGTGCTATTTGTGAGAACCTTGGCAAGGGGCGGTAAGTCTACAGCCTTTCCTTGAGTGATTACTTTTTTGGCTCAATGATCGGATCCTCCCAAAGAGCCTTCTATAGTAATGTCTTCTATTTTGGAATAGCTAAGATATCCCACAAGGACACATTAGTAGATGATTTTTTCAATTGTTCGACCACATTAAATGGTGGCAGATTTAGAAGCTTCTGCTCCTTAGCTCTAGTTACAACAATTTCCCTTCGCAGCTGACAATGTTGTACCACTATGGAGGTACTGGGTGTCTAGTTAGAAGCACTTTTGGGTTGCAGACTGACTGTTTGTGGGATGACTGGTTCACCTGTGAATCTCCTCTTTGAATGAGTGTTATAATTGGACTACACTTGTGATATTTTTGACATGGATGCATCGTTGGAAAATAGTGCCCCTTCTTCTTCCATCCATGAGAAGAGCGCTCAATCGGGAGTAATATCTATTTATTGCTCCAAGGGCATCCCTTACATTTGTGTAGTGAGTACCATGTTTTCCATTTGCAAAGAGGCATATACATAACCTCCATGATTCGATTTCATGCCTTGGTTGCGCTACTTTGCCACATTTTGTTGTAGAATTCCACATGGGAAATTTTGGGGCATATGTGCATCACCACAGGGGAAGCACTAGGGGTTGATGTCATCAACTAAATTGTTTTTCCCCATCGTCAATTCTCTGCTTGAGCTTGGGTTAGCACTTTGTAGTGAAGTGGGTACTGGCACTATTTGATTAGTTGTTTGATCTTGCAGATTTGTGTCTGAGCCTCCTTGGAACTGGTTTTGTTGGTAAGAAGACCTTTCACCTTGATAATTTTGGTAAGTTGGCTTTGGAGGCACAAATTGATTCTGCTTGATAGTAGTTATTTCGTTGGCCATAGCCCACAACATTTCCTTGATGTTGCTTATCTCATCCTTTGAAGAGCCGAATGTGGAAGCAACTTTCTATGGTATGACCAGATATGTGTACATGGATTAAGGAGGAGCGGGCATACTGGTAGATGGCATCCCCTAGGCAGGAACTAATATCTCAGGGAACATAGGTATGATTGGCCAAGTCATAAACTTTTCCGCGTCTATAAATTTTTTCTCTGCTTTGACTGTGATGCTATATGTGCCTGGTAGAGTGATTCCGCCAAGAGACTGGATCATCATCGAGATGTCAGTGTTGATGGATTTCAAGTAAAACATGAACGCCAAGTCGGTCGATGAGTGGATAGTAGCCCGAATTCTTTTCTGAGTTATATGGAACTGAGTGTTGAAGTCAGTCATGGCTTCATATGGGGCCCGCTTTATGAATTCTAGTTGATGATATTATGAGGACCTGTCTCCATCATTCAAGAATCTTTCATAGAAAGGTTCTCCGAGTTTATCCCAAGTAGTGATGGTATTAGCTTACAGTGTGTTGTACCAATCTAGTGCCTTACCTCTGAAAGAGGCTATGAGCAACCTTAGAGTTATATTTTGGTCTTTAACTCCATGTACCAGACATGTGTTTGCCACATCTTGTAGATGTTCAGATGGTGTTCTTGATCCATCTCTAGTGAACTTAGGTATAGCTTTCAAAGTGAAAACTAGAATAGGGGCCCAAATGGCGGGTGCTACTGGTGCTACAGGAGGACTTCTGGAATCCCATGCCACATAATTTCTATTAGTGGCTGGAAACATGGCTAGTGGAAGGGGTGGAGGAAGATGAACATTCACTATGTGGGTCATGGCTTGTACTATTCCTACTGGCAGCACTAACAAACTAGGGTTATTCACTGTTTGGGATATTGTAACAGGCTGATGGCTCATACACCCTCTTTAGATTTAGGCTCATTTAAGTAGTCCCACCAGGCATGCCAGAAAAAAGAAACTATTGATGCCAAAAATTGGCAAAGTAACAACCTTTATGGGAGACTCAGTTAATGGGGAGACCAATTGCGCTAAACTGAGTGACCTCTGGGTTTTTAAAGAAGCCAACTTCTTCTGTAATTGGGTTTTTGGAATGGGAAAAGGAAGAAAATAAAAAAAAATAAAGATCTAACTAAGGCGATGCACCAAGAAATAGATATAGGCATGGTAAATCTATCTTTTGGGATTTGATTTAAGGGCCCGATCAACAATCTGCTATGTTCCAAAATAGCAAAAATCAAAGATGAAAACCTGAATATTTTATTCAATGACATAAAATAATTCTCATACACATTCACTAAAAAGAAGATTCAAAGACATGATCTAAACCAACAAACTTGTATTAAAATCATAGAAGTTCTGCAAATAAACAATTCAGGACAATAATGGCACAGTATAATGTTTTATCAAATAGCTTAAGAAAAACAAAAAGGCCAAACAATGGCACAATCTGAGAGTCTCATAGAATAATCTAAAAGCAATACAAAAGGCCTGGTATCTTTTCCCTAATTTTTTTGTATCTTTCAAACTCATTTTTAGAAGGAAGAATCAGTATATATAGATAAAAATCCCACCGCCTGGCAGGCTAGTAACAAAAAAGATCTCATATCTTGAGCAATGATGCTTGCAACAATGATTTCATTTGGCTATTGCAACAAAAAAGATTCGGGCCATGGAATGTAGTCACTCCTCGAACAGATGCATCCCCTCTGAATGATGGCACTAGTCCTAGCAAACTCTAGTGCAAACAAGTGTCACAAAATAATGCAGTCGGTTAAGACATGCGACAACCTAGCAGGGCTTGCTGCTTGCTCTCACCTTCCCTTTGATGAAGTCCTTGTGAAAGAGATATGTTGCAGCAAGTTGGGGCCCACTCATTGATTCCTCCTCGCGTTGGGCGACTACGCAGTGAAGACACGTGGAAGCATTCTTTACTATCGGTGCTGACTATGGGGTCCAGAAAAGTGTACGCAGATGAAATCTATGTAGCATGTGGACGGGGCTCAATTGAAAAGTGAAGGGAAGCAACCCCTAAGAGCCTATAGTGACAACACGTGGAAGTACGATGGAAGACGATAGGAGAGTGAAGGAAGGCTTCCCTACAGTGAGTTCCTGACAGACACGTGGCAACAGTGAATGGAGTCTAAAAAGATGAGGCACAAGCTGGTACTTAGCAAAAATAAAAACCATTCGGAGGGAGCTTGAGGAATTTAACATTCATAGTATGAAAATCCTAAAAATATAAATGTAAGAGAATATATAAAGGATTTTGTTTACCAAATAAGCTATGACTAGTTATTATCTCTTTTAGGTATGGAACATGAACATTTGACTTATCTACTACATATTGAAATCTACTCAAAGACATAGTTAGAATCATGCATCTACTAAGGTATTATGTTTGAGCTATACAATACTTCACTTCAAGGAAATTAGATTTACTAGGTTTTTTGGTTTTATAGATGTTTTTAGATTCAATGGGTTTTTAAATTTACTATTTATAAATTTGGAAGGTTAAAATTTTAGATGGTTATAATTTCAAATGGTTTCTAGTTTCAAAGGAATATAGTTTTAGAGGATTTATAGTCATGAATAATTTTCATTTCAGATGGCTATGATTTTTAGAGGGTTTACTATCACAACTTAGGTTACATTTTTAGATAATTTCTAGATAATGGGTTAGAATTTTAAATGGTTATAGTTTCAAATGTTTTTATAGTTTTAGTAGTTTTTATTCTAAGTTAAAAATAGTTATATTAGAAGATGTCAAGAAAACTAAAATAAACTCTACTAAATAGGTTAATCTCTAACCATAGTTAGTTGAAACTGATTTCAAAGGTGTTTCAAAACAGAACCGAATGATTTTTAGTGGATAAAATGCTATTAGAGACAATAATGTTGTTTTTCTAGTTGCTTATGTAGGCTTTATACAAGTGCAAAACAATCATGTTACAAAATTAATGATTTTCTTTTGGGATATCTAGCTAGCTAAAGTACTCCATTTATATGAATTAACTATTAAAAGGTGTTCTTTCAATAATAAAATGCTTAAAATGGGAGATGTCCCCCTCTTAGACCATAAAAAATATAGTGTAAGATTATTTGGATACCATTAAGGCCTTCGAGGAAGTGAATTCTTGTCATACCTATAAAGAAGGTAATAGGGTGGCTAATATAATGGATATAATTTGTGCCATTGGATCAATATTAGAAGCATGGTTTAAGATAGACTCCTTTCCTAATGAGAATTTTAATTTTAATTAATGAATCCCCCTTGTTACCTCCTCAATTTAAATTCTTTTAATTCCTTGATGATAATTTTCTAGCAGATTTATACTTTTCCTCAAGATGACATGCATGATATGATGATGTATTCTAGCCTTTATCGTACTTTTTTTTATTATATTTGAATTTAGCTAGTTTACATAATCCTAAAAGAATCATTCTTAAGAATCCCAAGCATTTGGATTTCGGTATCATATTTAAATCATTCCAATCTCTCTTTGATATAGAAATTGTTAGTTCTTTTGCTAGGTGTGAGACTAGGCTTGATATAGGTGGTATTGAGGATTATAGGCCTCTTCAAGGATTTCCTACCAAGAAGATATATATTTATCAGAGACTTGAGAGAAGTTCAGGAAACATGGGTGTTATAGGATTTAAATAAAAGTAAAAAGATCACCATATAGAATATTCAAGAAGGGAAGGATTAGCCCATTATGGAAACTATCACGTTGTTATAATTTAGTAGATCTTAGAAGGCTAGAAAAATAATTGTCAAAGATATTTTCTTTGAGTTCTTAGAGGAAATAATTTCTAATTCTACAAGAATTCCAATGGAAGGATTAAGGTGTACAAGGAAAGGATAATTAAAAATAAAGATGTTGAATCCTTCCTAAGAAGTAATGAGAAGATAATTATATTTTGAGTTGGATTCCTTATAGACTCTCTCCTTAAGATGTCAAATGAGGCGAGTATAAAATTATTCAAATACATAGCTATGGAAGGTAGGTACAAGTGTATTGTATTCTATCATTTATCTTTGCTTAACTACTTCAGGTATAATATTATATTGAATTTTTCCTTGTACCTACTTGTTTCATTAGAGATTTTTTATTGTAGATGTGGATAAATAAGGAATAAATATTGCTTAACCAATTTTTGATATATTTTCTTTATCGATTTAATAAGGCCAAAGTAGTGCCTTTATAACATCCTATGAAGGTCTTAACAATGGTGATTACTTGCCTTGATGTCAACCCCTCTAAGCTCTCTCTTGGTAGGATGTGCACCCTCACCAAATTTTTTATCATCAAAACTACCTTAGAGAATAATGATGTTTTGGTATCTAAATATAGGGCTAATAAGAAAAAGGTGGTTTTGAGTTTAAATTATATCAAGGATAAGGACAAGGGAAAAGGGTTAGAAACCTATGGGCACTTTTATTTAATGAATGGGAAGGTGAAAGGGGATAAATGCAAGAGGATAATAGGGACCAATAATTCCTTAGGTAGGATATAAATTTTGGAGCAAAAATAAAATGAAAGCAATACCCAACATACTTCTACAACTGAATTTATACACGATATACCAAAAACTATCATAAAGTGAATCTATACTATATAATGAAATCCTTGTATATGTTGGAAAAGGAGAGAGTAATAAGGAGGAAGGAGGAAGGTGAGAGTGAAACATTGACTAAGCCTTTGATAATTTTGACACATGTAGAACACTTGGGAAAAGTGGGATGGTGTGTGCAGTGTTCCTATGAGGTGAGACAAGGAAACATCTAAGTGAGCTTAAGCTAATGCGAATAGGTCTAGACATTGGGCAATAAGTAAAGTAAATTAGGTAGGTAATATCTCTTCACACAAAATTACCCCCTTAAGCGATACTTAGGGATTAATATAATCACTAAAAAATGAGTTTCAACAATAAGTCTTGATGAGGTGCCCATGTACAAATAAAAGTCTCTCACAAAATAGAGTAAAGGAGAAAAACTTGTGTCCAAAAAATTCCTCTCCAAAAAATAGAACTAATAAAAAGGAAGAAAGACTCAAGACACCATAAGGAGAACTCACTTCACCCCAAGCATACACCACAACTCAAGGTAACAAGGTGATGCTAATTTTTTAGTGAAGATGTTAGCAACCTGCTCTTAAGAAGGCAAGTACTCTAAGAAGAAAACACCATTATGAATAATATTTTGAATGAAATGCATGTGAATATGTGATTAATCCTTTGATACTTCTCTGATTTACATAAAATATTAATGGAACTTTGGTTATCACATCAAACAACAATAGGATGAATAGGTGGTAGAAAAAATGCTTTCATAAACTATGGAAGCCATAGAACCTCATGGAAAGCAAGTACTACACATCAACACTCAACCTCATTGGATGATCTAATGTGATAATATTTTTCTTCCTGAAATATCATGTGATTGAACTAGAACCTAAAATTAGAATTTTGTGAGTTAAACTAATTTTCCTAGTATGAGATAGTGAAGCCCAGTATCAATGAAGCTCCTAATGTGTACTAAATTTCAAAAAAATTAGTGCCCTAAATATCAAAATATTATTTTCTTCCTTTCATTGACTCATAAGGTTCATGTGAAAATTGAGAGGTAAGACCAGTAATGAAGATGATATCAATATGACTGTGTCAAATATAAAAACTACCAACTAATTATCCATATAAAGTACCATTAGCACTAGGTGTGGTGAAAGTGGCATTCAGAGTGACACTTGATTGAAATGGTGTGGAAGAAGGATTGAAATCAATTATGCTAAAGTAATGAATCAATTCAATGGTATACCTCTTTTTATATATGGAAATCCCATCAATAGACTATAAGATCTAGAGACCAAGAAAATAATGTAGAAGCTTATGATTTGTTATTTTTAAGTGCTCCAACAAAGTGTGCTAAATATCTTGAAGCATGGATGATGAGATACTAGTGAAAATAAAATAATATACGTACAATAGGAGTATCAAAATATCATCTCCATGTCTTTGAATATACTTGATATGTGATCTAAGTTACAATAAGTGAAACCATATGCAAACAAGAAATCATAAATATTCTTATACCAAGCCCGAGGGGCTTGTTTGAGACCATGAAATAAATCTTGATAACTGCAAACAAGTGAAGGGTCTTGCATTAATATTAGGGGCTGGTCCATGTAGATATCCTCATGAATATAATTATGTAAAAAAACTCTTCACATCCATCTATAAAATTAAAAAAATTTAAGAAATCACAATCAAAAGTACAAGGCAAATAGAAACCATCTTCATTATAGGGGAAAATATCTTGGAGTAGTTAAAACCCTAAGACTAGGGAAAACCCTTATCTACAAGATGTTCATTATATCTTTTAATAGAACCATTAGCTAAAAATTTGGTGTGGCCTACATTTGTTGAGCCATATTTCTTCCCTTAAAAATATAAGCCAAATCCTATGTGTGTTTCATCATTAAAGAAGAATAGTTCTCTACCATAGAATAATCTCACTTTGGATACCATCTACCTCTAAAAATATGTGGATTAGTATAATAGAATGAATCAAAATATTAGTGCTATAAATATATGAGCACACGTGGTGAGAAATAATAGGATCACCATTGAAAGATCTAGCCTCCTTAATATTACTATGGACCCATTGAGGAAAAACCTAAGTAATAAGAGGTGGAGGTGGAGGTGGAGGTGTAGGTGTTGAAGGTGGTAGAAGAATATGACCATCATTTAAAGTAACTTAAGTGCAAAGGTATCTTCATGATATTAAGAATGTGGATTAGGTAGCAAGGAAGAATAAGTGGATGGAGGATCCATTTGTGATACTCGTCAAACTAAAAATCTCTACAAAAGTAGGTATATCTTTGATGGTTAAATCAAACAATTGATAAGCCTTCCCATCCTCACAATAGCTAATAAAAATGAATAGTTGACTCTTCTTATTCATTACCTTACATTACCATCTATGGTTGACTCTTCTTATTCATTACCTTACATTACCATCTAGTATGAATTCCCAAGCCTCACTACCAAATACCTTGAAGAAGGAAAATTAGGCTCGATATTGGGCCAAGCCTCATCTAGAGTGATATTTTGAACTATCTTATGGAGAGTATGATTCTAAATAAAGTTAGAATAATTGATTGCTTTAGCCAAAACAATGAGGCTATAGACCATGATTGAAGCATACAATTTTAAATCCCCCTTAGTGATCTATTATTTCTTTCAACAATATCATTCTATTGAGGATTTTAGGGAACCAAATATTGGAGATGAATTCAATGATCAATGCAATAATCCTAAAAGTCTTGGTTCACATATTCTACTCATTATTTATCTATCATTTGAATAGAATAAATTTATCACTTCTCCAAAAACACCTTGAATAACTTAAAATTAGTGAAGACATCACTCTTGTACTTAAGAAAGCACACCTATGAGCAACAAGATAAATCATCAGTGAAGGTGAGAACATACTTAGCTACTAAAAAATGAGTTTGGAATGACACAAGTTCACTATGAACCAACTCAAGTAAGGTTGTAGCACTGGGAGCCTTACCCTTATAAAAATGGTTCTTGATGATGTTTACTAAGGAAACAACCTTGAAGAACTCCCCTTTTGCATGAAACCTTTGGGAGACCAAGTGTCATATCATACGTACTCAACTACAAAAGATACCTTTAGTTGAGGTGTTCAAACCTATCTTGCTAAATTTTTCTCAAAGAATATACATGGGAAATGTGCGACGAACCATATGATGAATCAAAAACATGAAACCTATGCAATTTCGACCCATGATTAGCTTTGCATGAAGCAATTTTTTTCTTATCATGTTGTAGTTCTCAAATAATTACATCATGCGGTGAGAATTAGTTTATCTTCCCAATCCTAGAATAGCATATTTAGTATATGGAGAGAAGATTAGAAGAAATCTATATAGCATAGAGAACATCATCAATTCAACCATATGTCTTTTGTATCACACTTAACCCCAAAATTAGAATCTATGTAGAGTTATCCACTAAAAACTAAGTTTTGTTTTCAGATAAAGTTTTTAGATGATCATGTGAATAAGTCATGTGATGTGAGGTTCTTGAGTCAAATATCCAACTCTTTGTGGATGAATCCAAACCTTAAACTATAAGTGCTTTACCCTTGCTAAGTTTTGGAATATTAATGTTGTGTTTCTTCATGGCCTCTTCAAAGGTTCATGGCCTCTTGGAAGGTTGTAATCCATTGATGACAAAATTTGATGTCATTATTTTATAATCCAAAAAAGTACATTGTCCCCTACTTTTATTCTTTTTCATGGAAGAAATCTTACTTGAACTAGAAGAATATGTGGCTTGTGTATCAAATTTTATCTTCTACTTAGATTAGTTCTCATTTATTGAAGTTGATTATACCTTAGTTTTTTTTGCAAACTTCTTAAATTTTCCTTTAGATTTTTGGGCCATTAATGCTCTACTTTTTGAGTGATTGAATCTATGGACATTAACTTAAATTTTTCCCTTGTGATCACTTCACAAAACTATTCAAAAGAAATCATCCTTAATTATATACCAAGAGCATCCATGTTAGAGTAAAAAGTAGAAGAAAATACCTAATATGAGACTTTTAACTTTAATAAGATGAAGAAAATACACTCTTTATTTATTTTTTTAATACAACCTTGAAGATGAGTAAGCAAAGACTTCATTTTTACCAAAAAATATTAAATTGAGGGGAAGACATCAAGAGATAAAGTAGTCAACTCATCATCTATTTGAAGGACTTTAAATTCATCAACTGCACCAAATAAGTCATTGAACTTATCCCACATTTATTTAGGAGTTGTATAAATTACAAGATGAAGTTATGAATTATTGGATACATGTAAGCCTATTATACCCATGGCTTCATCTAACTTGTTTTGATAAACAAATTATTTATATTCCATTATAAATTGTAATTGTAGACTATTTAACATTTTTTATAATCCTTTTTATTGAAAAAGTTGTCATTTATCTTCCATAAGTGAAAGTTAGGTGAAATCAATAAATCAACTTGAGGATCCATTCTGAAACACAAAAAGACACTTGAATTGTGCCTTACAAACTCCCAAACTTTGATTAATGTTGAAAAGTAAAACCACTCAAAAAATGAACACTTATTTTTTATATTTTTGGGAACTTTTAAACCCTACATTGATCATTTACGATGCATGACAATTTTTGCAATTTTTTTTAAGAGACATACACTTATTAAGGTTAGAAAATTACATGAAAAAATTATACAATGTTCACTCAATGACAAACCAATAATAAATTAATAATAGCACAAAAATGGTTTGGAATTTTGGTGTTGCAAAGTTGCTTTGAAATCCTCAAGATTGAAATAGGGGGCATAGTACAAAAAAGAAGCAAATCCCAAAATTCCAAAGTACATGATTTGTACAAAAAAATACAAAGGAAGTTTGAAAGTCCATAGCAAGAAAATATCTAAAATGGTGCAACAGAGTCTAAAATCTCAAAGTGATTAGACTTTGTAGTTCAGATGTAGCTCAAAGTTTGGCACCGAGGTGTATTTCAAACTTCAGAGCCAATTTGTAGGTCGATGTAGGTGTGCATATTAGAGTTTGATGTTAGTTTGTGGGCTAGACTTTGAAGCTAAAGTGCATGTCAAACTTTGAATCTAGATTGCAATTTAGGACTCGACACTTATAGAAAACTATGCTCTAGGAAAATATGTTCATGAGGAGCCCCAACCTAGGCCCTAGTAAAAGAATAAGGAGTCAAGTGATGTAGAAGAACAATATTGTTGATTTGGATAATGAGGAGATGGGGATCATATGGAGTTATTGAGAAATGAGTGGAATATATTAGACTTGTTGAAGGATCTCTCATCTTCTCAATTATAAGTTTGGATGTTTATGTTGTTATTGGTTTGTTTATTATTAGGGGTAAAATAGGTATTGAATGGACCTGAAACCATTTACAAATAGGTTTTGAAGGGACTCAAAACCCTATCTAACAAATATTGCTAAAAGATAAACCACAACCAACTAGCAACCTAACAACAATAGCTTTTGAAAGATAAAATAGACAACCTAAGCTAAAACAAATAGGTTTTGGAGGGGACCTTGAACCCTTTACAACCAAGTTTTATAGGGACCTAGAACCCTAGCTAATCAAAAACACTACCTAAATAAGCCAGGATACAACTAACCAACCGCTCAGGAAGAAATACCTAAGCCAACATGACTAGAAAAAATTAGGCAACAACAAACAATCCACTCAAAATACCAAAAAAACCTTCCTAATGATGCAAACTATCCACATCATGAAACTTTCCTCTCCACGTCTATAGGAGAAGAAACCAAGAACATCACTCTCACAACATAAACAACTCTCCTACAAATCCACACTCTACCTCAATAGGAGTGGTCTCGACCTCAAAAGGAGCAGGAAGATGGAAACCTCAACCACAAGACATACCTTCACCTTAAAAGGAAAGGTCTCCACCTCTAAATGAGACTTAATTTCCAAGGAAAAGGCATAAACTCCTACAAAAATGACAAACTTAACATCTATAAGTAACATTAAAACTTGGGTCTTCAAGATGAACTCTAAAATTATCCTAGCCATCAGTAGAATAGAAGAAACCAACCACAACCATCTTCAACAATGAACCCAAAATAAAACCACCTAGCTCCAACTCCACCTCAAAAGGATAGGACTCCACCTCTATAGGAGATATCAACTGAGAAAGAATGTAAGGAGACAACACTCCTAAAGAAAGCATGATAGAGGCTACCATAATCAAAAAAATCATCTAGGACAATAGAATAAGCTTTACACACAACCCAACCAACAACATCCCATTAGAAACATGGGTAGTAAACTCTCCCTTTGGATCCAAGAGAGATTGGGTCTTGAAATAGAACTTTACGCACAAATCAACCAATAAAACAAACTCTGGGTGCAACCAAGTTAATGACTCATAAACAAGGGTAGAAACTACCCCTTGAGCACCATCAAAGAGTAAATCAGAAAATAAGAAACCTCCCAGCTGATAACATGCCCCATCAACATTAACATATTTACATACAATAAAGGGGTTCAAAACCATGAAATCTTTGGGGCAATATCCTTTACCAGCCAGGGAAACTCAAAATGTAGCAACAAGGAGGGAAAAAAACACTCCATTATAGCCTTCTCAACAAAATAAACATGAAGCCCAACCATCTTGAGGCCCACAAAAACCACGAAGGGGCTTTGCTTAGGGATAGTAGACGGTGAAGGCACAAAAAACCACATGCCCAGAAATGAAATTCCCAAAAGATAAGCACCAGGAAAGACAAGGCATTGTAGCCAAAAGAATGAAGAGAAACCCCAACTAACAAATCCCCTCCCACCTAGTAGTAGCCATACGCTAAAACACCAACCACAAATGGCAAACCATCTACAACCATGACCCACCAAGAGACCGAGAACATGGAAGCAAGATATTCGAAAGGGTTTCCAAAATACAACAAAGAAAACACCAAGCTGCAACCCACAATAACTTCCACCTCCAACAACCCAAAAAAAATCAAGTGAGCCACGGAAGAAAAATCAACATCTCCAACAACAAAAAACCCATCGTCACCAATACCATTCAAACTGGATCTCCCATATAGCACAACATCCATGAAGCAGCCAAAACCCAACACAACATCCATGAATCAACCAAAACCCAAAATCCAATGAGAAACGTTGATGGAAAAAAGCTCTCTAGCATCCTGATGATGGATCACTGAGTGTGATCCGAAACATTGATGGAAAAAAGCTCTAACACAATCAAAAATCCAGAAATTAACAATCTTCAGCACTATGAATTGTGGAAATCTAATAGTATTAACCAATGAGAAGTGCTAAAAAAAACTACATCTTCATCATTTGGATCAAAATATCCATCTCCCTCTCCCTCTGAATATTTCAAACACCCTCTCCCACCTCTCTTCCCACTCTCCATTATTAAATTAATTTTATTCTAGGTGCAAACTTATTGGTTTGTTATTTTGTTGTTGGTATTTATCTCTATCTTTTGTGTTCTTCTCGAAGTTGGTTTTTGTGATTTATTTTTTGTACATCTTTAATGTTCATTATTTTCACTATAAAAGAGTTTGGGTCCTTTCAAAAACCAAATTTTAGCTACTAATACAAAAATTATATTATAGTTTTAGGGGATTAACTTTTGGATTTTTTCACTTTGATATGGTTTGTAGAAGCATTATATCCATAAATGTTGACACATCTTATGGCTCATCCTTGTTATCATTTATCCTAATCACATATATTCTATCATTCTTATATCCTTGATATTGGGTGATCTTATTCATGTGATTTCATGCATACACTTTATTGATTACACCTGCATGCCTACATCCACATACTTATATCCTACATGAAACTTATTTTGTACTTTTATGTTTATATCCACACAATTTTTTGAATATGATTTCATGATCCATCTAGTATATTGGATTTTTTTTAAATCCTCCTTATTTAGAGCATCTCACCACCATTTTATATGTTTTCTTATATGATTATATAATTTTTTTATTTGTTTCCTATCATAGATTGTTATTCATGGGTTATTATTACATGATTATTGATCTTTAAATGATGGTGTCTTTTACATATCACTTCTTATCCTATCCTCTAATTCCTTGCATTCTTCATGTGAAACCAATTGGAGGGGATTATAAAATCACTAACACTATTTGATGTCTATGATTATAGTGATTATTTCATGGTTATGTTGGCTCCTTCACAACCATTATTTTTTAAGATCATTCACATATATACTTTGTGTAGGATCCTCTACATCCATATTATTATGTAGATTCCTTCACAAAAATATTCTTATGTAGTATCCTTCACATCCATAGTCTTTTTTGGTTCATTCACAACCACATTTATTAGTTTTTATTACAAGATCCTTTGTAGCCATAACACCCTTTTGTTATTGTAAGGAAGATAAGGTAGTGAGACAACTTCCTACACTAATCTTGAGAGGAGGATAATGTAAAACTTTATAGATATTTACAATAGTAACAAAAACTTAAACATAAATAAACATAAATATCATGCATATCACAACACAGTGATTTACGTGGGAAAACCATTTTGGGAGAAAAGCCTCACACACCAAAAGATTCCAAATATATTATTCGGAAATTATGAAGATTGCAATATACTTTTAGAGAAAGCTTCTCATAGGAGTACCACCAACTAAAGATCCAAAGGCAACACAACTGCTATCAGACTCTCAGAATACATCACAACACACAACTATAATACAACACCCTCATAAAATAAGGTTACCTTCTTGGACAAGTCAAGCCAACAAAATATTGACTGTTAGATCTAAGACCTAATGATGATCAGTCTAGATTTATAATAATAAAATATAAATAAAATTTAGCCCTTACGCCCCCTGTGCTTATGTATCAATAGTACCTTATGTAATTGCAAGGTTGAGACACATTTTCCCAATAGCTACAAGGTATTTCATAATAATATTTTTCTTTGTATTTTAATTTCTATTTTTTAACATTGTCAAGTAAACATTTATCATACCTATTTTAAATTTTAATCAAATGCTACTCTAGAAATTTTTATTTTCAAGTACTCAAATGGAGCATGCACTAAATATTTTAATTATATCTACATATTTTAGAGAGTTATTGATATTTTCTTTCAGATTGACTACTTTGACATACATGATTCATAGTATTTCACATGCACTTAGTCATGCTAGGGATACAATGTAAGTGTGAAAAATACACACTTAGCTTTGTTCTCCTCCATGTTGGATTCACTTTGATATATTTATCCTAAATGCAATGTCTAGTATATAATTTAACTATCTAAATACTTAAAATTTAGAAAATAACATATTTTTTTACTAAATCTAATTCCACCCATCTTAAGGGTCTAGGCTCAATCTATTAGACTCACCAACTGAATGTTGGGAAAACAAGGATAAACAATTGAGATGGGGAGTGAATCAGTTGTCACAGAATATTTAAACTTTTCAAACTTTACTTAACTTAGTCTCAGATCTGATGAATGAACAATAAACCATAAACAATCAACACATCAGAAGCACATAGAACACCAATATTTTTACATGGAAACCCTGTTAGGGGAAAAACCATAGTGGATTTTAGTCCACAATATTATACCCTGTCAAAAGTATAATGAAAAATAATCGAAATGCACATGCATTCAGGCACACTACCTAAAGCTCAATGCTAAAATACAAGAGGGATCACTGCCCAAGGAATACAATGCAATACAAATTAGATCCATAGGGTATGAACTAAGAAAATGGCTTCTACACAAGCCTGATTACAGTTCCAGTTAAGCACGAAAAACCTTCTTCACACTTCGCTTAAACTTCTTCACACTCTGCTCTGCAATCGAATGAATAAATCAATATTCACACACTTTCTCTTTCTTTGGCTTTCCTTCACACCACGAACACACTAATTTCAATCAAAAAAAAAACTTATATATCTAAAACATGAAATTACATCAACAAATTTGTTGGCCAAAAGTATAAAACAAGTTTACAATTTCGGCCCAAATTTACAAATAAATTTTTAATGTGAATCATACACCATCGGCCAATATTATGATGTGACCCAAAACAATATCCTCAAGCATTCCAAACATTCAAATTTTAATCTTCAAGGATCAGTAACACATTACAACCACCATTTCAGCCAAGAACATGAGAACCTGAACACACATGAGAAAAATCTTTGACCACAAGCACACCAATCAATGCAAACGTACAAAAAATATAGAGAATGATCTAGAAGCATGCAAAAGAAACAAGAACTAATAGAGAAGAATCCACATCAACAGAGATTACCAGAATAACACAAACTTCAATCAGGAATACTGAGATAAACCACAGAAATATTGTCAGAACACAATTATTCATAGCACGATCAAATCTTCATGTGGACCTCTGAAACTTCTGGTAGATGAACTAGATACTCTCAACAATAAACCCTTTAGTCCATAGCAACTGATCTTCAACATACAAAACAAAACACCTTCATGACCTTCACTATTCCACTGGCAACCTGCAACTCTTCCTTTAACAATTTTCTCAATATCCTCGACATATACAACCTTCAATACAACAATTCTAATAGTGTTGACATCAATGACAACCACATATCAACAACACAACCACATCATCCAACATGGACTCAAGCCTTCAAGATCACCGTCAAAACCAAAAGTTGTCTTCCATAAGAGAGCAACAAGAGAAAAAGTATTGATTGATTAAGGGCACACCAAATTTGATTAAACCCCAATTACATGACTTTGAATTGATTGAAATGTACATATGATTCCTTTCTTATATAGGAAATATTGAGACATAGGATTAGAAAATATTGTGGCAAGTGTCTTAATCATATGACATGAGACAACTAACATAACAAATATTAAATGACCTAGGACACAAGAAGAAAATGACATAAGATAAGATCCAATGATAACTAAGACTTCTAGAAATATTCCCATGACCCAAGTAAACTAACATATTAATAAGACCTACTAATTCAATTAGCTAGGTAAATACTCTGTTCACACCAAAACCCCCTATTGAGTGAATCTTAGAGAGAATTAGCCAAATTTAAATGACGAATGGATGATGATTATTATTATGAGTCCTAGCTACTAGGGAATGTTAGGTACCCATGTACAAATGATATCTCACAAACAAAGAAAAGGAGAAGATATAGTGGAACAAAAATCCTCTCCAAAAGAGAAAAGATATAAAAAATAAACAAGTGTGTTGAACACTCAGAATACTGAGGGGGGAGGGGTGAATCAATATTCTATTGAACCATCCAATTAATAGTTATAAGGAATGATAGCATGAGAAACCCATAACACATACAACACATGAACACTAGAATTTTTATGTGGAAAAACCAAAAAGGGAAAAACCATGGTGAGGATTAACTCACAATATGTTATAACCAGTTATAAGATATTACAAAAAAGGATCACTTCCAGATGGACTCACTGTCCAAGTGAACTCTCTATTCACAGAGAAAAGAAAGAAAGAAGTGGCTTCACAACCAAGATTTGAACTGATAAAAGTGCATCTAACATATGTTGGACACAGTTACCTTGAAGCACAATACACTGATAATACTCTTTATTAAACTCAGATTACAAATCTCTCCTTTGCTTTGTATTCACACACCTTTTCTCAATACACAACTTATTCACTTAATTCTACAAAATTTTGCATTATTTCCTGCATTCAGATCATGTACATATTCATGTTCTCTCATCACAAACTCAAATCAACCTTGTATATGTACCAAACTCCATCACAAACATCAATTAGGTTGACCTAATTAGATGTAGCCCCAAATCATACAAAATGTGCCTTGTTGACACCTAATTTAAATAAAAAATGTCTTCACATAGAAACACATGAAATATAGGTTGGAATGGACCTATAATAAATCCCTCTTCCATTCAAATTACATATTTAATCTCCAAATTCTTTACATACATCTAGTCGGCTAGGCATAGGACTTAAAAGAAAAAATACTCCAATTGATCATCACCATAGGATACGTGGACCTCAAAATATCATGCCAACTAGATGATACAATTCTTTGAAACCTGTTAACATTCTCCCAAAACCAAAAAGTCTAACTAAAATCCATAGAGGAATGCAGATCAATTAGGTTGTAGCCAATACATAGAAAACTGTGTAAACCATATATGTCAATCTTCTGTTACTTGCAACTTTTGAACCACTTATCCAAATCAACTAAAATTCTAAATTAAGATGCTACTAATTTCCATAAACAACATATTAGAATCATAGGAGTAAATTTTTGTAAGCAAATAAATGTGAACCAAATTACCAGAGGGAACTGTGTGCTTAAATCTTTCGGTATGGACATTTAACAAAAATACTTAACTATTTCAACAAATATCTCTTCTATAGTTATCCTTCATACTATTTTGACATCCATCATGTACTGTTGACATCAATGAAAACATATTAATGACAATCTTCTTTATTCTTTCAACAATCTCCCCCTTTTTCATTGATGGCAACATGTGCCAAAACAAAAAAATTAAAACATCTCTCCACAAATATCTCTCCCCTTTGACATCAAGGGAAAAGGGTGCTCCCCTCAAAACATATGTACAAACTAAACTAGCTCCCCATTAGGAAGTTAACCAAAACTCCTAATGCATTCACATATATACAAACGGATTTGAAAACATGAAAAAATGAAAAAGTGTATAGAGATAGAAATGGTCAACTCGAAGATGTTGACCCTTGAAGCTTTTGAAGAACAACTTGCCAAGTTTTTTTTCCTTCTTCCCAGTTTTTCTTCATTACTGCAAGCATTCTATGTAGAGACTCAAGATCCATCAATATTTCCTCTCCTTCTTCTATATTACCGGGGGTAGGATTTATCTTTGATATTTTTTTAGTACTAGCAAGGGCACTTCAGATAGGTATGTGCTTTTTTTACCAAGTCCCTTAGCTACCCAAGCTACTTGATATCTCTTCTTTCTAGCTTTGTAAAAAGAAGAATTTGTCATGCAAGTCCACTATAGCAGTCCAGGTCCTATCATCTTTTTCCAGTGTCAGATCATAGGAACTTGATGCATTATCTATCTGGGACTCAATTGAGTCCATTTCATCTTGTATTCCTTGTGTGGCATCCAAACACTTCATGCAATACAAAAACAATGTTTTTGCACCTTCCTCACATACTAGTACTTCCTTCAAACATTCTCCAACTTTGGTATGGGTAGATCTTCATTTCTCTATGATATCCATCACCTTCTTCTCTATGAACCTTGACTCAACCTCTATTTCCACTTTTCCTTTCAATCTGGAGGCATATTCCTTAATGCAATCAATCAAAAATTTGAAATTTTCTATACCAAGTAAAGATGAATCAACATTAGTTCCTGGTGTGACCTCTTGTAATGCCTTTACAGCTTCATCCATTAATTCACTTCTCTTTTGATATGTTTCAATGACTTCTTTTCTTGATAATGCATTAAACACATCTCCTAGTTGAAACTTGTGTATAAGAGATATCTTATCTAAATCAACACTACCTTGCTACATGGGCAATTGTAACAATTGAGAAGAAACAACTAGTTGAAAATTTAACTTTTTAGACAACAAACCTTCTAGAGGATTATTAGAGGAGGATTCACCAAAGGTCTTAGGTAAATTCTTATAATTCTCTTTTTTTCATTCTTTCCAGTATCATAATCTACTTCTTCCTCCACCTTTTCTTCTTCAATAGAGATCTTGTATTTCTCTTTTTCTTCATCTTTCTCTTCATCTTCTTCTTCCTTATCCTTCTCTCCTTGTTCATTATCTTCATTTTAATATCCTTCTCCTTCCTTCTCACCATCATTCTCTTTTTCATGATTATCTTCATTCTCATGACTTTTCTCATTGATTGTATCATGCTTTTCACCTTCACCTGTGTTTTTTTATGTATCTACCAAAGGAACATATGTCTCTGAGTTGCCTTGATCTATAGTCTCTTGAGTTACCAGACGAATAGGAGTATAATCCTTTTTGGTTTCCTCTTCAGTCATAGCAACATCCTCATCTTCAACATTTCCTTGCATTGGTTCATCTATATCTGGAGGACTATTATCTAGATTTTCTTCTATATCAGAAGCTCCTATGTTTTCATTTATCAGATCTTGTTCCTTGTTGGTAGAGGCAATGGGAATCATGCCATACTTTTGTGCTATATCAATAATATTTTCCTTTATTTCCTTCTACATTTGGGTAAATGCAAGAAGATGAGTCCACAAAATGTGGAATTTTTTTCCTTAGACAAAAATCCAAAATTGACTAGAAGAAAATGGGATCCCGCTTTTTAATAAACAATATCCTACATTTTAATAAATGGGATCTCACTTTTTAATAAACGAGATCCTGTTTAGGTTCAGGATCTCAAGCCAAAAATCTAAATGGGATCCTATTTTTTAAAAAATAGGATTGTTTAGTAATGGTGTCCCGATCCTGCTTTTTACAAAATGGGATCACGCTTTTTACAAAATGGGATCCCATTTTGTAGTATTATTTATTTAAAAAAATGAAACAACGGTCATTTTCACTATGCACATGGGATCCCAATTTGATGCAGTCAAGACCAAGGAACCTTATCAGGCCACCCAATCTTGCAGCCTATTCAATCCAACTTCACAAAATCTAAATTTTTTCACATTCATTTAATTAAAACCATAGAGAAATCCACTAAAATACCATTCAAGAACTCATGTAGATGATAACAAGATTTATGCAAGTCATCTATCTCATATTTAGTCTTCAAAGCTACTGGCAATCTACAGGCAAGAAACCCAAACTCTTCATTAACATAAATCCATGAATGCATATTTTAAATTTGCTACAAATTTCTTCATTACCAGAAAAAATCATGAAAAGACATACATTTAATCCTCCACATAATCTCCATCTGCTACAAAAATCATCTAAAAGCAAGATTAAGAACAAATATGTGAAATTCCACCACAAACCCATCACTTTATGTCCTTCACTTCTCCCTGATTATCATGGGTATTTTAAAACCCCAAGATGTATTTTGTGTGCCTCATTCTCAACTTTTTGGATCATTTTGAAAATCTCAATTTTGTTACCATATGAGAAAGTTATGCCCAATTTACTGAAACTGGGTCTCATAGCCACGACCCAAACAATCTCCACCAAAATTCCAATCAAACCTCTACCTCCTCCATTATGGCATGGTAATTCATGCAAATGGCCTCTTTAATATTTTTTCTAGGAAAATTCAAAAAAAATCCAAAAATTACCATCCAATTCATCATCTGCCAACTCCACTCCCAAGACACCAACATCATGGAAAACATTTTATTCCCAAATCATTTAATTCTTTGTGGGAGTTACAAAAAAAAAAAAAAAAAATCTCTGTGTAATGTGAAATTACACCAAATTCCTTCACATTTCATCTAAATTTGGAGCCAAACAAAGTGTAGAAAGAAGAGGTCTTTTCAAGGTTGTTGAAGGAGAGTTAATTCATGCATGCAAGATAAAACAAACCCAAAATTGAAAAGGAAAAAAATAAATAAGACTTTTGTTTTTGGTTGTGTAGGATAGCCCATGCACCTGGATGCTCCTGCATCAAACACCCAGGGTAAGAAGAAATTTTCCATGAGTTGAAACTCATGAACATTTGAAAATCCTATGTTTGTTCTTCAACCATCTTTCTTCTTTATCAACCTGTTTCTTCTTCTTCACCTTACTCCAAATCTTCATATCTTGTCCTTCCTTCATCCTTCCTCTTTTTCTTCCACTCATTAAATTTATTTGACTACACCATATTTCATATTTCCATTCCATTTTATCATTCTCAACACTTGTATACAAATCGACATTAACAAATTTGTAGAAAGCAATGAATCCCATTTGCATTTCTTCCTTACCTTTTCTTCCTTCATCCTCTTATTCTTCTATGTCAATAAAATTCATTATACCTTGATTTTTTTCAGCTTGAAACCTGTTATTGCTGCTCCTAATCATCTTTCCCATTTCTCTTTCTTTCACCATTTCATCACAATACAAATCAGCTTTGACATCAACATCACTAAATTTTGCAAAATCATCAAATGCCCTTATTTTCTCCTCTTTCCCTACTATTGTATTATCCATTTTAGTATTCTCATATCTATTCGTATTAACCATGTTATTCTCATGTGGATCAATTTCAATTTTATCATCATATAATTATAAAAATTAAAACTTTACCTCTTTGTCAATTGCAACTCTTGTTTCATTTGTTATCAAAGATATCCACTCCTTTTCAACTGCTGCAATTTGGACTACTAAGTTATCTTCTTTTTCATTTGTTGTTGCCCCAAACTTTTCATTGTTTCAATGTCCTTCATTGAACCAAGATTTGCTACAACTTCACTTCTTTTTACCTCTATAACTTCATCGTTACTTACAACATCAATACTATCTTTTTCATTAATTTTAATGCACACAAATCCGTATACAACATCAAATTTTTGTTCAAAAATATCACAAACATGACTATTTACTGCCCCAACTTTCTCTTCTTGAATTTGTACTACAATCTTGTTGTTCTCTTCTTCTACCTCCTCCCTTGCACTCAATCGTGTCATTTTATTTATTATATCTATATATTTTTGAGGACCAATCGCTGCCCAAAATTCACAATCACCATATTCATTTATCTTTTCTTCATGCAAATCAATATTTACTTAGAAAAAATCAAAAGAAGGAGATAATACCTTTGTTTTTGTTGTTGCAACCTATTTTCATGTGTATGCAATTTCATTTTTATTTTCTTTTATATCATAAACAAGATGCATATCTGCTGCTACCTCTTTCCTTCTTCATTCTTTCCTTGCTTTCTTTCATCTTCATTCATGGGGGTTGCTCCCACATGACTTTCTTTCCATACTCTTTCCACCATAGGGCTGCTACACTGCACTTCAACATTCTCCTTTTTTCTATCCTCTTTACCAAACCTCTGCTTTCCCTCTTTCTTCTCTTTGTTTTCCTCTATTACATCTTATTTTCCTTCTTTATTTCTTGCACACAAATCATTATTTACAAACTCATTATGAACTAAACAATGTAATTTAACTTCATCTATTTTTCGATTTCTTCAATTGTAGCTTTCTTTTTCATTCCCAAGCTTTCCTCGAGGGCATCCAATCTTGCTTCTATCTTTCTCAACACTTCAAAGAAATTTTTTTCTCACTTTTTCCCAATACTCTTCCCAAAATAACATTCTCATAGGTCTTCTAATGACCCATCTTGTCTTCTTCTTCAAAGCCATTTTTAGAGACT
This sequence comes from Sequoia sempervirens, assembly GCA_007258455.2. Classification (NCBI taxonomy): domain Eukaryota; kingdom Viridiplantae; phylum Streptophyta; class Pinopsida; order Cupressales; family Cupressaceae; genus Sequoia; species Sequoia sempervirens. The sequence continues at coordinate 739,403,202 of VDFB02058242.1, read as the reverse complement.
CACAAGTCCCTCTTCAGTTTTGATTGGAGGTAAAAAAATGGGTTTTTAAGGGGCCCGAAACCCTTTACAAAATAAAGCAGCTGATAAAAAAAGATAACAATATTATGTAGCAATCAGCCCAATGTTAGCGAACCAACAACCAAAAAGAAGGCAGCCAGCCAACAACACTACATATTGTTCAGTATCTCTTCAACCTCCACTTCACTAGCAGCCACCTTCTGCACATCATCCACAGTGAGCTTTCATTTTTTTTCTAGTTCTGACCCCCAACCCACCAGTTTTAACCTCACCACTCAAAACACTACCTTTAACACCACCCTTCTCACTAGCACAATCCACATCCAGAAGCTTACCCACAATAGTAGTATCATTAGCAGACACAATATCCTTTCTCTTTTTCACAGTAATCATAGGGGAGATCACCTTGGTGGAGTCAAAAATTCCCAAAACCTTAGAGACATCTCCACTCTTCATCACAACATTCCACATTTTATCCTTTATCCTCAAGGGATAAGATTCTCCCCTCCAAGTTTTGTTTCAAATTGATGGTTTCCTCTGCCATAGTATTAGCCATAATATTAAGAGAGTCCAATATATCATCAATTTGGATTTGGATAGAAGGGTCCTCAGCCTTACTCACAATACCTCTAATTCTAACATTAGTCCTATTAATCTCATAGAAGAACCACTTAAAAGTTTAAACAACACATTAGCACTATCACGAGCTGAGCCCAACACATCAGAAAACTCCTCCCTGTCAAAGTTCTCAATCCCTTTCCCCACAACAACATCCTCATCAGAAGAACTAACATGAACCTTATCAGTAGAAATATCCTTACCTTTTTCGGTGGAGATAGGAGTCTTCATCTTTCGAATGGAGCAAGCGATTTCCTCTGCTACAACCTTCCTTTTCATCAGCCTATCCACATCCTCTTTGCTATTTTCCACAGTATTTCATCCACCAACATCCCTTTCCTTCCCTTGCTTCTGCAAGCCAATGTCAACACTCAAAGAAGCCTCACCAAAGATACCTCCAGCCAGGGAAAGAGGGAAACCCTTCTCCAAAAGTTGTCCAACAGTTCTAAACACCTTTCTCTTTTGGCTCCCATCCTCAGTCTCCTGTAATTGTCTAGTCACTGGGGGAGGAGAGGAAGCTTCCCCATAAATTTTATTTGTGTCCTTAACCCCCTTAGTATGAACATTCCCAACCACCTCATCACTGCATGTCATATAGCCCTCTTTGTCATTCGGCTTCCTTTTCCCAGTCTTACCCAAAAAAGGGGAATTGGGGCCCTCCTCAAAAGAGGCATATGAATCTAAGACATAATCAACATCATCATCCCTATCAGACTCAGAATCTTTTTTCAAAATAAGCCTCCTCTTATATTTTTTACTAACCTTTTCCTCTTCCGACTTTGTCTCATACCCCTCTCGGGGTTTAGCAATATTTTCCTTCGGGGACACAAGAGGTTTTTGCACCTTATGAACTTTGACATGTTCATAGATCAGGAGAATTAACCCTACATGCAGGGCAGGGTTTCTGGGGTTTTTTATGTGTTCCTTAATCCCCGAGTCAAGCGACATCAACAAGTAGTATGGAAAGTAAATCCATTTCTTATGTCGGAAATGGTAAGAGTTAACCGCCATATACCTACCTTCCAAGGTGACATACCTCATAATGTCTTTGACAACATCACACCACAATGCTTTTAAAGAGCTCCTTTGATAACCACCACTCTTCATCATCCTCAAATTAGAAGCCTCTTTCCCTTTAAAGAAAATAGACATTGCAACCTATGATTTTTTTTTGTCTCTGACACATTCATGCCATGCATAGCCAAGCCAGTAATTTGGGCTATGAATTCTTCATCAACTATGACTTCCCTTCCACCAAAATTTAGAGTTCTTTCATTCCACCCTTGAGCTACCAGATCAGTGACGTGAGGTTTGTTACCATGCAGTTTCTCCATATATGGAGTTAAGCCACCCTTCTCTAAAATCTCCCACACCTCCTTCCTCTGCTTAGTAGAAACACGGGACTTAGGCTCAGCGTAGTTTTTGTCCCCACCCATCACAGAAGTCTTGACAAATAGAGGCCAAGCACAAAGCAAAAACCTTAGGAAACTAAGACAGATACCACCCAGAGTAGAATCATAAAACAGAGGACTCTAGAAACTAAGACAAATATCACTTAGAATCCATGCAAAGCCAACAAACAGGAAGATATGAAATGATGAACTTGAACTTCGATCCTTGTGAAATTAGTCCCCCGTACTTAAAACTTGAATGAGATAAATCCAATCATCCTTATTCATAAAATTAGACCACGTGAATAAGGACATGCACAACTCAATGCAAAATAAGATCAAATGCAACTTGAAATTAGCATTCATTGTTAATAATAGTCATTGCCTCAAAAGGAATAGGATCATTTAAATCCCAGTCCTTTCTTTCTCTAACACCAAAGTTGGTGAAGAAATCAGCTAACATATTTCCCTCTCTCAATATGTGGGAGATATAAAAAGTGTCAAAGGAATTGATGATTTCAATGGAGTCCCTGACCAAGGCCTCAATAGTCCAAGATGGAGGTGAAGCATTCTTCAAATTATTTATAATTTTTAGAGAGCCACCCTCCAACTAGACCTTCCTATACCCTTTACTTTGAACCATTTTGAGTCCCTCTATAGTTACAAGTCCTCCTTGCAACAATTTCTCTCACTTCAGGGTATCAACCCTCTACAGTCACAGGTCCTTCCTGCAAAAAAATTACTCTTGCTTATCCTCTACCCAATAGATGGTTTCTAGAAGACACACATCTCTCTCATTCACCTTCTACCCATCCTTAAACTCTACTGGAGGATAGCAGTCATTAACCCTCTTTTATGCTTGCAACATACTTTCTCACAACTCTCTCTCTCTTGTAACTTCACTGCTTCACTCTTCACCAAAACAAGATTTTGCAACAAACTCATACTCAACACATCTCACAACCCAACAAGATCAACCCACTCTGATAGCATTTGATGCAATCAAGACCAAAGAACCTTATCAGCCACCCAATCTTGTAGCCTATTCAATCCAACTTCACAAACTCTAAATTTTTGCACATTCATTTAATTAAAACCATAGAGGAATCCACTAAAATAACATTCAAAAACTCATGTAGACAACAACAAGATTTATGCAAGTCATCTATCTCATATTTATTCTTCAAAGCTATTGGCAATCTACAGGCAAGAAACCCAAACTCTTCATTAACATAATCCATGAATGCATATTTTAAATCTTCTACAAATTTCTTCATTACCAATAAAAATCATGAAAAGACATACATTTAATCCTCCACATAATCTCCATCTGCTACAAAAATCATCTACAAGCAAGATTAAGAACAAATATGTGAAATTCCACCACAAACCTGTTAGTTTCTATCCTTCACTTCTCTCTAATTATCACAAATGTTTTAAAACTTCAACATGGGTTTTGTGCAACTTGTTCTCATCTTTCTGGATCATTTTGAAAATCTTGATTTCGATACTGTATGAGAAAGTTATGCCCGATTTACTAAGACTGAGTCTCATAGCCACAACCCAGACAATTGTTGGATGCTATGGTTGTGTTGATGATATGTGGTTTACATTGATGTCAAAACTATTAGCATAAATGTATTTGAAGTTGTATATGTCGAGGATATTGAGAAAATTGTAATAAATGAGTTCTAGGTTGTCAGTGGTGAAGTGAAGTTCAGTATGGTGGTTATTTCTGTACATTGTTAATGAGAAGTTGAGGACTAAAGTGTTTGTTTCTGAGTGTATCTAGTTTATCCATGTTGAGTTTCAGAGATCTGCATGGAGATTTGACCGAGTTATGAAGATTTCCATTCAGACAATTTTTTTGTTTCTTCAGTTGGTGTTCCTGATTGAAGATGATGCTATTTAAGTTAGTTCAGTTGTTGCGGATGCTTCTCTTGTGATTTTTGATGCTTGTGGATGTTTCTAGATTGTTCTCTATCTTTGTTGCATGTCTGCATTGATCGTTGTGATCATGGTTGGCGATTTTCTCTTGCGTGTTCATGTTTTTCTTGTTCCTGGATGACATAGTGTTTGTAGCGTGTCGTGTATCTTCAAGGAGAAATTAATTGAAGTTTCTTCATGTTGGAGATGTTGATTTGGATCCTCACTAAGTTGTGTCCCACTTTGGTTGATTCGTATTGATAATCTTTAATGTTTTGGGCCAACAGTTTATATTCATTTTATTATTTTCTTTGTGGCCGACTTGTAGCGATGAAATTTCATGTTGTGGATATATGTAAGCTATTTTCATTTCATTTGAAGTATGTTGAATGTGTTTGTGCACAAATAATTTTCTAAATCATTTGAAGGCAGAGTAGAGTGTGAATAATTGTGAAGAAGTGTGAAGAAGAGTGAAGAAGAGTGGAGAAGGGTTCATGTGCTTAATTGTAACTGTAATTAGGAATTAGCAGATGCTATTTTCTCAGTTCAAAATCTGGATGGCTTTAATCTAAATCTCTTTGTAAGACAATGTGTCTTCCTTTGTAATTGAGCAGTGAGCTCTAGGTAGTGTGCCTAAATGCATGTGCATTCCCCATATTTCATTTTCATTTTCATGGTTAATAATCAAATCTAAGAATAAGGTTAATAATTTGAATAAGTTTTGAATTTCTGTGACAATTGATTCACCCCCCCTCTAGTTGTCTTCCCTTGTATTGCCAACAATTGGTATCAGAGCAGGTTCCTTGGAAGAATTTTAACAACTTAAGGTGATTTGAGATGGCTAGTTACAAGAAGGATAGTTTGAGATTTGATGGAACAAATTATTCTTTGTGGAAAACTCGAATGGAGTGCCATCTAAGATGCATTGGTGAACCCTACTAGAGCATTACAAGTAATAAGTATGTTATTCCACCGAATAGTACATATGTTGAGTATAATATCCAGGCTAAGGAAGCTTTATTGAGTGCTTTGACTGATTCTGAGATGACAATTCTTATGGATTTGAAAACTGCTTATGAGATCTAGAAAAAGTAGGAAACCTTGTATGAATGTGATGCTAATGTGACAATTTCTATGTTGCAGAGTTTGAAAGGGAAATATGAAATGTTGAGAATGGGTGATGATGAGAACATTAACACTTTCATGAAAAGAGTGAATGAACTTGTGTGTGGCATTAGATGTGCTGGTGGAAAGATAGATGAATCTGAGATTGTTGCTAAAGTTCTTAGATCCCTGCCTGATTCTTACAAAGTCAAAGCTAGTGCTATTAAATAGCTTCAGACTATAACAAACATAACCAAAGATACATTGATTGGTAAGCTGACTGCTTTTAAGTTGAGTGAATTTGGTGATGCCCTTCCTAAGGTTGAATCTTCATTTAAGGCTACTGCTTTCGGAAGAGAGACAAAAATATGTTCCGGGTGAGAGTTCATCTAGAAAGACATTCAAGTATGAGGATGAAATTAGACAGATTGAAGAAGAAGAAAGAGAGCTAGAAGAGTTGGAAGCACTTATTGTCAAAAGAGTACCAAGAGGAAAAGGTAAGTATGAAGGAAAATTACCTCTAAAATGCTTTTCTTGCAATAAGATAGGTTATTTTGCATCATGGTTTCTAGAAAGAGCTGCTAAAACAAGACATAACAAGCCTAGATTTTAGAAGAAGTGTTACTTTTCCACTAATGAAGGCATGACAAATGATTAAAATGATAAAGGAAATAGAAGTGATGATGAATGGGTATTTATTGCTATCAAGGAAAATAATCATGTATCTACTGAATCTACTAGTTGTAGAAATGTGGAGAAAGTCCTAGTTGCTGGAGTTGAAGAAAAAGAAGAATGGGTAATTGACAGTGGATGTTCACATCATATGATAGGAGACAAAATTAAGTTTGTAAGTTTGGAAAAGTATGATGGTGGTGTTGTGAGATTTGGTGATAATACAACTGGTATGATCCATGGAAGAGGTTGCATTTCTCTTGATGGTGAGCTTAATACTGATGATGTTTTGAATGTAGAAGGCTTGAAGCATAATATTTTGAGTCTTGGTCAAATGGTTGATAAGGGATACAATCTTTAGTTCAAGGATGGAAAGTGCAGAATATTGAGTTCCGAAAATGAAATTGCATCAGGTACAAAAACAAAAGGTAATATCTTTCACTTGAGTGTTGGTAGTAAAAGTTGTTTGATTGCTCAAGTTGATGAAAGTGGGTTATGGCATAGGAGGTTGTGTCATGTTAACTTTGATAGTATTGTCAAGATAAGTTCCACTAAGGCTATGAGAGATCTACCCAAGTTGGTGAAACCTACCAATGCAATATGCAAGGAATGTCAATTGGGAAAGCAAACTAGGATTTCATTTCGGAGTAAAAAGTATTGTTCAAATGAATTGTTAGAGCTTGTACATACTAATATGTGTGGTCCCTCTAAGGTCAGAAATTTACAAGGTTACAGGTATTTCATGTTACTCATTGATGATTATTCTAGAATGGTATGGGTTACTTTCTTAAGGGAGAAATTTAAAGCACTAGAAAAGTTCAAGATATTTAAAGCTATGGTTGAAATAGAGACAGGTTTGAAGATTAAATGTCTAAGATTAGAAAGAGGTGGTGAATTCACTTCTAGTAAATTTAATACTTTTTGTGAAGAACATGGAATAAAGAGACAATTATCTGCATCATAGACCCCTCAACAAAATGGAGTTGTGGAAAGGAAGAAAAAAATAATTGAAGATGCTACAAGAACTATGATGCTGGAAGGAAATGTTCCTCATATCTATTGGAGAGAAGCTGTGAATATTGTTGTGTGCACACTCAACCAGGTACAAATCAAAGGTGATACTGGTAAGACCCCTTTTGAGCTATGGACTAGTCAAAAGCCTACTGTTAAATACTTCAAGATATTTGGAAGCATATTTTATATTAAGAGAGATGAAGACATAGGAAATTTTGATGCTAGGAGTGATGAAGTTATCTTTCTGGGTTATGCTACTAAAAGTAAGGCCTATCGGTGTTACAATAAAAGATTGAAGAAAATGGTTGAAAGTGAAAATGTTAAGGTTGATGAAGACTTTAGTACACTATCCAGAACCTATGGATATGACTCTGATGATCGAGATGATAGTACAAACAAAGGAAAGCAAGTTCATAATACAAATCAACTACAAATCAATCTAGAAAATCAAGAAATTGAAGAAGGAGGAGGAACTGGTGAAAGAGAAAAAGAAAGATCAGAAGAGCCTAAAATTGAAGAGAATCCTAAGAAGACTCTGAGGTATGTAAGATTGAATCATTCGGAGATCATATTATAGGTGATAAGAACAAAGGTGTCTAGACTAGGAGAAAGATTGCAGAAGAGTATTGCTTGATTTCAAAAAATGAGCCTACTAGTGTGAATGAAGCATGTAAAGATGAGCATTGAATTGAAGCAATGAAAGAAGAGTTAAAATAGATTGAAAAGAATGATACATGGATTCTTGTTCCCAGACCTAAGGATAAGAATTTCATTGGAACCAAATGGGTCTTTAGAAACAAACTAAGTGAGCAAGGTGAAGTGGTTAGAAAAAAGAAGGACTAGTATGTAAAGGATATTCACAAATGGAAGGAATTGATTTTGAAGAGACCTTTGCCCTTGTTGCTAGAATTGAAGTTGTAAGATTATTTCTTGCATATGCTACTCACAAGAACTACAAGTTTATCAGATGGATGTAAAATCAACTTTTCTAAATGGTGAATTGGAAGAAGAAGTGTATGTTGAGCAGCCTGATGGATTCCAGTTGACTGATAAAGAAGATATGGTGTGTCGGTTGAAGAAAGCAATGTATGGACTTAAGGAAGTCCCTAGAGTATGGTATGCAAGATTGGACAAGTATTTGTTGAAGCTTGGATTTAACAAAGGTACTACTAATAGTAATTTGTAGTTCAAGAATGATGATAAAGATTTGATTGTTGAAGTCTTTGTTGATGATATTATTTTTGGAGGAGATGATGCTTTGTGCATGAATTTTTCTAATGAGATGCGGAATGAATTTGAGATGTCAATGATTGGTGAGATGAAATTCTTTTTTGGATTACAAATTACTGAGTTAGATAAAGGGATTTTTATATCTCAGTCCAAGTATGTGAAGGAATTGTTGAAGAAGTTTGGTATGGAAGATTTTAAGCTATTTGGTACACCCATGGTGATTGGATGCAAGTTGACAATAGAAGATGATTCTCCAAAAGAAAATCATACAAGATACAAATCAATGATTGGTGGATTGTTGTACTTAACTCAAACTAGGCCTGATATCATGAATGTTGTATGTATTGTTGCAAGATTTCAAGCTAATCCGTAAGAATCTCACGTGAATTTTGTGAAGAAAATTTTTAGATACTTGAAGGGAACTATTGATCTTGGCCTATGGTATCCTACAGATGATGATCTTACTTTGAGTTCCTTTACTAATTTTGACTGGGCAGGAGATGTGAATGACAGAAAAAGTACTAGTGGTGGAGCATTTTTCTTGGGTAAGAAGCTAATTTCATGGTTAAGCAAGAAGTAGAATACCATTTCCTTATCTACTGTAGAGGCTGAATACATTGCTACTGCTAATAATTGCACTTAATTCCTATGGATGAAACAGATGTTGAAAGATATCAAAATTATATATGATGAGCCTATTGCTATATTCTGTGATAACTCAAGTGTTATTAACATTTCCAAGAATCCAGTGTTGCATTCAAAAACAAAGCATATATCTATCAAGTTTCACTTTTTTAGGGAGAAGGTAAGTGAAAAGGAATTCAGATTGGAGTATGTGCCTAATAAGGAGCAGATTGTAGATATCTTTACCAAGTCATTGCCTAAGGATACTTTTGAGTATCTCAGAGGGAAGTTAGGGGTGATTACCCCTCCTAATCAGAACTAGGATGCAATGCAATGTGTACATCAATCCATGCATTTCACACTCATATCTTGTCTTGGATTGATGTTGTGGTGGCTACTACTCAAGGGGAGTAGTCAGATGTTCAAAAATTCAAATATATGGTTCAGAGCTTAGAGAAATTTTTCATTGATGTCAAAGGGGGAGAAGAGTCATGTGAAAAATTGGTGATTATCTGAGGAGAAGAGCCCTATGGGGAGAAAAATTATGTGAAAATGTTGAGGAGAAGGTGAGTCAAAACCTAAGCAGGAGTTAGTTGCATTGATGGTGTTTTTCACATCATGTGTTGCCATCAATTCCAAAGGGGGAGATTTTTGGATGTTGTGGTTTTCATTGATGTCAACACTATTAGCATAAATGTATTTGAAGTTGTATATGTCGAGGATATTGAGAAAATCGTAATAAATGAGTTCTAGGTTGTCACTAGTTAAGTGAAGTTCAGTATGTTGGTTATTTTTGTACATTATTGATCAAAGGTTGTGGACTAAAGGGTTTGTTTCTGAGTGTATCTAGTTTATCCACACCAAGTTTCAGAGATCTACATGGAGATTTGATCGAGTTATGAAAATTTCCATTCAAACAATTTTTGTGTTTCTTCAGTTGGTGTTCCTGATTGAAGATGATGCTATTTCAATTAGTTCAGTTGTTGTGGATGCTTCTCTTATGATTTGTGATTCTTTTAGATGTTTCTAGATCATTCTCTATCTTTGTTGCACGTCTGCATTGATCGTTGTGATCGTGCTTGGGAATTTTCTCTTGTGTGTTCATGTTTTTCTTGTTCCTAGCCGACATAGTGTTTGTGGTGTTTTGTGGATCTTCGAGGAGAAATTAATTGAAGTGTCTTCATACTGGAGATGTTGATTTGGGTCCTCACTAAGTTGTGGTTGACTTTGGTTGATTCACATTGATAATCTTTAATGTTTTGGGTCGACAATTTATATTCATTTTATTATTATTTTTGTGGCCGACTTGTAGCGATGAAATTTCATGTTGTGGATATATATAAGTGATTTTTCATTTCATTTGAAGTATTTTGAATGTGTGTGTGCACGAATAATGTTCTAAATCATTCGAAGGAAGAGTAGAGTGTGAATAATTGTGAAGAAGTGTGAAGAAGAGTGAAGAAGAGTGAAGAAGTGTTCATGTGTTTAATTGGAATTGTAATCAGGCATTAACAGATGCTATTTTCTCATTTCAAAATCTAGATGGCTTTAATCCGAATCTCTTTGTAAGACGGTGTTTTCCTTTGTAATTGAGCAGTGAGCTCTAAGTAGTGTGCCTGAATGCATGTGCATTCCCCATATTTCATTTCATTATACTTTTAACAGGGTATAATCTTGTGGATTGACCTACACTGTGGTTTTTCCCCTAATAGGGTTTCCACATAAAACATCTTGGTGTTATGTGTGTTTCTGATGTGTTGATGATTTATGTTTTCATGGTTAATAATCATATCATATAATAAGGTTAATCAGTTGAATAAGTTTTGAATTTCTGTGACAACTGATTCACCCCCCCTCTCAGTTGCCTACCCTTGTATTTCCAACAACAATATCCTTCCCCAAAATTCCAGTCAAACTTGTACCTCCTCCATTCTAGCATGGTAATTCATGCAAATGGCCTCTTTAATATTTTTCTGGGAAAATTCAAAAAAATTCCAAAAATTACCATCCAATTCATCATTTGGTAGCTACACTCCCTAGACACCAACATCATGGAAAATATTTTATTCCCAAATTATTTAATTCTTTTTTGGAGTTACAAAAAAATAATTAAAAAAATATATTTTTTTGTGTAATGTGAAATTACACCAAATGCCTTCACATTTCATCTGAATTTGGAGCCAAACAAAGGGGCCTTTTCAAGGTTGTTGAAGGAGAGTTAATTCATGCCTGCATGATAAAAACAAACCCAAAATTGAAAAGGACAAAATTAAATAAAAGACTTTTTTGTTGTTGTGCAGGATAGCCTGTGCACCCGGATGCTCCTACATCACAATTGAGGAAGAGAAACAATGATCTCCAAGTACACGCCCACCTCAATTTTTTGTAATTTTTCAATTTTTTTGAATTTTTAGAAGAAATGGTGATTTGTAGAAGAAGAAGAAGAAGAAAACATGAAATGAAACCCTCAGATATTGAATAGAAACAAAAAAATCAACCTTAAATTGTAACCTAAGAAAAAATTACCTTTTGAAACCATGAATTGTTCAATCAAACAAAAAAAGTTGTATTTGAAAACCCTAAATTAAAAGAAACAAAAAAAATTGCATTTGAAAACCCTAAATTGAAATGAAACAACAAAAAATTATTTGAGAACCCTAATTGCTTTTTGAAACCCTAAATTGAAATCAAACAAAAAAATTTGAATTTGAAAACCCTAAATTGAAATTAAACAAAAAAAAAATCATTGAAAACCCTAATTACTTCTTGAATCCATAAATTGAATTCAAATAAAAAAAACTGCATTTGAAAACCATAAATTGAAATCAAACAAATAAATTTGCATTTGAAAACCCTGATTTCAAGCTTGAATATTTGGTAATGGAAAAAATTCATTTGCATTTCTTAAATGTTTTAAATTTCATTTGGTATGGAACAATTATGTAGGCATGCTTATGGAAGAAATTATTTGATAGATTTAGGTTGATACATAGTAAATTAGGGCCCTTGACATTGACAATGAAATGGGATTTGATAAAATATTATACATTTAAATGTGTATTCATTAAGTTAGAGACATGTTGAGACACAACCATTTAGATGTTATGAACATAGATATAATTAGATTAGAAAATAATATTTTAACCCTTACTTGTGGGACTAGTGGATCGTTATAATTGATATAAATTATGTGCTTCTATTATGGATTATGCTCAATTAGTTTATGTATTTAATACCACATGATAAATTAATAGATCTAAATGTATTCATAATTTATTATGCTTCATTATGTTCTATTGAGATGTTAAATTATTAAATTTTTACCTTATAATGAAAAATATATTTAGCATGTACTTTGGTTTTTTATATTGTTTTCTAATGGCCAATTAAAGGGTAATTGTATGTGGTACCTTAATTGAGTTAATAATATGGGCCTTATGCATCTATTATGATTCATAATCTTACAAGATGATACTATGTCATAATATCTTACAATTTAAACCATGATTGTTAAAAAATGAGTAGATAATTAAATTTCCTCACTAGAAGAGTAGAGATCTCAACATAATTTTATGATCACTTATATACTTATATGGTAGTGATATATATTCTATTTTTATGGATCTTCAATGAGTAAACATATGTGTGAAGCCTAGGCTCAAACACATGTTTGAAAGGTATCTAGCTAGAGAATTATAGAACTTGGTCCATGAGTTAAATATCAGTACTCAATAATTATATGGGAAAATACTCTTAAAATAACTCTACATTGACTCACCTCTTAAGGGTTTTGTTGATCTTGTTCTAAAGAATAATGTAGCTAGTTTAGGATCAATGAATCATTTTCCCCTACACTTGAATGCTTAACAATCCTTAAATTGAGTATGGATGATTTCCTTGATCTAGATAGAAAATCAATCCAACTTTGGTCATAGGTTATATTTCCACACCTTTTATTCATAGACTTCGAAGATGACTAGGGAAGGAATAGAAATTACCAATACTTTTTTTTTAAGACTGCAAGAATCAGGTAGCACAACCCCCTATAAACTACAATTCACTTGGTAAACTTTTTAATGTGACTGGCGGTGCTGGCATGACATGCCCTCTAGTACCACAGGGGTGGGGGAGGCTAGACCTCATGACCAACCTCCTACAATAGGAAAGATTTAGCCAACTGAGTTAGGGCCCCCACCCCTAGAAATTACCAATACTAATCAAGGATTCAATAACCAAATTTTAAGATCTAGCTCCAACTTGACAAGACACATTTTTATTTTCTCTAAATATATGTATTTCTATAAATTCAAGTGTAGACCATAGAAACTATCCCAAATTGTCAAAAGTGGGCTAATTTATAGTTGTGTGCTTAATTCTCCGATCATAGAAGTAATTTAAGGAAATAATCAGTCTATTCATAAAATCAAAAATATTCATAAACTAATGTTCTTGATTATGCGATGAATCAAAAATATTAACCCCCTTACTTTCCATCCTATTACCCCAAACCCTAAACCAATTTCTTAAGGGGTCCTAATATGACCTTTCTTAAGGGGATCAAAGAAGTTCTCAAAATTTGGTGAAGTTTCCCAAGGAAACCAAATTTAACAATAATAAGATCATGCAAGATTATAAAATGAATGAGATTTCATGAGAGGTTGGTTAGTCAAAAAAAGAGCTATCTCAATCAACTGTTCCACAAGAAAAAAAAATTCACTAACTTGCAAGTACATTATTTCGAGGGCCACCCAAAATTCAACATTTTCAGGTTCTATCAATTTCATTATTTGGAAGGAACTCATTTTGGAAGCATTTTATGTTTCAAAATGTAACTAACATTGTAGTTATGTCATGAGTAGCTCAACCAATAAAAAAATTATAGAACATTGCAAGGTCTTTTGAAGACCCTTTAAAATATTAATTTTTAGTAAAAACATAGATTTGAGAAAGATAGTGCTTCATTATTTATAGTTTATTTGTAGTTTGGCATTGATGTAAAAAAAATAGTTAAAGCTAGAAGCACTATCTTGAATTTCAAAAAAATTTATCCCCTTAAGCCATCAAATGTTTTTTCTTAGGACCTTACTTCATAGATCCCCTTAAGCCATCCTATTACCCTAAATTTTAAGCCCTAAACTCTAAACACTAAATCCATCATTTTGTCCTAGGACCTTACATCATATATCCTTTTTAAGCCATCCTATTAACCTAAATTCTAAACCCTAAACTCTAAATCCATCATTTTTTCCTAGGACCTTACTTCATATATCCCCTTAAGCCATCCTATTACCCTAAACCATAAACCCTAAATCCATCATTTTGTCCTAGGACCTTAATTCATAGATCCCCTTAAGCCAGCCTATTACCCTAAACCCTAAACCTTAAACCCTAAATCCATCATTTAATCCTAGGACCTTAATTCATAGATCCCCTTAAGCCATCCTATTACCCTAAACCCTAAAGCCATCATTTTGTCCTAGGACCTTAATGAAATTTGGTTGCCTTAGGCAACTTTGCCAAATTGTATTCCCTTAAGACATGTCATTTTGTCTTAAAACCTTACTACATAGATCCCCTTAAGCCATCCTATTACCCTAAACCATAAACTCTAAACTCTAAACCCTAAAACCTAAAGCCATTATTTTTTATTAGGACCTTATTGAAATTTTGTTGCTTTGGGTAACTTCACCAAATTTTATTCCCTTAAGCCATGTCATTTTGTCCTAGGACATTACTACATAGATCCCCTTAAGCCATCCTATTACCCTAAACCCTAAATCCCTAATTTTGTCCTTGGACCTTAATTCATAGATCCCCTTAATCCATCCTCTTACCCTAAACCCTAAACCCTAAACCCTAAACCCTAAACCCTAAACCCTAAACTCTAAACCCTAAACCCTAAAGCATTCATTTTGTCCTAGGACCTTAAAATGAAATTTGGCTGCCTTGTGAAAATTCACCAAATTTTATTCCCTTAAGCCATGCCATTTTTTCCTAGGACCTTACTACATAGATCTCCTTAATCCATCCTATTACCCTAAACCATAAACCCTAAACTCTAAACCCTAAACCCTAAAGCATTCATTTTGTCCTAGGACCTTAAAATGAAATTTGGTTTCCTTAGGAAACTTCACCAAATTTTATTCCATTAAGCCATGTCATTTTGTTCTAGGACCTTAAGTCATCATTCCCCTTAAGCCATCCTATGAGAACCCCTTTAAAAGCCAACATAATTTCTCCTACTTTAATGAGATTTCACATCACATTAACAATTAATTGTTTTTTCATTAAAGTAGCATGCCTTACACATAAATGAGGCTTACACATTTTATCATTTGTATTCAATTAGTCCATTTATATTGAATGGTTTAAGGGGATTTTTAAACATGTATCTTACATTTTGAAATTACAAATATAATGCAGGTTCACTTATATCTTAGAGATCATGGATCATTTCAATAATGACGATATATGTAATCCACCTCCACGCCCTCCATCTCCACCACCTTCACCTCCAACTCCACCCACTCCACTTCATAACCACCCACCTCCACAACCTAAATTCGATGGTGCTCACTTGTAAGCATAGATTGATGCGAATGTTAGATCCATTCGGGATAAAATCAATGCTATTCAGAATGAAGAATGTATTGCACCAGGTTTGAGGTGTTTTGCATATATGATGCAAAATGTTGTTGATGTTGTTAGGTACATGGATGTGGTCTTAGATGAGCATAGATGATGGCTAGAGGAGACAAGAAAGTCTGATTCGGAAAAGGAAAACACAAAGAAATGAAGAGATGCAGGAGAGAGCTGCAACACTTTATAAATTAAGATAGTGATCTTATATTTATGAATTTATGAATTTGGTTGGATGTATTTTTTTGTGATGAATTTTTGAATTTGGTTGGATGGATATTTTTAGTGATGAATTTACGAATTTGGTTAGATGGATATTTTTTAGTGTTGAATTTATGAATATAATAGTAAAATGAAGAATTTATAATAGTATATTTTATGATTACTATCATAATTTCTCCTGTTGGAAAAATGTAATTTACATGTGTTAGACATAAATGAGATTTTTTTGAATGTGTTAAGTTTATTTTTTAGTATGTACATGTATTAAAATTACATAGTTCTAGATCTTAAATTTTGAAATTTGTATGTACACATAGTTTAGTTGAATGATGTGTGCATGCATTATACATCCTATTTTTTATTTTAAATGTGTGTACATCTTCAATTTTAAAATTTGTATGTACATGCTCAAGTTGAATCAATGTATGTATGTGTATGTATATGTATGCACATCCTATTTAAACAAATTTGCATATAAGTTTAAAATTTAACTATTTCTTGTAATTTTGTAAGTTTGTAAATAAATTGTATAATTTAATGTAGGTGAACACTTATATATATCATGGATAAATTTGATATTGATGATATCATTAATCCACCTCCACCTCCCCCTCCATCCCCTCCACCTCATATCCCACCTCCACCACCTATTGGATCTGATGAGGCTTGCTTGCGAGCATGGATTAATGAAAATGTTGCATCCATTAAAAATCAAATCAATGCTATGAAAAATGGAGCATTGATTCCACCACATATGAGATGATTTGCATATGTGATGCAAAATGTTGTCGATTCCATTAGGTCTATTGATTCTGACTTAGATAGGAATCGATGAGATAGGGAGGAAATGAGATGATTTTATTCAGATGGTCTCTCATATAAACAAATTTTAGAACTAAAAATAATAAAAGCCCATCTAGCACCTTTTTATCGACCCTAACACTCACCAGCCCATTCTTGCAACTAAACCTAGAATATCCATGAGGTGGTGTATACATCCACATATGACTGCACATTTTTGGAAGCGATGGTGGATGGTATTTGACAGTCTAGCACACACTAATCTGGAGGTCCCATTATATTTTTTGAGGAAACTATATGTAGAGTTTGTTTTTGGGATAAATCCCAATTATTTTGATTTTAAATCATTTAGGGTGTTGGTGGCGGTATGCCACAACAAAGGTTAGGGGCAAGAGTTGATCCCCAACACCTTGTGCATGCATAACCCCTTATTGCTCCTCTTGGTCCTATCATTCTCGCACTTGTGCATCAATGTGTGGTGATATTCACACTAGGGTCTCTGAGTACTCTCCTAGGAAACCTTGATGATCATGCTATTGTGATGGCAGTTGAGGAGCCTAGAGACCATGATGATGGAGGAGCATTCTATGGAGTTTTTCCTAGTACCACTCCATGAGTGTCGACACTCCATGTATGTACTAGTTGACATCAATTATACTATGGCCCTGATCAAGCCACACCTAGTTCGGCTGGACATGGAGATTCTAGTGGATCATCTAGTCACATCAGTTCATTCGTAGAATTTCTTACTACAGATAATCACCTTGCAAACAGTGCGACGCAGGTATAAATATGCATCTACATGTTGAATTTATAAGAATTTTAATGAACATATAAATCAAAAAAAATTGCAACATGTTTTAACAATCAAACTATTTGGTGTAGATGACACCGACCATAGGGGAATCATCGGCTCCTCGAGTACATATGTTGACGCCAGTGCTAGTCGGAAACCCTTATGAGGTATTTTGATTTCAATTTTTTAAATTATTTATGAAATAATTTTTTAACTTGAATTTTTAATTTGTAATTAAATAATGAACATATGTTTTAAATATTTAAGTTGGTTCAAGGGACTCAATTGACTTCCATGTCAATTCCACTTGAGGCCTTTCCAAGCGCTCATCCATTGTCAAGCAACTCATATCAGGGGTAGGTACATTTATATTGTAAATTATTTAACTTGTTACTATACTTACAATTATGAATTTTGAATTCACTATATATCAAATATGCATGTACACTTGTAAATATTATAAGCATTAAATGTCTATATGTATGTCTAGGCTGACACAACAATGAGAATGGGGATCAAACAAACATTAGATGTGGCAACTACTCATGAGGGATCTAAATTTTGAGTTGTTTTAAAAAGTTTCTACACAAAGTGTGCAAACTGGAATATATATATTTTAACCTAATTCAAGTATACACGCTTTAAATTTGACCTTGTAGGACTTTGTTAGTGCCACTTTCTGCCCTAATGAGGTCACAACACCTCAAGGAGGACATACAGAGCAACCAGATATCATGGTAATTTAAATTTTTGATTATATTTAAAGTCAATTACAAATTATACATTGTGAATAACTTAAATTAAACTTAAAATTGAATATATATATATGAGCTCATACATATTAAATTATTTTTCTTTTATAGCATGATACACATCTTGCAGTTGAGCATGTATAGACAGGTCCTAGAATAGAGGGTGCACAACCTCTTACAGTACAATTTAAATGTGATAAATTATAAATTAAACTGAATTAAATCATTTTTAATTGTAGACTTACATCTAATTTCAACTTTCTTTCTCTTGTATATGTAGATCAAGATTCAGAGAATTTAGAGGTTTGTCTAGGTACACCAAAGCATGTAGAGCCAAATATCATGGAAATTTAATTTTATGATGAATTATAAATTAAATTGTCAATAAATCATTTTTAATTGTCTTACATCTGATTTCATCTTTCTTTCTCTTGTATAGAGTGGTTCAGTTCATCCATGTATTCTGCATGGGGTGAAGAGGTCTCTTGATTATAGAGATGATATGAGTTAGATGATTTCATGGGTTGTATTTGATTATTTCATGGTCTGCATATTTGGTTTCTCATGGACTTAATATATTATTTCATTGATTATATTTCATGGGTTGTACTTTGATGGACTTAATATACATTAGTTTCATGGACTTAATATATTGTAAATAATGGACTTGATTATTGTTTAATTTTCATTTACACATGTGCATTTATGCATTTTATGTGAAATTTTAATATGTATTTTATGGGACATATTTGTACTTTCCAAAAGATTCATAGTCAAGACATTAAAAGGATATTAATGTGAAATTAGATACAAATATGAAATTAAAGTTGAAATTAATAGGACATTTCAATATTTGTACTTTGCAAATTTAGTAATCCATACATGATATATAATGATATACATGATAATTAGTGGTAATTATTCAATGAACTTTTTTAATTCATGTTGTAATATGATCTCTTAAAAGGTCCTAATAGGATGTCTTAAGGGGTCCTAATAGGATGTCTTAAGGGGTCCTAATACGACGTCTTAAGGGGATGAAAGAAGTTGTCAAAATTTGGTGAAGTTGCCCAAGGAAACCAAATTTAACAATAATATGCATGTTATTTAGTAATTATACAATCAAATTTAAAGTTTCAAAGTAGGGTGACTCATCATAACAAATGATATAATTAAGTATAATATTTAGGATATGTCCTAATAGGACGTCTTAAGGGGATGAAATACTTCAAAGTACATGTCTAATATTTAATCATAATTGATATAATTAACTTAGAATTTAGGATGACTCACCATAACAATCACATTCTATGCAATTTAAATAGTGTCAATGTTTGTTTAATTCATGTCGTAATAGGATGTCTTTAGGGGTCCTAATATGATGTCTTAAGGTGGTAAAAGAAGTTGTCAAAATTTGGTGAAGTTTCCCAAGGCAACCAAATTTAACAATAATATACATGTTATTTAGTGATTATACAATCAAATTTAAAGTTTCAAAGTAGGGTGACGCATCATAACAAATGATATAATTAAGTATAATATTTAGGATATGTCTTAATAGGGCATCTTAAGGGGATGAAATATTTTGAAGTACATGTCTCATATTTAATCACAATTGATATAATTGATTTAACAATAATATACATGATATTTAGTGATTATACAATCAAATTTAAAGTTTCAAAGTAGGAAAACATGCACATTTAACAAACAAAATATATAAAATATTGATTTTGATGCATAAAAGTATAGAGTATAATTGTGTATGTACATGTATGCAAATTTGTACAAAATGTGTAATTGTGTAAGTATGTATGTGCATATATGTCAACTCAAAACAATGTTTCAAAATTTAGCTATGCCATCTCAAAAAAATATAAAACTTGTGTTTGGAATGTAGTAGATCTTCATGCCATTTGATATCAAAATGGTACAAGCAATATCAATGAAATCATGAAAACATGTATTTTAATTTATATAAAACTATCTATATGTACACAACTCAAGTACCTGTATTTAAAAGTATTTGACACGTGTGTAGGTTGAATCTACATCCTCTTCTTTTTGTTTCAAAGTATGAGATCAATGTGATGATAGCTTAGGATACAAAAAAGGATAATAAATCAATTTTAAATATTGATGTACAAGCAATATCAATATATAATCAAAATATGTATTTAAATATAGTTTAACTAATAATTACCTATTTTTATCAAGTATTACATGTTGTCTAGGCTGAATCTACATGGACTCTCCTTTTTTTCTCAAAGTATGTGATGAATTTGTGATGATGGATTAAGGATATAAAAGGACAATTTAAATCAATTTCAACTAATAACACACAAGAAATATCAAAACATGTATTTAATCTATTTAAAATGATAATATAAAACTAAAACTATATTTACCTGTATTTAGTTATTCCATTGTACCATTTGCATCCTCTCTTTTTTGCAATGCATCTATGATTGTATCATGCTCTTCCATAGAAATTACCCATAGTTCTTTATTTGTAGGTCTTCCATGATACCTCACTAGTTTTATATTTGTTGCCACCACCAAATTCGAGTAGTGTATAATCTTCTTATGTGTTTCATAATCTTTGAATGTAGGCAGACCATTATTCCTTATTAGGTATTTTTGTAGCCAAGTGCCAACAACCACCACCAATCCTATTGGATAACATGATAGCCATCATCAAAGAAGTTCTCAAATTTTTCTTAAGGGGATCAAAAACTTGTTATCAAAATTTTCTTGAGGGGATCACCATACCTGTTGGATAATGATAACCATCATCATCTTCTCAAGGTGCTATTAACTTATGTTTAGTGTCCACACAATGAGCCAGCCAATATTCCATTTTTTCTTCATTCCCCTCAGGTGTAACAACAACATACACATGTCCTACAAACAAAATTTGATTTAATAACTTGTGCATGCCATATAGTTCAACCAATCTACATACATCCATTCATATGTATATATATATAAATAATTTAGTATTACAAAATAGTAATAAAGTGAAATAAATTGAATTAAATTACCTTCTTGTACAAGGTCTGAAACACGGTCATAGACTTTTGATGCAAACACTTGATCATTGTCTTCAATTGTTGTTTCATATTGATCATGTGCTCATGTAGGTCTCAACAATATTTACTTCCACTCTTCAACCCATTCTATATTTTCACATGCTTCTCAATCTCCTGAAATACAAAACTGACAAAAACATGCAAGCTCCCTCATCCAGAAGTCCATGTGCTTGCATTCAAACTCTTAAATGAATGCCATTTAGTAGATCCACTGATTGTCTCACAATCAAGTCTAGGTAGAATGTTCTCGTCTTCAACCAACCAAAAGAATTGACGAACTATAGAGTAATCGCTCAAACCAGGTGTAGATAATCTTGTATTGCACCAATCCACAATCCCACGTGCATCTTTAGATTTTATTGCATTCTCAAATTTTAGTTGTTCTCTAGCAAGAATTATTTTAACACACGCACCAACTCCATCATGTTCTCCTTTACCATGTCCAGCTTCAAAAAAACTCCACATATGTTGGACATTATGTTCCTTGTGAACCCTACTTAACCAATAGAACATTCGAGCATACAATTATTTGACCATATGAGGTGTTTTGTCATCTAGATTCCTTGTTCTCTTAAATTTGTATAAAATGTATTGAAACAATATTGAACAAACTCTGACAAGTGTAACCAGTTGTCACTCAAATAGAAATGATACTCCCTCAAAGCTTTTCTATCATTGTTTGTGTTATCACCTGCATGTCTATAAACAATATGAACAAACATAGCCACTTGCAATGAATTGTAATATTGTGATTGGATTTCCTCTTGCAAAGCTAGAGTATAGTTTTTCACAAAATCAACCACTGATAGTATAGTACCAACCGGAAATGTGTTTCTACATGTGTGAAATTGGCCATCAAGCCATCAAGCATGTTGAGAGTGCATGACATATTTTGGTACAATCTTATTCTTAAATTTTGATATGAATGCTTGTACACTAACTTTTTCTATAACTAAATCACAACGCTTTCTAATTTTTCCATCTTTTAAAGAATAGTCAACATTCTTAAATATTTTAACATCCACTAATTGTTGTCCAAAATCATTATCAACACTTTCAGGCATACAAACTCTTAAGAATGAAATATTTCCCTTGCTAATTTGGCTTGTGACCAAAAAGAAATGGTATTGTTTGATGGTGAAGAAATTTTGAAATAGTATTCATGTCTTTAAGAGATAGTATTAGTACAGCAGTCTGCTATACCTTGGCAAGTCTATCTTCATCACTAAGTTGATGACTAGTTAGCTTTATATTAACACATGGTTTGATTAGTTATTCTAAGGAAAGAATTTTTTGAGTTAATGGTAGAATTTCAATTCCATGGTTTTTTGTCTCATGGGATAATTGGTATGATATGCTTGGTTGGTGGTGATTGTATGTAAATGATTGCACATTACGTCAAAAAAGGTACTTTGCCTTGATCGATTTGTGATGATGGCTTCCTAGTTTCAATCCAGCATGTATCCTTGTTGCCAAGGTTATTGTGAAATAAATACAACACACCAAATAATGTACCTTGTAGTATCTTGTGCTTACATCACTGGTACTATCAAGTTTTTGCTAGATCCTACAGGTAGAGGCTAGGATTTTCTTACACCGCAGGTTGCTAAAGATGGACACTTTCCCATGAAACAAAGATTTTTCCTAATGTTTTTATTTTTGTAGGTACTTCTAGGCATTTTTATTGGAACAAATATTTATTAAGCATTGCAAAGGAGGCGAGTTCACACGAGCTCGCATGCTTCAAAGATGTTTTGATTTAGTGGAATCTATCTCACATGCAATGAAATCATGACCTCAAATTAAGAATGAATGTATCTAACAAGAATCTATTGGCTTTAAAATATTAGAAAATATGGTAGAGGTAGAAAATTTTGCACTCAATAATAATTATATAAGAGTGATTTTGCACCCCATGTGCAAATCCCCTTTTTCCCTTTATCCACTTTAGAAAATCAAGTTCAAAGGCTTAATTCCACCTAATCTTGTTGCTTGCATCCCACTTGGCAACTGTTTTGAGCATTGGTGGAGGCATTTCTATCAGGGATGCCCATGTAGCACGTAGACGTTTGTGCAACACACTTACATCCATGGTAGATTCTTGCGGCTGAACTTGCAGAGGTGTTACACTTCTCATTGGAAGTCAAGTTATAACACCCCCTTTGGCCAACCAACCCAAATATGGTCATTTTTCTTCATTCTCCTTCATATTCACTCCTTCAACAAGCATTTCATCTTCTACAATCACTTTACAATCTTCAACATGCTCTTTTTCATCCACTTCAAGCTTTCTAGTAGCACCTTTGTACCTCATTACAGCTGATACACCACTCCATCACTTTGGTATAGCAAGTTGGGGACAAACACCATTGTAGCAAAGGCTTGAGTACTCTCACTTTATCCCCCAAGCAACCTTGAGTGCTCTTTGTGGAGGTGGTAAGCTCCCTTTCCTATCCTTTATCACTTGGTTGAGTTAGCACATTTACTGTTTTGTAGTGCTTTAGTGCTCTTTACTACTTTTTTTTCTTTATCTCACTTTCTTGGGTTTCTGTCAAGGTGGAAACACCTAAATGGGGGTATGACTAAGGTAGGACCCTATACAACCACCCAACATTTTCCTCTTTTTGTGTGTAGGTGTATGTGCCTTGTGAATCTAGCTAGCGAATAGGTTTTTCTACGAAATCATCTTTGTCACCCTAGCTTTGGTATATTTGCTTTATCACCTTTGTTTGTATTTCTCATATTTCATAGTGTTGTTTTTCTCTTTTAGAAGTTGCTAGCTAGGCTACTAGCTTTTTTTTTGCTAGTTCACATTGTCCTTTCAGTCCTCTGGTCATACGAACACCAATGCACCTAAGAGATGCCAGCATGCTGCACTGTCATCTCGAAACTACACTCTCATCCTCGGATAGAGAGTTATCTAAGATAAAATGTTGAGCTTGAAAACCAGCTCACCTAGCCTCATTTTGAATCTCAAGATCATAGAGTGGTTGTAGGACTTTATAGTCCTCATCATTCTCATCCTCATATCCTAACACCCTATTTAGCTGAGGTAAGTTAGGGCAGCCTTTTGCATCTTGGCCCTCCATGACTTGGGACCTTGCATGTGGCGGTCCCCCTCTCTTACATTTTTGGTTAACCTAACGTGAACCAATGTCTATTCATCCATTGGTGTTGAGACCTCTCTTGTGTACCTTGTGACTGTTGTGTTCATAAGTGTTGTGAAGGTTTATGAGCATCACAACCTATTCCAAAACTTTTGGGTATATCGTTAGGAGAAGTATATGACACCTCCTGATGGAAAGGATGAAGGTCTCTATTGGTTTATCTACATGCCTTTTCTCTGGTTCCACCATTAGTGTGGCCATGTAGGAGCGATTTTTGAGGAACACGATGGGATTTGTTGACGAGACCGACCACATTCCCACTCCCCCTACGTCTCCTACACCATCGTCGATAGATGAGTATGAGGCCATTCAAATTCTTGTAGATTATCTCTTTGCCCTCACTAAAGGGTTGGGTGACTTAGAATATCACTTGGAAAGAAACCCGAAGATGGCTAGAGCCGCTCAAGTTGTTAGCGAGTTAAAACATATGATGGATAAAGATTGAATAAGCATAGAGCTTTTGACTAGCCTCCTAAGTCTCACCAAAGCGTGTGCTCCTCTGAACAATTCTAGCTTTGTACAAGGAGCCACTTTTGAAGAGTGTGAGTGACAATTAGGAGTATTAATACCTCCCACATTCATTTATATGGCCAATGCGGTCCCCTCTATCAATATCCCTTATGTCTCTGAACAACCTGAAACTATCAAAGTAAACAGGGTCCCCCTTGGGCTTTAGCTTCACCCCCTATCACCTATAGTGGTGGAGGTTTTGGCGGGATGAGTGGTGGGGGCTTTGGTATTGGTGGTGGATTCAAAAGCAGAGGTGGTGTTGGTGGAGGCGACTATGGTGGAGGTCATGGTGGTGGCTCCAGTGAAGGCCCTATCGGTGGCAATGGCTCTGGTAGTGGTTCTAGCGGAGGTCACGCCGGTGGTGGTTTTGGCGGAGGTCACACAGGTGGTGGTTCTAGAGGTGGATTTGGTAGTGGTTTTGGAGGAGGTTCCTCTAGCCCTCTATCTTCTAATGGCCCCATTCTGAACACTCTTCTTCAAAATATGGGCAAGATGCAAAGCTAGTTAGTGAGTCTTTCCCAAGTCTCTACTTAGCCTATCTTCCAACCCTTCTTCTGAAACAACCCATTGTCAGTTGTGATCTTAAACACTCCCTTCCCCCAAGGAATGGAGATCCATAAATTTGAAAAGTATAGTGGTAAAGGTGATCCACAGACACATGTTTCAGCCTTTAACGCCCTATGCATAGACTTCTTCCATCAAGATGTGTTGATGGCCAAAATGTTTCCTCGATATCTCAAGGACACAACGCTTGAGTGGTACTATTCCTTTCCTAACAATTCCATTTTCTCATTCGAACTTGTAAATCAATTCCTTAGACAATTTCAAGCAAACATCAAGCCAAAGATGACATTTCAGATCTCATAAACAAGGAGATAATGAAAAAATCACTGATTTCATAGCATGCTACCAAGCACTCCTTTCACAAATCTCATATCAGCTACCCGATTCCAACGTGTAGAAGGTATTCATAGGGAACTTACAAAGGCCTTGGAAAGAGAAGTTTTCCCTTATGAAATACCCTTCCTTCATGCACTTGTGTGCAACCTTACGAGAATACCAACAGATGGTTGTTCAGTTTGAGGGATCCTCCTTGTGCTCCTATTCTGAGGGAAAGTTCGTCGTATCAATCTCTAGGAAAGGTAAGACTGTTGCGAATGTAGTTGTCGCTACTGATAAAAATGGCCTTAGGCATAACTGAAAGTTCACAAAGTTATTAGAATCCTATTCTTCTATCTTGCACAAGTTGTTGAAGGATAATACCATAACTTTGTCGAGTTCTAAGCCTATTAAGGAACCTTACCCTAATTGGTATGATGAAAAAACTTATTGCCAGTACCATCGAGTTAATGGGCATGATACCGAAAGTTGTATGAAGCTGCATCATGAGATATAGGACCGCATTGAGGATAGCACCATTTGTCTCGATGGGAATAAATAAAATGCTAACAAATTAGTGGTGAAAGCTAATAGTGAATTGCAGATATACACGGACCCATTTCCGTCGCACTCTACTAACATGATTGTAGATCCCACTGATTTTTCTACTTAACCCGGGGCCTATGTTAACATGGTCACGGTGACTTCCACTGCTCCACCCGCACTTGGTTCATGAGACATTACATTCACATCACAAGATTTTTCCACCTCTCTACATTCTCACTTGTGTCAATGGTAACATTGTGACAAGAGTCTTGGTAGACCTCGCGAGCCACGTTAATTTTATCACTGAAGAAACATTAGTACTAAATTCATTACAAAGGGAAAAATATGAAGAAACAAAATCTACCATCTGTACGTACGATGGTATTTGTCTCAAACCTTATGACTTGATAACTTTGTCTGTCCTAGTTGGACCCAGGGCTATTGACACAATTTTCAATGTTATCTCAGAGTCAGATCTATTCAGGTTGAAGCTAGGAATACCTTGGTTAGCTTCCATGAATGGAATCGCCTCCATTATTCACAAGTGTTTAAAATTTTCCCATGAAGGTGTCGTGCATGTAGTGCATGACACTGGATATCAGTCATTGGTGTCTCTTGGTGGATATCCATTGGATCACTTCTGCCCCTCCCTAATTGGTCTGCTCCCTCTGAGAATGGACCTACTTTACAAGAATTATGTGAAGTATAAAACTAGGGGTCAAGGATTGTCGAAACTGACCCTTCCTGTGATAAAACAATCAGTTTCCTCTTCTTCCTAAGAGAAGGAGAAGCTTGTACCAATTGCTCCCCCTTCCCAAAAAGGAAAGGAGAAGTCCATGACGGCTCCCTCTCCTCCCCATAAAGGTAAAGAGAAGGTTTCCTTCTCCTAGACTGCCTCATCCTCTCCCCTTTCTTGGAAAGAGTATTGGATGAGTCAGCCCGGTGGCTATTCATTGAGTCTAATGATTCCTTCATGGCGTAGGCATAAGCTCAAGATCGCGGATCTCCCTAATGAATACCTCAAACCATGGTACTACTTGTACAACAAAAAGAAAGGTTCCCGAAGGGAATTCAATCCATAGCCTCCTACTGCTCCTACTCCCAAGGTAGCAAACAAGAGGAGGCCCATGGCCGAGGCTCTTAAGCCAACTCCCCCTATTGCTCCTAAAATTGTTCCTCCTGCTCCCATTTAGGAATCCATTCCTCTACCAAAAATGAATGTAGTGGGCATTCCCATGGTTAAGCAGGAGCCTTCTATTCCTTTGCAGCCTCTGGCCTCTAGCTCAAAGAGTCATAGAAATCGCCTTGCACACGAGTGCAAGCATCAATGAAAGGCCCTTCTAGCTAAGCAAGCCACTTTTTAAAGGAAGGAGGAAGAAATGACCACTCCTACTTTAGGGCCTCCTACAGTGTCACCCTCTTCCCTTCCTTCTGCTTCTCTTTAGCCTAGTCCTACACCACTTTCGGCTTCTATTGTGAGTGTGAACACACCTAACCCCAAGGGGGTACAGGTGTTCATCGCTCCTTCAGTGGAGCTGCCTTTGCTGATGACCGTTCCAAATATCTAACCTTTCCCAAAGCCTATGGATATGATTAATACTTCAGTTGTATCCACTTTGGTTCTTTCCTACTCTTCCTTCACACCTCCAGCCTCATCTGTGGGGAGTTCATCTCCTCTAATAAAGAAAAAGGTGGAGTGTGGTCCTTCCGATAGCGAAGGACATAAGAGGAGCCCACCTTCCCTACGAGGTAGTCTTGCGTTGACTTGTTCTATCTTGGTGATGGAACCAGTCCCGGCTTCCCCTGAGTTCGTCATCGCTCCTGAGTCGTTCAACGAGCTCAGTGGTCACTCTCGGGTGCAACCTGCCCCTTCCACTAAAGTTAGACACAACATTCCTATGGGTGCATGTTTAACTTTGTGGATGAAGTTCCATCCTTGTTAGTGATCTTCACAAAATTGCTGACTTTAGCTCCACAAGAGCTTGGTGAAGAAGACCTTGCAAGACCTTCTTCCTTGGCCCTTGTTGCGAGAGGGCTAGATGCTCCTCCTCTTAACATCCCACCATTGTAGGCTCATCCTCCTTCCCCCTATGATGACCTAGAGTGGGAAGTGGATGACCTCTTGGTCGATCAGTGTTAGCAGGAGGCCTCTTCTTGATCTTTTGTGTGTGTGTGTGTTTTGTGATGTGTTCCCCTATAATCATGCTATTTGTGCCTAGATGACCTTCTTCACCCTTGTTAGTGCTTGAATACAGGTGTGGATTTTTTATCATAAACCTTCTTTTATTTGTATCATCATTCTTCCATGTTTGTGCTTGACTTTCGATAAATTGGGGACAATGCAAAGTGTTGAGGGAATTTAGGCTTCCCTTCCATGTTGACCCAATTTTTTTTATTTTTACGTTGGTTTCCATGCATTCTTCCTGATCTGGTTGGGGATTGATGATCTTTTTCCTTGCACTGCAGTTACCTATTATTCATATGAGCTCGGATAGATTTGACCCCGCTAAACTAGATCCCCATGTGCCCTTTGTTTGTGTTGTCTTTTCTCGTTTGCTTTCTCCTTATCTTTTTCTCTTCTTTGCTTGAGTTGTCCTTCTCATGCGTGACAACGCCTTTCTTCAACATTTCAATTTTTAGAAAATGCATTCGTTGCCAACGGATCTTTTCTCGAAAATATTCACAAAAATTTCTTTAGAATCACATTCTCGACTTAGAACCCTAAAGGAACATGTTTCCTTCATCACAGGTTCATAAAGAAAGGACTTCAAAACCTTCCTCTGAAGCAAGAATAGCTTTTACCTTCCTCTCACATGGGGACATATTCTTCCTTTCAAATTCCATGATGAAGTGAACATCTTTCAAAAGGACTCCTTGATGATGGATCACTCTAAGAAAGAAAACATCTGCTTTCGAATTGTGCATCCCTTGAATGGACCCCTTCTTCACGGTGGGTTCCCGAGGGACCCCCTTTGAAAGATCTTATCTTAAATGAATTCATTTGCATCTAGCTTGGGGGAAGCCTCACTAGACCTCACTTTTCAAATGGCATGTCCCTTGAGTGGACCCCCCTCTCCTTTTGAACGGTTCCCAAGAGACCCCTTTGAAAGACTTCCTAATTATCGTTGATCCGTGTGACTGTCTGCTTACTTGTCTACTTGGCTACTTCTTGACTTTGCAGAGTCTGCTTTACCGAGTTTCATCCATGCTAGATTTTTTGGGGGTTACCTTCCTTGTAGATCTGAGAGCCTGTAGGGCACTTCCTTTGGGTTTCCTCCATGCTAAATTTTTTGGGGGACACCTTCCTTCTAGGTTTGTGAGCTTGTAAGGTGTTTGCTTCATGACGTATCATCCATGCTATAGTTTTTAGGGGAAACCTTTCTAGTAGTTTCGCGGGCCTATAAGGCACTTTCTTTCTTCAACTTCCTAGTTCTGAGTAGCTATGAAGTCCTTCACTTTCCCTGCACCTTCAGGTTCGCTAGATCATGGTCTACTTCCTCAATGATTCAGGTATACATCTCTAACCGTACTCCTTCCTTGATCTACTTTACCGAGCATTCATCAGTACTCGTGCTCGCTAAAGTGGGGGAAAAATGTATAGGAGTGATTTTGCACCCCATGTGCAAATCCCCTTTTTCCCTTTATCCACTTTAGAAAACCAAGTTCAAAGGCTTAATTCCACCTAATCCCAATGCTTGCATCCTAGTTAGTGCATGTTTTGAGCATTGGTGGAGACATTTTTATCAGGGATGCCCGCGCAACACACAGCCATCTGTGTGGCACACTTACATCCCTAGTAGATTCCTATGGTTGAACCTGCAGAGGCATTACACTTCTCATTGGGAGTCAAGTTGTAACTCCCCCTTCGGCCAACTGACTCGAATATGGTCATTTTTCTTCATTCTCCTTCATATCTACCTTTAAAAAGAATTTCATCTTCTACAATCACTTTACAAGCTTCAACACACTCTTTTGCATCCACTTAAAGCTTTCTAGTAGTACATTTGCACCTCATTACAGCTGATACACCACTCCATCACTTTGGTAGAGCAAGTTGGGGACAAACACCATTGCAGCAAAGGCTCGTGTACTCTCATTTTATCCCCCAAGTAGCCTTGAGTGCTCTTGGTGGAGGTGGTAAGCTCCCTTTCCTCTCCTCTATCACTTGGTTGAGTTAGCACATTTACTATTTTGTAGTACTTTAGTGCTCTTTACTACTTTGTTTTCTTTATCTTGCTTTCTTGGTTGTTCGTGGAGGTGGAAACACCTAAATGGGAGTCTGACTGAGGCAGGCCCCTATACAGCCACCCAACATTTTCCTCTTTCTGTGTGTAGGTGTACGTTCCTTGTGGAACTAGTTGGTGAATAGGTTCTTCTACGAAATCATCTTTGTCACCCTAGCTTTGGTATATTTTCTTTATCACCTTCGTTTGTATTTCTTGTATTTCATAGTGTTGTTTTTCTCTTTTAGAAGTCGCTAGCTAGGCTGCTAGCTTGTTTTCTACTAGTTCACATTGTCCTTTTAGTCCTCTGGTCATATGGATTCCAACGCACTTGAGAGACTCCAGTGCATCGTGTTGTCGTCTCAAAATTGCACTCTTGTCCTCAGATAGAGAGCTATCCAAGATATAGTGTTGAGCTTGAAAACTAGCTCGCCTATCCTCATTTTGAATCTCAGGATCATAGAGTGGTTGTAGGATTTTATAGTCCTCATCATTCTCATCCTCATATCCTAACACCTCATTTAGTTGAGGTAAGTTAGGGCATCCTTCTGCATCTTGGCCCTCCGTGACCTGGGGCCTTGCACGTGGTGGTCCCCCTCTCTTACAACAATATACTCATCTCATATTTTTCTTCAAAGGAAACAACATAAACTATATCCCTAAATATATTGAGTTGTTTTAACAACTCAATTACAAACAAACAAACTTCTTACATTAATAATAGCTATGTGAGTTGTGATAACAACTCACATTATTAACTTATGTGAACACTAGCATTTAATTTCTCAACATTCCCCCCCTTAGTGTGAACATGTTAAGAACTCACACCCTACATCTGCAGTAATCCCAACTCCTATGGATCATGATCTTGATTCAAAATGAAAGGCACCTCCCATCAACCTTTCATGGTTTTCACACAAGATTACCACAAAACCAAACATGAACATGAACCCACCAACTGTCCACCTCATGTAGTTTTTTGGATCCTCCCACAAACCCTTTCAAGATCCATGAACTGCATTACTAGTGTTTTTGTTCATTACAATATTTTACACTAGGGATTACATAAGAAAAAAACCCACACATAGAAAATGAAATGTCACCAGAGCTGATAAGAGTCCCCATCATTCATGACTGATGAGAGGACATTGATTTTCCTCCTTCCTCCTTTGCCTCCTACCTCCATTACTGTGCTACTTAGCAAATTTGTCTTTTTAGACTCATTTCATCATTGCGAGGAAAGAATATATCCCCCCCTTGATGTGAACTTCATATAAAAAGTGTTGGGTACCACCAATCATGCACTTCATTACAATTTTATATGGACAATTTGATTCTAAAAAATAAATAATACTATACAAGATAACTAACCCAAAATTAACACCTCCACCTATGCCCATACCTTCACAATTTTTTTACTTTATTTTTTTTATAACTAGAGAACAACAATGTCCAATGGTGGAATTCAAAATGAAAACTAGATAGAACAGATATGAGATTTTTAACCTCCTTGTTGACCTGGGATGCAAACAGTGTATAGAATTATATGAGAAGTAGAGAGAGAGGACTCATAATTATATCATCAACACTACCTGAATTGCAATGACACGGTCCTTTACACAGAAAGCTGAATAAAGATTCTCCCATAAACTCAAAATCACAATCATCGATAATGCACTCCAACGTGGGAAAAAAAGTGAGATCTAACCATGAAAAACCTTTCATGCGTGGCCTTGCACTAGGAAACACAACCTTGACACAAACAAGAAGGCCTCTTGAAGGGGCGATGCCACAAGCTTTAGTAGGAAAGAAGAATGTTGAGCTTAGTCTCATGGGCCAACCAACTAAAGATCTTTCCACCAATGATATTGATCTAACAAATGAATAACCAAAAGGGTTATGTCACTAGTCAAATGGAGGACTCCTGCTCGCTCAATCATGCTTTGGAGAGCTCAAAGGTTTATATGGAATGATACACAATGTTGGAATAACAAATTTTGATGTGTGATGGCTTAAAATAGTATGTTCTCTGCTATTGTCTCTATGCAAAAGGAATATTCACAAATCCAAAATGTTGTAAGTGGTAGTGCTTGCACTATATATTGCAACAAAATCAAGAGAGAAAAAACAATGCAATTTTACTCCATTAAGGCTACTATTAGGCATCGATATCCCCAACATCGACTAGCACCTTCTCCCTTCAATATTGCTACTCTTTTCATTAAGCATTGTGATATCCAATTCCCCACAATCTTTCTTTTCTTTTTATTTATGCTCTCAAATATCATCTACACAAATAATCTCTCCCATGATATTCTAAACAATAAATACGCCTCTATTCTAGTGCACTTTTCTTTACCACCTCCCTTCTCACCTGCTTTGATACCATATTAGAAAATATGGTAAAGGCAAAAAATTTTGCACTCAATAACAATATAGTCATCTCATATTTTTCTTCAATACACTTTACATATTTATAGGATTCTTAAATCATATTATTTAGGAAACAACATAAACGACATCCCTAAATATATTGAGTTGTTTTCACAACTCAATTACAAACAAACAAACTTCTCACATTCGTAATAGCTATGTGAGTTGTGATAAAAACTCACACTACTAACTTATGTGAACATTAACATTTAATTTCCCAACATAAAAGGTAGTCTTCGAAATGTGACTTTTGTTTGAAGGTGTTGCTAGTTTCTTGTGGGTGAGACAGTTGTCTGAGAAGTGAGTGTTGTGAGAGCAGTGTGTTGCAAAGTGGCAATATGGCATTTCGAATGTGGAATTTTAGGATTAAATGCAAAGTGCAGCGGTGGGAGCATTCATTTGAATAATATCTCACCCATGATAGTCTCAATATGATTTTCAAGGTGGAATTCCCTAGGGTTGAAGAGTTGGTGTGTTCGGTGCTTGGTGTAGAGGTCACAAGCCCTAGGGATAGGTGATCAATCTTCCCATCCTAGGTGTTGTCTTTATTATTGTCTAACATAATGAACTTACTTCAATCTTCAGGGGGATTGGAAACAATTGCAGACAAATTTGTTAAACCACCATTTCTTGAAAACAATGCTCTCATAAATGTTGTCCAAGGTTATAATGTTTTTAGTGGTGAAGAGTATTTAGGAGATTTGTTTCCTAGAGATTTTTTCAAATAGTTCCTAGGTTTTGAAGAAATTTATAAGCTATTAGATTGGCCTTGTAGTATAGAAATGATAGTATTCTTTTGAAGGCATTGAGGAAGAATTGTAGGCAGGTTTTTGTTTCTATGGATATTGATATTAAGGAGAAATACTATGTAGTCTCTTTCTCTATGATCATACTCCTCACCCTCCTCTTAATGCATATTTCCTTGGTTTGAAAGAAAGAGTGTTGTCATTTTCTCCAATTGATATTTTCTCCAGGGTGAAATATTGTTAAGAGTTGCAATGTCATGCATCAGGGCTTCATAGCACAGGTGTGCCTTCCTCAAGCTATGGAAACAAAGGAGTTGATAATAGGTTTTGATTTCTTTGCTCAATAAATGCAGCTATAGGAGGTTTCTGAAGCTCAAGATGATAACTCAATACATGTTGAGCACATGGAAGAGTAGTAGGTCAAGCTTTAAGTTTTAGACATTTTTTTATAATTTTGATGCAGAGTCAAGTTATTCTTCAGCCTTGTTAAGCAGGTTGACGGTGCTTGCAAGGAGGATTTTTTTGTATATTTATCAATAGTTTATTGCTATGAATGGTGAAATTCCATAATATTTTTATATGTTTTGATTTATTTGCAATCCTTTCAATATTGTATTCCTCATGATGGCAGATAAAATGTAAAGTTTCTTGGGCAATCTTTTCCTAATTGAAATAGACATAGATGTAATCCTTTATTATATAATATAATTATATATAGGCTTCTAAGCCTTTTATTTAAAAAAAAAATCCCATTAGATCTTTCACAAAACAAACTTGATATAAACTCCATTATTTTTTTAGGTGGCATATTAATGCCACATTTCTGCATAATCATGTTAGTATGCAAAGTACAATGTATATATCGAAAAACATCATAAAAATAATGAAATTGAACATGCATTTTACAACAAGATATTCATTGCTTATTAATTTTTACATACCAAGGTTTACATTTTTCAAAAGACCTTTGACTTATTTTAATATTACCAGGTAACACTAAATCACCACAAAATTTTCTATAAAATTCAGTTCGTGTTGTATCTAATAGGTGTTTTGTATGAGGATCACAAAATTTGGACCCAACTCTTAATTTTAAAACATCTCCAGGATTAGATGATACCCTAGTATTATCGTGCCAATATTTTAATCAAAGATTTGATTTCAACATTCAATTTCATGTCAAACCTCGGGATTCGACCATTAAAACTCCAACAATGGTTGATTGGATCATTTTCTATACTTTCTCTTCTTTTTGTCACTCTTAGAAATGTTTTAGGATGTATTTTTAGAATTTCACTAATATTTCTTACCATTCTTTTATTTAAATTTGATTTATTAACTATAGCACTTGTTATATCTCTTCTTAATGCATTCCTATCTTTAGATCGACTATTTTTTCCAGTAGACTCAATGGCACTAGCAATAGTAGACATAGCATGTTTTAGTGATTGATCTTTTCTTCTTGGTTTAACAAAAATGCCTAACTTTTCCATTACTTTTCTCATTTTCTATATTCTCATCAATTGCATCATTAGTTGACATTGAACTGAAATTTTTTTACGATAAAAGAATTCTTTGTATAATCTATTGGCATGCATTCTTATTTGTCTCCAAGAAATCTTACTAGGAAGATTATCCAACACATCACTTTCAATTTTTTTTAAAATTATTCATTTTCAACATCACATCATAGATTTTCATTTACATTTTTAACTTTAAAATGATTTTCATTTTCATCTTCATTTTCATCAACAAAATAGTTTTCATTTTCAAGTTCAATAAAAGGATTTTCATTTTCATTTTCAACAACAAAACAGTTTTTATTTTCATTTTCAACAACAAAACTATTTTTATCTTCATTTTCAACAACAAAATGATTTTCATTTTCATTTTCAACAACAATTTGACTCAAATCTTGAACTCTATGACTATTATCGATGTCAACATTGTTATATCCAACATCTTTTAA
Organism: Sequoia sempervirens; assembly: GCA_007258455.2. Classification (NCBI taxonomy): domain Eukaryota; kingdom Viridiplantae; phylum Streptophyta; class Pinopsida; order Cupressales; family Cupressaceae; genus Sequoia; species Sequoia sempervirens. The sequence goes on along the minus strand of VDFB02058242.1, from coordinate 739,367,830 downwards.
ATCTCCAATTTCTATTTCATTCAAAGGTGGATTTGAAGGAATACCTAGATTTGTTCGTATTGAAACATTCTCCATAGCATTGAAAGAGAGATTTGAAGATATACCAAGAGTAGTTTGTATAATCATATTAGTTTCCACATTCACCTCTTGAAAATTTGCATCATCTACATCCATGGTCTCAATGTTTTTATCTACAATAGTTGTGGAATTGGATGCTTCAACATCATTCATTGATCGAATTCTTATTTTTCTAGATCTCTTTTTCTTTTTTCCTCCTCTCTCTTTGCTTCAATTTCTTCAGGGGTCAATACCTTCATATCTTTCCTCTTATTTTGACATTGTGATCCCATGATTAATTTTTTTTGAAGTATGTACAAATGAATGTCAAAAACTTGAAATTCTTCCTTATTTGTTCCTCCTTAAAAAAAGTAGCAATTGAACAAAATTCCTCTTCCTCCTTCAAACAAGTAGAAATTGAACAAAATCCCTCTTCCTCCTTCAAACAAGTAGCAATTGAACAAAATTCCTCTTCCTCCTTTGAAAACAAGTAGGAATTCAACAAAATTCCTTTCTAATAGTGTCCCAATGATTCCTCCTTTCAAAATTGAAAAAAAATCCCAAGTTGAAGAGCCTCTACAAGAAAAAAGTCGATAGAAAATAGGGAATATGTCGCTATCAACTATATAGAGCAATTTGCAGACCTAAAATGTACTTGTTTAATAGTAAAATTTAAAAAAATGGTCAAAAATAACTTGGGATCCTATTTAATAAACAAGATCTCGATTTATATAAATCAGGAAGGCCCAATGCTTACCTCTGTGAGCATCACCTAGATGCAATGAGTGCTAAGTGGACCATTCATTATCATGAGAGATGGGTTCTTGTGAACCACTACTCATGAAACATGAGTCAATGAGTTTGACTCAAAAAAATACACAGTTGAATCCTAATAGCAATATCATAATTTGAAATGCTATGGAAAATAACTCCTACTTATCAAACGGGATCTTGTAGTAAAGGGTATCCCATTTATTAAACTAGATCTTGATCCCTTTTCAATGAACGAATGGGAAATGGGATCCTGTTTTTTGAATTTTAAAATGTAGGCTAGGTTTTTTCTTTGTTAATAGGTTTGAGAAAAGTTTTGGGGATCTGAACCTAGGCCCTAGACCTGGTTTGACCTACAAGTTGAAGGTCCTGGCAATGTCACAAGAAAATAGTGACTTTGGGCATACGTTTGAAGACTTTTTTTGTAGAATTTTTTTATGAAATTAAAACCCATTATAGATGAGACAATGTAGATTCCAAAAATGTAATTTTTTTACAATTGGATTAAATTTTTAATTTTTCAATCAGTTTCTGATGAAATAGGTCCATAAACTTGAAGTATCAAGGTTTTTTAGTAATTTAATAACTTTTTATTAACATAATTTTTTGAAAAATAAATTGTACGAAAGCATACTTTAGAAAATTCTTTTCAATTTAAAAAAAAAAATCAAAAAATGATAAGTTTAGGTCATCTTATGGATGACGTACACGACAAGTTTTTAAAACACCAAATATGACCAATAAAAAATTGACAAAAATATTCAAGAAAAAATTAGAAAAAATATGGAAAGCATGCTTCAATGAGTTACAAATCTTTTCCCAAAAGGATTTAGAAAAACATGATTGTTTAGGTCAAAATATGGATGACGTACACATGCATGGTATGGTAAAAAAAAAGTGACTTTTAAATAGTGGTTTTTAGAAACACCTATTGAAAATCAATTTTTATCATCTAGGTATTGAAATAAATTACATATTTGGAAACTAGACTCTGAGTACTACATTTTATGATCAGTGACTTTTTTTAAGATTCCATCTCTAAGTGCTTCAAATTTTAAGGTCAAATGTGTCAAATTCTAAAAATCATGGAAAACACTTCCACTAAATGGTCAAAAAGTGGACTCAACTTCTTGCCACCACCCAGATGTGTTTGTTGACGTACTTTCAAAACCACATGTTGTTGATGGTATGTCTTCAATTGGAGATGGGATTGTTGATGTACTTTGAACATGAGATATTGTAGATGGTGTGCATTGAACTTCACTTATGGTTGATGATGTACCCACAATGTTGAGATTCAATTCCATCCTTGCACGAAGTTTTTGCATCTATTCCCTTTTTGTTTCCAATTCAACATCTCTCTTAGATTGCACAAGAATTTCTTCCTCTATGGGCTGCAATTTCTTTTCTTCACAAACTTGACTTTTTGTTTCACTTCTCCTTACGTTTTTAGCTTCATGTTCATCTAGTGTTAGAGGCTTTGCTCATTTCCTCAACATAATGTTGAATGCTACATTTTCACAAACACATGAAGAACAAACATAAGTAATGCTTACTAGCCATAGCCATAAAATTTTACATACATGTCTACCAAAGCATTTTATGAAACATATTCATATCACTTATTAGATTGCATTGCACATATTTCTAACTAGAAAATCATTACTTCATGTTGCATAGCGAATAGTTCTAGATCTACTGATATCTATGACAAAATTTCAATTGCAATCTAATTTTATTCAAACCCATGCATTCCATGAGACCACATTTCTTTGAGGCATTTTTCAAACTACTCATTACCTTGTCTATGTTGCCTCATTTTGCATTTCCTTGTCATGCATCACCATGAGACCACATTTATTTGAGGCATTTTTTCAATCAGTACAAACTTCCATGTCTATGCTACCACATTTTTCATACATGTTTACCAAAGCATTTTATCAAACATATTTATTCATATCATAGATTTCAAACTCAAAGCATTACTTCAAATTGCATAACTAATAACTAGATGCACTGATAGATAAAAAAAATTCAATTGCAATCTTTTTTTTTTTTAAATTCAACCTATTAAGTGAATTTATCCAATTACTTCACATACCCTACTAATGAATTAGGAGTAGTTGTCAATTGCATTTGATTTTCATGCATTCCATGAGACTGCAATCCATATTTTCATAGGTCTCAAGAAATTATTTAAATGTTTGATTTAAATAATTTTGTCTTAAGTCTTTTATTCTCACAACGAGGATAATTATCATGCATATAATGGCAATCTTAAATATTGAAGAAAGTATGACAATGCCACATTGCATAATCAAGCAATGAAGACTTGAAGATAGTGATAGACACATCATGATAAATGGTAGATAAATAATCATAGTCAAATGAAGGTATTGATAGTGTGTATCTTGCAAGATTGAGTCACACAAAGGGTAGAGTTCAAGGTTTTCAAAGGTAGAAAATTGTTCAAGAGTTTGTAATAATGAATTAAATGGTAAAGAATAGTTTTCATATATGAAAGGACCGAAATTCCATATAGTGGATAGTCAAAGCTTTTATTAATAAAGAACAATAACGTTCTTGGCACCATAGAATGGCATGATGTCAAGTGTTTTAAAAAGTAAAAGGGCATCACAATTCCAAATAAATGAAGGTTGGCATTCATAGAAGTCAAATGCTCATGGACAAGCAATCAGCATAGCCACCAACATTTAACAAAGATAGGCTTGGCACTTCAAAAATAGTTTAAGAGTAGCTTCAAGAAAGGTTTCATAAAGTGTCACAATAGATGAAAGAGGGAGAGATAAGGTAATCTACATGTAGGTGATTGGAAAATTGCTATGTAGCAGCCTGTATTGAGTTTTTTACTGCTTTAAAATTCTATGAAAGTTATTACTTGAGAAAGAAAGCAAGAGATAGTCAATGTTAAAGGAGAAGACTTCAAATGAGGGCAGTCCTATGTGCATAGCAATGAAGGAAATGGTGAAAAAATGAGGCACAACCATATCATGATAGTCATGTCTAGGGAGTCAGTCTTCATATCAGTATGCAACAATTCCACAAAGGAAGGATATATAGAAATCAAACACAAAACAACAGTCAACTCTAAAGGGCAACCTTTGACAACAAAGTGAAGAGAAAATGCAAAGTCATTATGGTTGTAGTAGGCTAGAGTTTGGAGTATGAAAACTTTGGAAATCATGATTATAAGGACAATATTCTTTGGTTTTAGTTGTGCAAACTTAAGAAGGTAAATGATAGTGACTTCAAGCTATTTTAAATCATAGTGATTACATTGCATTGCACATCTTTAAAACTCAAAGCATTACTTCACATTGAATAACTAATGTAACTAGATGTTTATAGATGACAAAATTTCGATTATAATCATAAGTTTTTGAAAGTCAACCTAAGTGCAACTCTTATACAATTACTTCACACTGAATAACTAATAACTAGAAGTAGTTGTCAATTGCATTTTCTTTTCATTGCATTCCATGACACCACATTGGTTTGAGGCATTTTTTCAAATCCTCTACTTAAGTTTCAATGAATTCATCTATTATGTCATGTTTTTCAATTTTTTTCTTCAAACTCCTAAAAATTAAACTTTTATATGCAACTTCCATCTAATTCAATGTTGAATTCTATGTATAACAATGAAGATTAATAAAATCATCAAATGAATGGTCTGTAATGCTCCGCCGTGTGAACCCCAAAGGACAAATAAACAATAATCACTGCAAAAAAATAAAAATTAAAAGATAACATAATATACATGTGTTACAAATTAAGTCATAACATGAATTTCATTTAAGCAGATTCACTAACACTTACATCCCTTGGGGTACACGACGAGTTATTACGCGACTTAGATCCACACAATGACAATAAAGAATAAAACCAAAGATATAATTCATAACAAAGTAAACATTAACAAAAGTATACATGATAATCATTGACAAGAAACCGTCTGAGTACATAAATACAACATATGCATGATTAACTTAACACATTGAATAACAACTACAAATAGCCACATAAGGTTTGATGTTACATTACAATACAATATTAAAGAATTACAATGATACAAAAGTGTTTCCAAACATAAATGGAAACCATACCCAAGATAACATGATACAAATATACAGATGAATACAAAGTATCATAACTGGCTCCAAGACAAATACAACTCTGGAGTCGCCGCAACAACACCAATCCGCACCTCTCGATCCTCGACTGGGGACCCAATGGGGTGCTTAGCACGTTCCACCCGACCATGTGAGTCCGAAGACCCACCCCCGTGCTAGGAGCTAACAAGAAAGAGTCCTCAACCAAGACATCCAAACACGGAACCACAAGACTCAACATCAAACAAAAGTATCATAAAATTCAAGGAGTACAATGACATATTCAACAACGTCCGAGAGTCATCAAAAATAATTTAAAATCATAAATCTCACCAAACGATGATCATGAAACACTTCCAAAACAAACTGAATTAATAAACATAATACAATTCCAAATTGCAATTCAATAACATCATATCACAGTACCATAAAAGTACAAGGTCATAAATCAAATATCATTAAGATCATACAAGACCACAAAGTACACCAAAGATGCATCAAGGCAATAATCACAATTCAATATAAAACCATATATCAACAATTTAAACCAACTCCCATAACCTACTTCCAGAGGAACACAATAAAGTAAACACATGGGCAACTAGGGGAGAGTGTCATCGCATAGTCCTACATGGGTTGTCCTGTGCTCTTCCTCCCAACTGGAGGCGCCGGTCCATAGGGTGACTCATGCGGAGCCGTAGACCTCTCGTGAAGACGAGGTTACGACCTTGCCAACCACGGCCTTCTCAGCCTTCCATTAGTCTGCGAGAGCACTAATGAAGATGAGGCATCCATTTTTTTATATCTTATAATGATATTACTACCCAACCCACCTAAGTTAATTATTAGGTTTTCACTTGATTATTAACTCACTCGTGGGTTATCCTGAGCCCTTCCCCTTAAGCAGGATGCCGGCTCCCATGAGGAGCCACTCTCCCTAGAGACCCAACAACATAAAAACCAAGGGTTGTACCATCATAATTTGAACAAAGAATCACAATAGAGAAGCATGTGAGGCATTACCCATCTCGCTATAAATACATAATCAAAGTCTCAGCAATTTCGTACAACCCTTTCAAAATCATGAAACCAAAACACTTGCCACATCAAGGGCAAAAAAAAAGAGAGAGAACATCAACTGACAATCATCTCAAGCCTCTGGAAGTATCTCAAAAAGTTTACACTAGGGTTTCCCCATCAAAGAACTAACAACAAAAATTGCAAGGCCACAAGAACTATCTTCAATTTAAATATAACGAGTGAGTACATAAAAATAAAACCATCAACTCCATCCAAACTACATAAACAACTTCGATACAAATAAATCAGAAATTCAAGAAGATCAACTATCCACAACTCATAAACAAAACAACACAAATTAAATGGCAAAGGATTCCTTGAATCAAAATTGGTCAAAAGAATCCACACCAACACGAACCATCCAAACACAATCCTTCAACAACAGAGGTAAAAGCATGCAACCAAGCATCCCAGGGAGACCTCAATTTCCTCCTCACAGGATACCTATGCAGCTGGTTAAACAAATGACCTTTGACAAAAATCAACAAACATGACAACAATGTAATTAAATGTTTCACCAAAATAATAAAAGTGGGAAGACTGCATTCAATAAGAAGCATAAACTTATCACAACCAAATCATCACTTTAGTATCCAAAATATTCCACCACAAAACCCCCCCTTAACTCAAAACCAACCAAGAATTCACCATGTAAGGATAAATGAATATCAACACAATCTAACTTAAAGAAGATCCCCAACTCACGTCAACACAAGAAGAGTCACAATGAAAGAGTATGTCAAATCACTCATAAAGCGACATGAACCCAATGAAATGAAAATACTTCCAAAACCAAGCAATTCCAAGGAGGATACCACAAATAGGATACACCAAATTACCCTTAAATGATCAATGACCAATCAAATACAATTTATCCATTTGTTCAAAAAGAATTAATTTAAAATAAATAAGGAAACTCTAAAATCACATATCGTAATTATCTCAAGGCTTATTTTACATTTCATAATATTCTTTATCATTAATCTCATAATTAAATTAAAATATTATTTCCCTCAAATAATAACATTTGAGAAAATCTTAATACAATTTCCTAGTTATTTAGCTTACACACTAAACTTACCATTCCACTCTAAAGGTTATAAAATAACAATATTCACCTACAAATTAAACCATAATAATTGTGGTAATAATAATATCCTAAATTTCTTATTCTTCTTAGACAATTTGCTAATCATTTAATAATGGAAATAACCTTCGCTCAATTTTTGAGTCAAGGAAACTTAACTTTTCTTATCTTTATTTAAGTAACCATTTTCAACCTAAATATAGTCTTATTTACTCTATTAGTCCCAATTTTAGGTTCACTATTTTCTACAATGATTAAAGAAGCACCAAGACTTACTTGATTGTATGCATAACAAGAATTACTACCAAGTATACATGTATAAGGAAATACCCAAATTACAACTTAAATACCACTTCGCATTAGCATTCTTCATTAGATTCCTTAGACCCAACCCATTTCAAGGATTCCAAATTAACACATCCAAAAAGTCTCCAATCCAAGAGAATATAATCAAGGCAGAACTATATATCTTCTAGTGTTCTACACTCAAATTCTAAATCACTATACTAACGCAATATTTCTAGCATCTTCCCAATCTCCAATTTCGAGCCATACCTATTTTCTTAATTAGGTGAATAATAATAAATTATTATGTAGACAATGATATATCGTGATATCATGATATGCTGAAAAGATATCCCTCTGTTAACCATTCCCTAATCTACTTTTATGTTAACATTCTTGATGTTGTCACTAAACTAAGTGATTATAGCTGCAACAAAGATAAATAGATTAATAAAATCAGAGAGATCCTTTAAACCTTTAAACTTTCTATTATGTTCAGGTACACGGCTTTAGACAAATGAAACAGAGAAGTTATTTAATTTTACTACCCCTATGCAAGTCTAAGAGTTGCAGCTATAACGGGTTGCCAATGGTAACAGGGAGATTATATAAATTTAAATTACCAGACTACGAGAAGGAGCTCATCTAAACACTGTGTCCAATAAAATCAATTTCTCTCAGCTTTGACTGAACGGAGGTAATTGGCAAAGGCTTGAAACATTGTGCAGGCCAAGAGAGTTAAATAATCTGCTCATTGGTCCTCAATTTCTTCACTTGAACAAGCTGCTCGTTGACGGCATCAGAGAAGACACACGAACCAAGCTTCCTCCAAGTTTGAGATGGTTACGGTTGCAAAAACGTGAGAAGCCATTTTCCTATAGTCTGGTGAATAGCATTTGGGATTTGATAATAAAATCAGAGAGTTTATTTAAATCTATACACCCTACTATGTTCAAGTGTTGTGGCTGTGAGAGGTTGCCAAGTATATCAGAAAGTGAATATTGGAATTTGGAACTATCGCCATCTACTTGCATTATTAACAAATCTCACACATTATCCATGAGACGGAAGGGAAGGAGAAAGATGAGGCACAAATACGTGACTTCAGAGAACATATCTAAAAAGTTGAGAGAGGAAACAATTCAATTGTTTGAATTTATCAAGAAATCATAGCCTGTCAATCATAAGATAGTAGGGATATCAATCATACCTGGTTCCTCTATATCATGATGGACTTCGAAAGGAGACAGATTTCAAACGCCTTCTAAGCATCACCATCATTAGACGCCCCATGAAAACTCAGGACTCTGGAAGATAATATCGCATATTTCCATATGAAACCTCCCTTTACTGTGTGCCTTTCCAAAATGGTTGTGTTGCGGAACGAACAGTTCTAGTACACAGATTTCATTGTGCAACATCATGAGTCACGCCTTGCAGTCACTTTCGATCACCCTCAAGAACTCACTTGCCGTCTTGGAATAGACTCGATATTTCCCTCTTCTTCACCCCATGCATCGGTCTTCCAATTCCCCCATAGCATGGTCATGCTATTGTGAACATATTTCAAGTTTGATTTCCAGCAAGCAACATCAAAAATCATATATTAGAAACATGCGCGTCCCTACCCAGTGTACCCGATTTTCTATCTGTGGGCTCCCTCCCGTCTCAGAATGGTCCCCCTATTGGACATACTCCGACGACCATAAAGATCCACCAATGCTTCACCTTCCATCCTCCAAATCCCAAAAATGAACCATTTTTTTAAAGCTAAATATAGTTATTATTTTATTTTTCATATTCTACCATTTTCTTCGACTTCCACATGCTTTTCAGTTACAAAGAGGCTTTAGTTAAGAACAACATTTATGCGGAGCAGTTACAAAACCTTACATGCAAAAATTCTATAATTACACAATATTGCATTTAATTTTGTTTAACTTCTATTTTATTTAATACTTCAAAACACAAACCGAATAGATTGAATCAATTCAAATCATGCCAATCAATTAAAATCTATTGGAAATAATATTTACCCTTCACGTCATTGGGATAATTACCTTTGAATAACTTAATAAATTCTTAATTATTGTCGAATATCATTAAAAGAATGCTTTATACAAAACAATTAATTTATTAATTTATTAATAATTCTTTACTTAATATTTTATAAAACTAATTTATTTAATTTTCATCTTAATTTCTAGTTTTATTTACTCAATGCTATTTTAATTAATTGAGTACACAATTCCATCAAATATTATGTTAACTGCATAAACTAATCACACACAAAACAACAATAACGTAATTAAACACTTACACAAAATCCGGAAAGGTCACAACGGAGGGGCACTACATGGTCTATATTGTCCAAAAAAAAAAAACTCAATATAAACATCTAGCTAAAATGAAAAAGAGTGAATTCCACTAGCCATGATGGAAATGTACTACTATAAGCAATGCAAATGGAATTCATAAGCAAGTTTGTGTTAAGTTGATATCCTTTATATAAATAATTTTACATGAATTCATCTAAATTATGTCATGAACTTTTCATTTTTTTCTTCAAACTCCTAAAAATTAAACTTTTTTATGCAACTTCCATCTAATTCAATGTTGAATTGTATGTAAAACTATTATGATTAATAAAATCATGAAAGGAATGGTTTATATTGTCGTAAACTAAATAAAAAACTCAATATAAAAAATTCAATTGTACCAAAATGAATATATTGCCTGAGATAATGAAAAATGATATAGAAACTCCAAAATGCCTTCTTCTACATTGTCTAGCATGCAAATCGGTTCTAAAAAGGTGATGGATCAAGCATAATTCAGTACAACAAGTCTCACTCCCTACCACCCTACCTAGACCTGAATCATGGGATAAGTCTTAAGATAGGTGGGGTAAGTCTCACTCAGGTTTATGAGTTGAATAAAGCGTAGAACTAGAAAAATGTAGAGAATTATGGTCCTAAATCATGGGATAAGTCCTTTTTTACATTTTTTGAAAAAGGAACATTTGGCACTCACCAAATTTGGTGAGCGCCAAATGTGATGCAAAATGTGATACATTGTTAGGACTTGAATATTTAGAACAAGTAAAACTAAGAACACACCATTTAACTACACTTGGGTGTAAGTAAAGGTGATACATTATTAGGACTTGAATATTTAGAAGGATTACAATTACAAATATCAATTATGATACTTTGAAAACTCGAATTAAGAAGGATTACAATTAAAAATAGAAAATATACCATGATTTGTGATAGAAGATCATAGGTTATAGTCTTTGGAGAGTGGGTTAAGCATCTAGGAGATGAAAAATGTAAAAGTGGGATCCAATATGGATCTTTAGAGATATGTGATCAAAACCCTCAACCATATACCTTAAACCCTAATCCCTCTAAACTCAAAAATTTAAACCCTCAACCCTTAAACCCTAATACCTCAACCCTCAACCATCTACCCTATCAATTAAACCCTCAACCCTAGTTGCTCAACCTTAATCCTCGAATCCTCAAACCTTAAACCCTCAACCCTTAAACCATAATACCTCAACCCTCGACCCTCTAATCTATACATTAAACCATCAACCCTCAACCCTCAACCCTATTAATTAAACCCTCTACCCTATATGTTAAACCCTAATCCCTCATACCTCAAACCTTAAACCCTCAACCCTCTACCCTATATATTAAACCCTCAACCCTAATCCCTCAACCCTATACCTTAAACCCTAATCCCTCAAACCTCAAACCCTCAACCCTTAAACCCCAATACATCAACCCTTGAAACCCCCATCCCTCAACCCTAAACCCTAAACTTGAAACCCTTGACCCTAATCTGTCAACCCTATACCTTAAACCCTAAACTCTCAACCCTCTACCTTCTACCCTACACATTAAACTATGAACCCTAATACATCAAAACTATCCCTTTAATTTTAATCCATCAACCCTCAACCCTTAACCCTTAAATAATGATACTTCAACCCTCAACCCTCTACACTATACATTAAACCATCAACCATAGGTGGGAGAGACCTGAGAGAGAGAGATATATATGATGGAGAGAGAAATGCAAAGAATTAAGAGAGGGAGTTGGAGTGAGAAAGAGAGAAATACCTAAGAGGGAGAGAGAGAGAGAGAGGGAGTGTGAAAGAGGGGGTTGGAGTGAGACAAATATTTCTAGGTAGGGTGGGAGGGAGTGAGACCTAAGAGAGAGATACTACTACATTGGATAAAAAGAGTTATCTAGTTAGGATGGGAGGGAGATACCATAGAGAGGGAGAGGGGGTGGGAGGAATATTTTTAGGGAGATACCTGAGAGAGGGAGTGTGAGAGAAAGGGTTGGAGTGAGAGAGAGTATTCTAGGTAGAGTGGGAGGGAGTGAGACCTAAGAGAGAGATACTTGAGAGGGAGAGAGAGAGAGTTATCTAGTTAGGGTGGGGAGAGATACTTGAGAGAGGGAGAGGGGTTGGGAGGGATATTTTGAGGGAGATACTTGAGAGAGCGAGTGTGAGAGAGGGGGTTGGAGTGAGAGAGAGTAGTCTAGGTAGGGTGGGAGGGAGTGAGATCTGAGAGAGAGAGAGAGACTTGAGAGGGAGAGAGAGAGAGAGTTATCTAGTTAGGTTGGGGGTGAGAGACCTAAGAGAGGGAGAGGCATTGGGAGGGATATTTTGAGGGAGAGACCTAAGAGATAAAGAGTGGGAGACACCTGAGAGAGAGACCTGAGAGAAAGGGAGCATGAAACACCTGAGAGAGATAGATACCTATAAGAGAGAGATGAGAAGGAGAGAAAAATAGAAAGACCTGAGAGAGGGAATTGGAGAGAGAGGGAGAGAGAGGGGGTTGGAGTGAGATTTGTCTTGTTAGGGTGGGATGGAGTGAGACCTAAGAGAGAGACTACTATTGGAGAAAGAGAGTTATCTAGTTAGGATGGGAGGGAGATACCTGAGAGAGAGGGAGAGGGGGTGGGAGGCATATTTTGTGAGAGAGACTTGAGTGAGAGGGAGTCTAAGAGATGAGGTTGGAGTGAGGGAGAGTATTATAGGTAAGGTGGGAGGGAGTGAGACTTGAGAGGGAGAGAGAGAGAATTATCTAGTTAGGGCTGGGAGGAGAGACTTGAGAGAGGGAGAGGGGTTGAGAGGGATATTTTGAGAGAGAGAGAGGGAGAGTGAGAGAGGGGATTGGAGTAAGAGAGATATTTGTCTAGGTAGGGTGGGAGGGAGTGAGACTTGAGAGAGATACTTGAGAGGGAGAGAGAGTTATCTAGTTAAGGTGGGGGGAGAGACCTAAGAGAGGGAGAGGGGTTGGGAGGTATATTTTGAGGGAGATACTTGAGACAAGGAGAGGGGGTGAGAGGGATATTTTGAGGGAGAGACCTAAGAGAGAGGGAGTGAGAGAGGGGGGTTGGAGTGAGAGAGATTAGTCTAGGTAGGGTGGGAGGGAGTGAGACCTGAGAGAGAAATGCTTGAGAGGGAGAGAGAGAGAGAGAGAGAGAGAGAGAGAGAGAGAGAGAGAGAGAGAGAGAGAGAGAGAGAGAGAGAGAGAGAGAGAGAGAGAGAGAGAGAGAGAGAGAGAGAGAGAGAGAGAGAGAGAGAGTTATCTAGAGGTGGGGGGGAGAGACCTAAGAGAGGGAGAGGGGTGGTAGGGATATTTTGAGGGAGAGACCTGAGAGAGAGGGAGAGAGAGGGAGAGGTAGTTGGAGACACCTATGAGAGACCTGAGAGAGAGAGAGAGACTTGAGAGGGGGAGAGACCTGAGAGAGAGAGAGAGGGGGGGTGGGAGACCTAAGATAGAGAAACTTACGAGGGAGAGAGAGTTGTCTAGTTAGGGTGGGAGGAAGAGATTTGAGAGAGGGAAAGGGGGTGCAAGAGATCTGTTACCCTTTTTTTTTACTCATAGCTTCAATTAGGTGGATTTTAATTTAAACTTAGAAAATGAGGTATTCATTTTATTATCCTTCCTACATTACATTCAGATGTATAAATGAAAAATCTAAGAAGTATTACAACTACAGATCATTGCATTTATACACATGCATATAACAGAAGAAAGATTTTAATCTTTTTAGTAAAGAGTAATCTTTATTGAATGTAAAACTGTACATTGTCTCATACAAGCCAATGTCCATAGAAGGAAGGTAATCAGCCATTGCCTATGAATTACTGGTTTTCATGTGTCTTCTGTCTTGTTGGTGTCTCAAACTTCATTTGTCCTTTCTAGCTCCATGTTGCTTCAAGTCTTGCATATGACATTAACAATGGTGTTAGAGCATGCTCTAAGCAATGACTAATTACAAACATTACATACACATTCATCCTATCCATGTATACACTGATCATAATCTGCATGAAGTAAACTAAGTGTGCATTTTAGGTGTCCCAGAAAACCATTAGAGTCATCAAACATACCTAAAATATACATGTTTTTCTAACTTGTTTGCTTCATGTGCAGCCACAAGTGTAATCATGTCTAAATTTAGCATGTGGGTTAAAATGTGGCTCCCATAAGGGTTGATCTCGGCATCCTGAGTTATCAGATAATGAGCTCATTTGACTTATTTAAGAGGGAAATTCAATCTTAAAGTCATCATATCAATATAATCATAAAATGATAATGAACAGTCATACATTTTAGATTCACAAAAATTTTCTCCAGTGACCAATTCTAGAAGCTAAATGGAACAAGGTTTCAGTGGTAAGCTTGGTATCATGTGGACATAATAAGAATGCCTTATAAACCATGGCAGTCAAATAAATAGATCTCAAAGCTCCAATATAAGTGAATGAGTGTCTTGCAAGTTTGAATTTCTCAAAAAGTTAGTACTTCATTATGATCTGGTCTACAATAATCAACTACTAAGTGAGCAATGAGCTTTTAGTATGATAAAATAATGAATTCCTCTAAGAAGAATTGCAAAATACAGGTGATATTCTTTATGAGCAACAATGACAGAGATAGGGATAAAACAAGTAACAACATGAGCAATTAAAGATGTAATTCATAAATTGTCTAAAAGCAAATCACTATTTGAAAGCAAAATTTTGGTATATGAGGGCTTTGCAAGTTTAAGCAGAAATCATATTTGCAAAAGTTTATCAGAAACTTTACTTGAGGTATAAAGAAACAGTGATAAAGGGAATAGTCATAACTTTATGACTGAGATGTAAACAAGGAATTTTTACTTATTCAGAGTAAGAATGAGAGAAGGCCAATATCTCTAAATTATACTTTCATTCTACAGGTATATCTTTTTCAAACTTAGAAATCATTCAACTATGAAATTGAAGTAGTAAATTCTACTTTCAGAAGGGTAAATATATGTAAATCCGGTATAGAAGAAATCTCAATGCTACAGAAGATTCCACGAGAAAACCCTTAAAGTTGTTTGAAAGACCTCTTTTAAGACCTCATCTATAGGAGGTGTTTTTTCAAGCAAACAAATGATGCAAATATAAATAATGGAGGAGAAACTTTCACAATTGGTAAAGCTCTGATAAACAAGTAGCAAAATATGAAAGCATAGATCAAGCATGTCAACTATTCTTTGAATTCCTTAAAAGGTGTTTTTCTAGGAATAATTAAAAAACAAAAAGTTTGGTTGTTGCAAAGATGCTCCAAAATTTTCTGAGTCTATAAAGTTCTTTGAAATAAAATGCTTATTAAAAAAATATGGAAATAATGGCCATTTACACATGTAAAATCATCCATGAAGGAATCCCTGTATATTGTATTTTGAAAGTTGCGGGATATTTCAAGAGCAAACCCTTTGAGGGTTTTTTACACAAATAGAGAAGGTCGAGTCATTGCATAGGAGAATGTCTCAAATATGGAAAATACATGAACCTCAAATTACTACAAAACCCAGAACAGCCACAGATGTATCAAAAATACAAAAGAAAAAAAAAACTTCAAGAATCTACAGAATAAAAAAAACCCTAGATACCAAGAGAGAAGTTACAGAGTATACTTTATTTTTTGCACTCTCAGAAGCTTATTTTTGAGCTTTTATTCATAGGAGACAAAGAAATATGCGAAGACATTCACTATTTTCTATACAAGAACCAAATGCAACAATGATTCAATAAGAGGCTTGAAATCATACAAAGGTATTCATGAATTTCTACAGGTAAACTTACCCAGTTGGCTCTATCCTTGTTCTTCATTTTTTTTGTCAAAATACTTTTACAGAGGCTCAATACGAGATTTGTAATGGCAGCTAGATGGTATAGACAATAGAAAAACAACAAGAGATTAGATTTACTTTTGTTTTCTTACCAATAGGCTCGATTTCAAGTTCGTTTGCAAAAACTCAAAGTATGAGAACAAATTCCAAAAAAAGACTTACCAAATTCTTTTTGGGGAAGTTCAATATAAAATACCAAGTGTTGAGCCTCAGTAGTTATGGAGAAATCCGCCATGAAAACCTTTCCATAAGAGCTTCTCAAAAACCCTATGGCGGCAGAAGTAGCTTCTTTGTGAAGCTTTAATATTGAATGAAATGTAATTTTATTTGCCTTTCTCTTACTTAGGGTTGTAACCCTAAATGGCTGATAGAAAACTTGCATTTTATGCCAATGTTTTTAAATAAAACAATGCAACTAATATACCATGACCAAACTGATGCCTTAGGCATTTTATTTACCTTGTGTTTTCTATGTATCAAAGTCTTGAAGGTTTTGACTCTCTTCACATTGTAATCTCCCCATATGGCCGAGCTTTATTTTTAAAATTTTGCATTCTTTTTAAATGTAAAAACATTAACTTAGGTGATAAATCTAAATCACCTAAGTGAAGGTGTTTCCTTTAATGCAAAAATGAGATAATAAAGAGAGATAAAGCTTTTAATGCTTTGCAAGCATCTTGGAGAGGTTGGAGGGTATCTTGGATTTTTTTCTTGGGGAGTTGCAAGCATTTAGGGGAGTTAGAAAGGATTAGCCAACATGTGCCACAAATTCAGAAGTGGTTGATTCATTTTTGAAACACAAGGAGGGTATCTAGGCATTATTTTCTTGTGCCTTTATGTTTGACTTGCTCAAACAATACTTTTTCATGCATATTGATGCATTTTGGAGAAGATATAGTTGCTATATTTTTGGCTTTTTGAAGCCATCTGACCCATGAGATTTCTAGAACCATTTTTGGTGGAGCTTGGCCACTTAACAATTTTGATAACTCATTATTGAGTTAGTTTAGATTATGCTTTTCATGTATGAGTGACTTTTACAGTCCTTTGACAGAGATTTTTGCATCTTTTGTAACTCTTTGAGAAGTGAAATACAAATAACACCCTTGGTCATTCTGGATTTGAATTTTGCCAATTTTTTTTGTAGTCTTGTGTATTTTCAGGTGATCGATCAAGTTACTTGTGAAGGTATTTTCATTCTTGGTGACTTTGTCTCATGTCTTCATGCCTTCTCTGCAAAAGTGTGTTTATTCAGGTTATAGGTTGTGTTCAGTTTGCATTTATCTTTAGATTGTGAAAGTAATTTCCTTTTTGAAGATTAGTACACACAAACCATCCTGTGAAATATTTATGTATGAATGCACAGAAATAGATTGTGCCTATCAATGTCTGTCTTTAATTATTAAAAGTATTAAAAATTGGAACCTTCATATTCTCTTTTAGCTTGGTGTATCACCCTTTTATTTGAAGTTTTAGTACTTCATTTTCAAGCAATATTTCTCCCTTTTCCCCTCAAAGAATCAATAGTTAGGTGATAACCAATAGGAAGTCGTCCTTCTCTGGAGGTTTGGTCTTATTCAAAGTGGGATCATTCCCATGTTACCTTGGAGTTGTTGAACACCAAGTTCAGGGTGCATATTTTAGAATAGCAAGATCCAAGAGACAAAGGGTGGGAGGGATAGAGCTAGGGAGAGACTTGAGACATTAAAAGGAATTAATAGACATCTTAGACACATGAATAATAAATGTTTAATGACATAAAGGAATTAGGTGACCAATATTCCTCAAAATCTTGTAAGGTCAAAATTCTATTCTAAAATAAGACACTATTACTTTTTTCTTTAGAGCTTAGGCAAGGAAGAATCCATGACTTATGAGACCTACATGTTTTATTTTATTAATATCATTCTAAAAGGAGAAACATTATTAGATCGAGGAAAAATTGTCTTAGACACAATTCAAACTCAAATAAACAAAGTCAAGGATACCGAACAATTATTCATGTCTTCGTACATAGTCTATGTGATAGCTAGAGTGGGCAACTTCCTAGAGTTCACCAAATGAGCTGCATTGACAAAAGACTAAAACTTTTCTTTCTCTTTGTGTCTCTCTCCACCACTTTGATAACACATAGAGTTTGTGGTTTATGATCGTCAATGGATAGTTGAGGTTTTACCATTCACTCCCTCTCTACCTCATTCCCTCTTAAACAACACACACCCATTCTCTCTCAACCCTCTCTAGGTCTCTCCTACACTCTCTTGTCCTCCATCTTTAGGGTTTAAGGTATAGGGTTGAGTTTTTAATGTATAGGATAACTCCCCCTCTCAAGTCTCTTCGTCCATGTATCCATCCCACCCCCCCTCTCTCAAGTCTCTCCCTCCCTCTATCCTTACCACTCCTCTCTTTGAAGTCTCTCCCTAGCTCTATCCCTCCCACCCTTTGTCTCTTGGATCTTGCTATCTCTAAAATATGCACCCTGTTGAACTTGGTGTTCAACAACTCCAGTGTAACATGGGAATGATCCCACTTTGAATAAGACCAAACCTTCGAAGAAGGCCGACTTCCTATTGGTTATCACCTAACTATTGATTCTTTGAGGGGAAAAGGGAGAAAGATTGCTTGAAAATGAAGTACTAAAACTTCAAAGAAAAGGGTGATACACCAAGCTAAAAGAGAATATGAAGGTTCAGATTTTAATAATCTTAATCATTAAAGACAAACATTGATAGGCACAATCTATTTCTGTGCATTCATACATAAATATTTCACAGGATGGTTTGTGTGTACTAATCTTCAAAAAGGAAATTACTTTCACAATCTAAAGATAAATGTAAACTGAACATAACCTGTAACTTGAATAAACACACTTTTGCAGAGAAGGCATGAAGACATGAGACAAAGTCACCAAGAATGAAAATACCTTCACAAGTAACTTGATCGATCACTTGAAAATACACAAGACTACAAAAACAAAATGGAAAAATTTGAATCCAAAATGACCAAGGTGTTATCTATATTTCACTTCTCAAAGAGTTACAAAAGATGCAAAAATCTCTGTCAAAGGACTGTAAAAGTCACTCATACATGAAAAGCATAATTTGAACTAACTCAATAATGAGTTATCAAAATGGTTAAGTAGCCAAGCTCCACTAAAAATGGTTCTAGAAATCTCATGTGTCAAATGGCTTCAAAAAGCCAAAAATATAGCAACTATATCTTCTCCAAAAGGCATCAATATGCATGAAAAAGTATTGTTTGACCAAGTCAAACATAAAGGCACAAGAAAATAATGCCTAGATACCCTCGTGTTTCAAAACTGAATCAACCACTTCTGAATTTGTGGCACATGTTGGCTAATCCTTTCTAACTCCCATAAATGCTTGCAACTCCCTAAGAAAAAACTCCAAGATACTCTCCAACCTCTCCAAGATGCTTGCAAAGCATTAAAAGATTTATCTCTCTTTATTATCTCATTTTTACATTAAAGGAAACACCTTCACTTAGGTGATTTATAGATTTATCACCTAAGTTAATGTTTTTACATTTAAAAAAGAATGCAAAATTTTAAAAATAAAGCTCGACCATATGGGGAGATTACAATGTGAAGAGAGTCAAAACCTTCAAGACTTTGATACATAGCAAACACAAGGTAAATAAAACGCCTAAGGCATCAATTTGGTCATGGTATATTAGTTGCATTGTTTTATTTAAAAACATTGGCATAAAATGCAAGTTTTCTATCGGCCATTTAGGGTTACAACCCTAAGTAAGAGAAAGGCAAATGAAATTACATTTCATTCGATATTGAAGCTTCACAAAGAAGCTACTTCCGCTGCCATAGGGTTTTTGAGAAGCTCTTATGGAAAGGTTTTCATGGCAGATTTCTCCATATCTACTGAGGCTTACTTCTTTGATTTTCTACAAAAGAACTTGAAATCGAGCCTATTGGTAAGAAAACAAAAGTAAATCTAATCTCCTGTTGTTTTTCTATTGTATATACCATCTAGCTGCCATTACAAATCTCCTATTGAGCCTCTATAAAAGTATTTTGACAAAAAAATGAAGAACACGGATAGAGCCAACTGGGTAAGTTTACCTGAAGAAATTCATGAATACCTTTGTATCATTTCAAGCCTCTTATTGAATCATTGTTGCATTTGGTTCTTGTATAGAAAATAGTGAATGTCTCCGCATATTTCTTTGTCTCCTGTGAATAAAAGCTCAAAAATAAGCTTCTGAGAGTGCAAAAAATAAAGTATACTCTGTAACTTCTCTCTTGGTATCTAGTGTTTTTTTTATTCTATAGATTCTTGAAGTTCTTTTTTTTTTCTTTTGTATTTTTGATACATCTGTGGCCGTTCTAGGTTTTGTAGTAATTTGAGGTTCATGTATTTTCCATATTTGAGACATTCTCCTGTGCAATGACTTGACCTTCTCTATTTGTGTAAAAAACCCTCAAAGGGTTTACTCTTGAAATATCCCGCAGCTTTCAAAATACAATATACAGGGATTCCTTCATGGATGATTTTACATGTGTAAATGGCCATTATTTCCATATTTTGTTAATAAGCATTCTGTTTCAAAGAACATTATAGACTCAAAAAAATTAAGAGCATCTTTGCAACAACCAAACTTTTTGCTTTTTAATTATTCCTAGAAAAACACCTTTTAAGGCATTCAAAGAATAGTTGACATGCTTGATCTGTG
Source organism: Sequoia sempervirens (assembly GCA_007258455.2). NCBI lineage: Eukaryota > Viridiplantae > Streptophyta > Pinopsida > Cupressales > Cupressaceae > Sequoia > Sequoia sempervirens. Next base: position 739,347,511 of record VDFB02058242.1, on the reverse strand, counting down.
CTTTCATATTTTGCTACTTGTTTATTAGAGCTTTACCAACTGTGAAAGTTTCTCCTCCATTATTTATATTTGCATCATTTGTTTGCTTGAAAAAAAACCTCCTATAGATGAGGTCTTAAAAGAGGTCTTTCAAACAACTTTGAGGGTTTTCTCGTGGAATCTTCTATAGCATTGAGATTTCTTCTATACCGGATTTACATATATTTACCCTTCTGAAAGTAGAAGTTGCTACTTCAATTTCATAGTTAAATGATTTCTAAGTTTGAAAAAGATATACCTGCAGAATGAAAGTATAATTTAGAGATATTTTCCTTCTCTCATTCTTACTCTAAATAAGTAAAAATTCCTTGTTTACATCTCAGTCATAAAGTTATGACTATTCCCTTTATCACTGTTTCTTTATATCTCAAGTAAAGTTTCTGATAAACTTTTCCAAATATGATTTCTGCTTAAACTTGCAAAGCCCTCATATACCAAAATTTTGCTTTCAAATAGTGATTTGCTTTTAGACAATTTATGAATTACATCTTTAATTTCTCATGTTGTTACTTGTTTTATCCCTATCTCTGTCATTGTTGCTCATAAAGAATATCACCTGTATTTTGCAATTCTTCTAAGAGGAATTCATTATTTTATCATACTGAAAGCTCATTGCTCACTTAGTAGCTGATTATTGTAGACCAGATCATAATGAAGTACTAAATTTTTGAGAAATTCAAACTTGCAAGACACACATTCACTTATATTTGAGCTTTGAGATCTATTCATTTGACTGCCATGGTTTATAAGGCATTCCTGTTATGTCCACATGATACCAAGCTTACCATTGAAACCTTGTTCCATTTAGCTTCTAGAACTGGTCACTGGAGAAATTTTTTGTGAATCTAAAATGTATGACTGCTCATTATCATTTTATGATTATATTGATATGATGACTTTAAGATTGCATTTCCCTCTTAAATAAGTCAAATGATCTCATTATCTGATAACTCAGCATGCCGAGCTCAACCCTTGTGGGAGCCACATTTTAACCCACATGCTGAATTAAGACATGATTACACTTGTGGCTGCACATGAAGCAAACAAGTTAGAAAAACATGTATATTTTAGGTGTGTTTGATGACTCTAATGGTTTTCTGGGACACCTAAAATGTACACTTAGTTTACTTCATGCAGATTATGATCAGTGTATACATGGATAGGATGAATGTGTATGTAATGTTTGTAATCAGTCATTGCTTAGAGCATGCTCTAACACCATTGTTAATGTCATATGCAAGACTTGAAGCAACATGGAGCTAGAAAGGACAAATGAAGTTCGAGACAACAACAAGGCAGAAGACACATGAAAACCAGTCATTCATAGGCAATGGTTGATTACCTTCCTTCTATGCACATTCATTTTTTCTCTTTACTTATTCATGTATATATTGTTTATAATTTGTATTGAATAAGCAAAGGTTAGTCTCATGGGTTGTATGAGACAATGCACAATTTTACATTCAATAAAGATTACTCTTTGCTGAAAAGATTAAAATCTTTCTTCTGTTAAATGCATGTGCATAAATGCAATGATTTGTAGTTGTAATATTTCTTAGATTTTTCATTTATACATCTAAATGTAATGTAGGAAGGATAATAAAATGAATACCTCATTTTCTAAGTTTAAATTAAACTCCACCTGATTGAAGCTATGAGTAAAAAAAATGGGTAACAGATCTCTTGCACCCCCTTTCCCTCTCTCAAGTCTCTTCCTCCCACCCTAACTAGACAACTCTCTCTCTCTCTCATAAGTTTCTCTCTCTTAGGTCTCCCACTCCCTCTCTCCCTCTCTCCCCTATCAAGTCTCTCTCTCTCTCTCTATCTCTCTCTCTCTCAGGTCTCTCCCCTCTCAAGTCTCTCTCTCTCTCTCTCTCTCTCTCTCTGGTCTCCCTAGGTGTCTCCAGCTCACCCCCCTCTCTCTCTCTCCCTCTCTCTCAAGTCTCTTCCTCAAATATCCACTGCCACCCTCTCTCCTCTCTCGAGGTCTCTCCCCCACACCCTAACTAGATAACTCTCTCTCTCTCTCTCACTCCCTCTCAAGCATCTCTCTCTCTCAGGTCTCACTCCCTCCCATCCTACCTAGACTACTCTCTCTCACTCCAACCCCCCTCTCACACTCCCTCTCTCTTAGGTCTCTCCCTCAAAATATCCCTCACCCCCTCTCCTTGTCTCAAGTATATCCCTCAAAATATACCTCCCAACCCCTCTCCCTCTCTTAGGTCTCTCCCCCACCTTAACTAGATAACTCTCTCTCCCTCTCAAGTCTCTCTCTCAAGTCTCACCCCCTCCCACCCTAGCTAGACAAATCTCTCTCTTACTCCAATCCCCTCTCTCAATCTCCCTCTCTCTCTCAAAATATCCCTCCCAACCCCTCTCCCTCTCTCAAGTGTCTCCCCCCAGCCCTAACTAGATAACTATCTCTCTCTCTCTCCCTCTCAAGTCTCACTCCCTCCCACCCTACCTAGAATACTCTCCCTCACTCCAACCTCATCTCTTAGACTCCCTCTCACTCAAGTCTCTCCCACAAAATATTCCTCCCACCCCCTCTCCCTCTCTCATGTATCTCCCTCCCATCCTAACTAGATAACTCTCTTTCTCCAACAGTAGTCTCTCTCTCAAGTCTCACTCCATCCCACCCTACCAAGACAAATCTCTCTCACTCCAACCCCCTCTCTCTCCCCCTCTTAGGTCTCTCTCTCTCTCTCTCCAATTCCCTCTCTCAAGTCTTTCTATTTTTCTCTCCCTCTCATCTCTCTCTTAGAGTTATCTATCTCTCTTAGGTGTCTCCTGCTCCCTCTCTCTTAGGTCTCTCTCTCAGGTGTCTCCCACTCTTTATCTCTTAGGTCTCTCCCTCAAAATATCCCTCCCAACGCCTCTCCCTCTCTTAGGTCTCTCACCCCCAACCTAACTAGATAACTCTCTCTCTCTCTCTCTCTCTCTCTCAGGTCTCACTCCCTCCCACCCTACCTAGACTACTCTCTCTCACTCCAACCTCCTCTCTCACACTCGCTCTCTCAAGTATCCCCCTCAAAATATCCCTCCCAACCCCTCTCCCTCTCTCAAGTATCTCTCCCCACCCTAACTAGATAACTTTCTCTCCCTCTCAAGTCTCTCTCTCTTAGGTCTCACTCCCTCCCATTCTACCTAGAATACTCTCTCTCACACTCCCTCTCTTAGGTCTCTCCCTCAAAATATTCCTCCCACCCCCTCTCCTTCTCTATAGTATCTCCCTCCCATCCTAATTAGATAACTCTCTTTATCCAATGTAGTAGTCTCTCTCTTAGGTCTCATTTCCTCCCACCCTACCTAGAAATATTTGTCTCACTCCAACCCCCTCTTTCACACACACACACACACACACTCTCTCTCTCTCTCTCCCTCTCTCCCTCTTAGGTATTTCTCTCTTTCTCAATCCAACTCCCTCTCTCAAGTCTTTGCATTTCTCTCTCCATCACATCTCTCTCTTTCAAGTCTTTCCCACATATGGTTGATGGTTTAATGTATAGTGTTGAGGGTTGAGGGTTGAGGGTTGAGGGTTGAAGTATCATTATTTAAGGGTTAAGGGTTGAGGGTTGATGAATTAAAATTAAAGGGATAGTTTTGAGGTATTAAGGTTCATGGTTTAATGTGTAGGGTAGAAGGTAGAGGGTTGAGAGTTTAGGGTTTAAGGTATAGGTTTGACAGATTAGGGTTAAGGGTTTCAAGTTTAGGGTTTAGGGTTGAGGGATGATGGTTTCAAGGGTTGAGGTATTAGGGTTTAAGGGTTGAGGGTTTGAGGTTTGAGAGATTAGGGTTTAAGGTATAGGGTTGAGGGATTAGGGTTGAGGGTTTAAGGTTTGAGGTATGAGGGATTAGGGTTTAACATATAGGGTAGAGGGTTTAATTAATAGGGTTGAGGGTTGAGGGTTGAGGGTTTAATGTATAGATTAGAGGGTCGAGGGTTGAGGTATTATGGTTTAAGGGTTGAGGGTTTAAGGTTTGAGGATTCGAGGATTAAGGTTGAGTAACTAGGGTTGAGGGTTTAATTTTTTGAGTTTAGAGGGATTACAGTTTAAGGTATATGGTTGAGGGTTTTGATCACATATCTCTAAAGATCCATATTGGATCCCACTTTTACATTTTTCATCTCCTAGATGCTTAACCCACTCTCCAAAGGCTATAACCTATGATCTTCTATCACAAATCATGGTATACTATCTATTTTTAATTGTAATCCTTCTTCATTCGAGTCTTCAAAGTATCATAATTGATATTTGTAATTGTAATCCTTCTAAATATTCAATTCCTAATAATGTATCACCTTTACTTACACCCAAGTGTAGTTAAATGGTGTGTTCTTAGTTTTGCTTGTTCTAAATATTCAAGTCCTAACAATGTATCACATTTTGCATTACATTTGGCACTCACCAAATTTGGTGAGTGCCAAATGTTCCTTTTTCAAAAAGTGGTAAAAAAGGACTTATCCCATGATTTAGGCCCACAATTCTCTGCATTTTTCTGGTTCTACGCTTTATTCGACTCATAAACCTAAGTGAGACTTACCCCACCTATCTTAGGACTTATCCCATGATTCAGGTCTAGGTAGGGTGGTAGGGAGTGAGACTTGTTGTACCAAATTATGCTTGATCCATCACCTTTTTAGCACTGATTTGCATGCTAGACAATGTAGAAGAAGGCATTTTGGAGTTTCTATATCATTTTTCATTATCTCAGGTAATATATTCATTTTGGTACAATTGAAATGTTTATATTGAGTTTTTTATTTAGTTTATGACAATATAAACCATTCCTTTCATGATTTTATTAATCATAATAGTTTTACATACAATTCAACATTGAATTAGATGGAAGTTGCATAAAAAAGTTTAATTTTTAGGAGTTTGAAGAAAAAAATGTAAAGTTCATGACATAATTTAGATGAATTCATGTAAAATTATTTATATAAAGGATATCAACTTAACACAAACTTGCTTATGAATTCCATTTGCATTGATTATAGTAGTACATTTCCATCATGGCTAGTGGAATTCACTCTTTTTCATTTTAGCTAGATGTTTATACTGAGTTTTTTTTTGGACAATATAGACCATTCATTTGATGATTTTATTAATCTTCATTGTTATACATAGAATCCAACATTGAATTAGATGGAAGTTGCATATAAAAGTTTAATTTTTAGGAGTTTGAAGAATTTTTTTGAAAAACATGACATAATAGATGAATTCATGTAAACTTAAGTAGAGGATTTGAAAAAATGCCTCAAACCAATGTGGTCTCATGGAATGCAATGAAAAGAAAATGCAATTGACAATTGCTTCTAGTTATTAGTTATGCAATGTGAAGCAATTGTATAAGAGTTGCACTTAGGTTGACTTTCAAAAACTTATGATTATAATAAAAAAAAAATCATCTATAAACATCTAGTTACATTAGTTATTCAATGTGAAGTAATGCTTTGAGTTTTAAAGATGTGCAATGCAATGTAATCACTATGCTTTAAAATAGCTTGAAGTCACTATCCTTTATGCCTTCTTAAGTTTGCACAACTAAAACCAAAGAATATTGTCCTTATAATCATGATTTCCAAAGTTTTCATACTCCAAACTATAGCCTACTACAACCATAATGACTTTGCATTTTCTCTTCACTTTGTTGTCAAAGGTTGCCCTTTACAGTTGACTGTTGTTTTGTGTTTGATTTCTATATATCCTTCCTTCATGGAATTGTTGCATACTGATATGAAGATTGACTCCCTAGACATGACTATCATGATATGGTTGTGCCTCATTTTTTCACCATTTGCTTCATTGCTATGCACATAGGACTACCCTCATTTGAAGTCTTCTCCCTTAACATTGACTATCTCCTGCTTTCTTTCTCAAGTAATAACTTTCATAGAATTTTAAAGCAGTAAAAAACTCAATACAGGCTGCTACATAGCAATTTTCCAATCACCTACATGTAGATTACCGTTTTCTTTCCCTCTTTCATCTATTGTGACACTTTATGAAACCTTTCTTGAAGCTACTCTTAAACTGTTTTGAAGTGCCAAGCCTATCTTCGTTAAATGTTGGTGGCTATGCTGATTGCTTGTCCATGAGCATTTGACTTCTATGAATGCCAACCTTCATTTATTTGGAATTGTGATGCCCTTTTACTTTTTAAAACACTTGACATCATGCCATTCTATGGTGCCAAGAACATTATTGTTCTTTATTGATAAAAGCTTTGACTATCCACTATATGGAATTCCAGTCCTTTCATATATGAAGACTATTCTTTACCATTTAATTCATTATTACAAACTCTTGAACAATTTTCTACCTTTGAAAACCTTGAACTCTACCCTTTGTGTGAATCTCAATCTTGCAAGATACACACTATCAATACCTTCATTTGACTATGATTATTTATCTACCATTTATCATGATGTGGCTATCACTGTCTTCAAGTCTTCATTGCTTGATTATGCAATGTGGCATTGTCATACTTTCTTCAGTATTTAAGATTGCCATTATATGCATGATAATTATCCTCATTGTGAGAATAAAAGACTTAAGACAAAATTATTTAAATCAAACATTTAAATAATTTCTTGAGACCTATGAAAATATGGATTGTAGTCTCATGGAATGCATGAAAATCAAATGCAATTGACAACTACTCCTAATTCATCAGTAGGGTATGTGAAGTAATTGCATAAATGCACTTAATAGGTTGAATTTAAAAAAAATAGATTACAATTGAATTTGTTTCATCTATTAGTGCATCTAGTTATTAGTTATGCAATTTGAAGTAATGCTTTGAGTTTGAAATCTATGGGCAATGCAATGTAATCAATGATATGAATAAATATGTTTGATAAAATGCTTTGGTAAACATGTATGAAAAATGTGGTAGCATAGACATGGAAGCTTGTACTGATTGAAAAAATGCCTCAAAGAAATGTGGTCTCATGGTGATGCATGAAAAGGAAATGCAAAATGAGGTAACACAGACAAGGTAATGAGTAGTTTGAAAAATTCCTCAAAGAAATGTGGTCTCATAGAATGCACGAGTTTGAATAAAATTAGATTGCAATTGAAATTTTGTCATAGATATCAGTAGATCTAGAACTATTCGCTATGCAACATGAAGTAATGATTTTCTAGTTAGAAATATGTGCAATGCTGTCTAATCAGCGATATGAATATGTTTCATAAAATGCTTTGGTAGGCATGTCTGCAAAATTTTATGGCTATGGCTAGTGAGCATTACTTATGTTTGTTCTTCATGTGTTTGTGAAAATGTAGCATTCAACATTATGTTGAGGAAATGAGCAAAGCCTCTAACACTAGATGAACATGAAGCTAAAAATGTAAGAAGTGAAACCAAAAATCTAGTTTGTGAAGAAAAGAAATTGCAGCCCATAGAGGAAGAAGTTCTCGTGCAATCTAAGAGAGATGTTGAATTGGAAACAAAAAGGGAATAGATGCAAAAACTTCATGCAAGGATAGAATTGAATCTCAACATTGTGGGTACATCATCAACCATAAGTGAAGTTCAATGCACACCATCTACAATATCTCATGTTCAAAGTACATCAACAATCCCATCTCCAATTGAAGACACACCATCAACAACATGTGGTTTTGAAAGTACGTCAACAAACACATCTGAGTGGTGGCAAGAATTTGAGTCCACTTTTCGGCCATTTAGTGGAAGTGTTTTCCATGATTTTCAGAATTCGACACATTTGACCTTAAAATTTGAAGCACTTAGAGATGGAATCTTAAAAAAAGTCACTGATCATAAAATGTAGTACTCAGAGTCTAGTTTCCAAATATGTAATTTATTTCAATACCTAGATGATAAAAATTGATTTTCAATAGGTGTTTCTAAAAACCACTATTTAAAAGTCACTTTTTTTTTACCATACCATGCATGTGTACACCATCCATATTTTGACCTAAATAATCATGTTTTTCTAAATCCTTTTGGGAAAATATTTGTAACTCACTGAAGCATGCTTTCCATATTTTTTCTAATTTTTTCTTGAATATTTTTTGTCAATTTTTTATTGGTCATATTTGGTGTTTTAAAAAATTATCGTGTACGTCATGCATAAGATGACCTAAACTTATCATTTTTTTATTTTTTTAAAAATTGAAAATAATTGTCTAAAGTATGCTTTCGTACAATTTATTTTTCAAAAAATTATGTTAATAAAAAGTTATTAAAATACTAAAAAGCCTTGATAATTCAAGTTTATGGACCTATTTTATAAAAAATTGATTGAAAAATTAAAAAATTAATCCAATTGTAAAAAAAATACATTTTTGGAATCTACACTGTCTCATCTATAATGGGTTTTAATTTCATAAAAAAATTCTACAAAAAAAGTCTTCAAACGTATGCCCAAAGTCACTATTTTCTTGTGACATTTCCAGGACCTTCAACTTGCAAGTCAAACTAGGTCTAGGGCCTAGGTTCAGATCCCCAAAAATTTTCTCAAACCTATTAACAAAGAAAAAACCTGGCCTACAATTTAAAATTCAAAAAACGGGATCCCATTTCCCATTCGTTCATTGAAAAGGGATCAAGATCTAGTTTAATAAATGGGATCCCGTTTACTACAAGATCCCGTTTGATAAGTAGGAGTTATTTTCCACAACATTTCAAATTATGATATTGCTATTAGGATTCAACTGTGTATTTTTTTTAGTCAAACTCATTGACTCATGTTTCATGAGTAGTGGTTCACAAGAACCCATCTCTCATGATAATGAATGGTCCACTTAGCACTCATTGCATCTAGCTGATGCTCACAGAGGTAAGCATTGGGCCTTCCCAATTTATATAAATCGAGTTCTTGTTTATTAAATAGGATCCCAAGTTATTTTTGACCATTTTTTTAAATTTTACTATCAAACAAGTACATTTTAGGTCTGCAAATTGCTCTATATAGTCGATAGCAACATATTCCCTATTTTCTATCAACTTTTTTCTTGTAGAGGCTCTTCAACTTGGGATTTTTTTTCAATTTTGAAAGGAGGAATCATTGGGACATTGTTAGAAAGGAATTTTAAATTCCTACTTGTTTTCAAAGGAGGAAGAGGAATTTTGTTCAATTGCTACTTGTTTGAAGGAGGACAAGGAATTTTGTTCAATTTCTACTTGTGTGAAGGAGGAAGAGGAATTTTGTTCAATTGCTACTTGTTTGAAGGAGGAACAAAAAAGGAAGGATTTCAAGTTTTTGACATTCATTTGTACATACTTAAAAAAAATTTAATCATGGGATCACAATATCAAAATAAGAGGAAAGATAAGAAGGTATTGACCCCTGAAGAAATTGAAGCAAAGAGAGGAGGAAAAAAGAAAAAGAGATCTAGAAAAATAAGAATTCGATCAATGAATGATGTTGAAGCATCCAATTCCAAAACTATTGTAGATAAAAACATTGAGGAGACCATGGATGTAGATGATGTAAATTTGCAAGAGGTGAATGTGGAAACTAATATGATTATACAAACTACTCTTGGTATATCTTCAAATCTCTCTTTCAATGCTATGGAGAATGTTTCAATACAAACAAATCTAGGTATGCCTTCAAATCCACCTTTGAATGAAATAGAAATTGGAGATTTAAAAGATGTTGGATATAACAATGTTGACATCCATAATAGTCATAGAGTTCAAGATTTGAGTCAAATTGTTGTTGAAAATGAAAATGAAAATCATTTTATTGTTGAAAATGAAGATAAAAATAGTTTTTTTGTTGAAAATGAAAATAAAAACTGTTTTATTGTTGAAAATGAAAATGAAAATCCTTTTATTGAACCTGAAAATGAAAACTATTTCATTGATGAAAATGAAAATCATTTTAAAGTTAAAAATGTAAATGAAAATCTATGATGTGAAGTTGAAAATGAATAATTTTTTTAAAAATTGAAAGTGATGTGTTGGATAATCTTCTTCGTAAGATTTCTTGGAGACAAATAAGAATGCATGCCAATAGATTATACAAAGAATTCTTTTATAGTAAACAAATTTCAATTCAATGTCAACTAATGATGCAATTGATGAGAATATAGAAAATGAGAAAAGTAATGGAAAAGTTAGGCATTTTTGTTAAACCAAGAAGAAAAGATCAATCACTAAAACATGCTATGTCTACTATTGCTAGTGCCATTGAGTCTATTGGAAAAAAATAGTCGATCTAAAGATAAGAATGCATTAAGAAGAGATATAACAAGTGCTATAGTTAATAAATCACTTTAAATAAAAGAATGGTAAGAAATATTAGTGAAATTCTAAAAATACATCCTAAAAAATTTCTAAGAGTGACAAAAAGAAGAGAAAGTATAGAAAATGATCCAATCAACCATTGTTGGAGTTTTAATGGTTGACTCCTGAGGTTTAACATGAAAGTGAATGTTGAAATCAAATCTTTGATTAAAATATTAGCATGATAATACTAGGGTATCATCTAATGCTAGAGATGTTTTAAAATTAAGAGTTGGGTCCAAAGTTTGTGATTCTCATACAAAACACCTATTAGATACAACACGAACTGAATTTTATAGAAAATTTTGTGGTGATTTAGTGTTACCTGGTAATATTAAAATAAGTCAAAGGTCTTTTGAAAAATGTAAACCTTGGTATGTAAAAATTAATAAGCAATGAATATCTTGTTGTAAAATGCATGTTCAATTTCATCATTTTTATGATGTTTTTCGATATATACATTGTACTTTGCATACTATCATAATTATGCAGAAATGTGGCATTAATATGCCACCTGAAACAATAATGGAGTTTATATCAAGTTTTTTTTGTGAAAGATCTAATGGGATTTTTTTTTAAAATAAAAGGCTTATAAGCCTATATATAATTATATTGTATAATAAAGGATTACATCTATGTCTATTTCAATTAGGAAAAGATTGCCCAAGAAACTTTACATTTTATCTGCCATCATGACGAATACAACATTGAAAGGATTGCAAATAAATCAAAACATATAAAAATATTATGGAAGTTCACCATTCATAGCAATAAACTATTGATAAATATACAAAAAAATCCTTCTTGCAAGCACCGTCAACCTCCTTAACAAGGTTGAAGAATAACTTGACTCTGCATCAAAATTATAAAAGATGTCTGAAACTGAAAGCTTAACCTACTACTCTTCCATGTGCTCAACATGTATTAAGTTCTCATCTTGAGCTTCATAAACCTCCTATAGCTACATATATTGAGCAAAGAAATCAAAACCTATTATCAACTCCTCTGTTTCCATAGCTTGAGGAAGGCACACCCGTGCTATGAAGCCCTGATGCACGACATTGCAACTCTTAACAATATTTCACCCTGGAGAAAATATCAACTAGAGAAAATGACAACACTCTTTCTTTCAAACTAAGGAAATATGCATTAAGAGGAGGGTGAGGAGTATGATCACAGAGAAAAGAGACTACATAGTATTTCTCCTTAATATCAATATCCATAAAAAGAAAAACCTGCCTACAATTCTTCCTCAATGCCTTCAAAAGAATACTATCATTTCTATACTACAAGGCCAATCTAATAGCTTATAAATATCTTCAAAACCTAGGAACTATTTGAAAAAATCTATAGGAAACAGATCTCCTAAATACCCTTCACCAATAAAAACATTATAAGCTTGGACAACGTTTATGAGAGCATTGTTTTCCAGAAACAAGGGTTTAACAAATTTGTCTGCAATTGTTTCCAATCCTCTTGAGGATTGAAGTAAGTTCATTATGTTAGAAAATAATAAAGAAAACACCTAGGATGGGAAGATTGATCACCTATCCCTAGGGCTTGTGACCTCTACACCAAGCACCAAACACACAAACTCTTCAACCCTAGGGAATTCCACCTTGAAAATCATATTGAGACTCTCATGGGTAAGATATTCTTCAAATGAACGCTCCCACCGCTGCACTTTGCATTTAACCCTGAAATTCCACATTTGAAATGCCATACTACCACTTTGCAACATTTTTCTCTCACAACACTCACTTCTCAGACAACCGTCTCACCCACAAGAAACTAGCAACACCTTCAAACAAAAGCCACATTTCAAAGACTACCTTTTATGTTGGGAAATTAAATGTTAGTGTTCACATAAATTAATAATGTGAGTTTTTATCACAACTCACATAGCTATTACAAATGTGAGAAGTTTGTTTGTTTGTAATTGAGTTGTTAAAACAACTCAATATATTTAGGGATGCGGTTATGTTGTTTCCTAAATAATATGATTTAAGAATCCTATAAATATGTAAAGTGTATTGAAGAAAAATATGAGATGACTATATTGTTATTGAGTGCAAATTTTTTTTCCTCTACCATATTTTCTAATATGGTATCAAAGCAGGTGATAAGGGAGGTGGTAAAGAATAGTGCACTAGAATAGAGGCGTATTCATTGTTTAGAATATCATGGGAGAGATTATTTCTATGTAGATGATATTTGAGAGCATAAATAAAAAGAAAAGAAAGATTGTGGGGAATCGGATATCACAATGCTTAATGAAAAGAGTAGCAATATTGAAGGGAGAAGGTGCTAGTCGATGTTGGGGATATCGATGCCTGATAGTAGCCTTAATGGAGTAAAATTGCATTGTTTTTTCTCTCTTGATTTTGTTGCAATATATAGTGCAAGCACTACCCTTACAACATTTTGGATTTGTGAATCTTCCTTTTGCATAGAGACAATAGCAGAGAACGTGTTGCTTTAAGCCATCACACATCAAAATTGGCTATTCCAACATTGTGTATCATTCCATATAAACCTTTGAGATCTCCAAAGCATGATTGAGCGAGCAGGAGTCCTCCATTTGACTAGTGACATAACCCTTTTGGTTATTGATTTGTTAGATCAATATCATTGGTGGGAAGATCTTTAGTTGGTTGGCAAGTGAGACTAAGCTCAAAATTCTTCTTTCCTACTAAAGCTTGTGGCATCGCCCCTTTAAGAGGCCTTCTTGTTTGTGTCAAGGTTGTGTTTCCTGGTGCAAGGCCAGGCATGAAAGGTTTTTCGTTGTTAGATCTCACTTTTTTTCCCACATTGGAGTGCATTATCGACGATTTTGATTTCGAGTTTATGGGAGAATCTTTATTCAGCTTTCTGTGTAAAGGCCCGTGTCATTGTAATTCAGGTAGTGTTGATGATATAATTATGAGTCCTTTCTCTCTACTTCTCATATAATTCTATACACTGTTTGCATCCCAGGTCAACAAGGAGGTTAAAAATATCATATTTGTTCTATCTAGTTTTCATTTTGAATTCCACCAATGAACATTGTTGTTCTCTAGTTATAAAAAAAAATAAAGTAAAAAATTGTGAAGGTATGGGAATAGGTGGAGGTGTTAATTTTGGGTTAGTTATCTTGTATAGTATTATTTATTTTTTAGAATCAAATTGTCCATATAAAATTGTAATGGAGTGCATGATTGGTGGTACCCAACACTTTTTCTATGAAGTTAACATCAAGGGGGGGAATATTCTTTCCTCGCAACGATGAAATGAGTCTAATAAGAAAAATTTGCTAAGTAGCACAGTAATGGAGGTAGGAGGCAAAGGAGGAAGGAGGAAAATCAACATCCTCTCATCGGTCACTAATGACGGGGACTCTTATCAGCTTTGGTGAAATTTCATTTTCTATGTGTGGGTTTTTTTCTTATGTAATCCCCTAGTGTAAAATATTGTAATGAACAAAAACACTAGTGTAATGCAGTTCATGGATCTTGAAAGGGTTTGTGGGAGGATCCAAAAAACTACACGAGGTGGACAGTTGGTGGGTTCATGTTCATGTTTGGGTTTGTGGTAATCTTGTGTGAAAACCATGAAAGGTTGATGGGAAGTGCCTTTCATTTTGAATCAAGATCATGAGCCATAGGAGTTGGGATTACTATAGATGTAGGGTGTGAGTTCTTAACATGTTCACACTAAGGGGGGGAATGTTGGGAAATTAAATGCTAGTGTTCACATAAGTTAATAATGTGAGTTGTTATCACAACTCACATAGCTATTATGAATGTAAGAAGTTTGTTTGTTTGTAATTGAGTTGTTAAAACAACTCAGTATATTTAGGGATATCATTTATGTTGTTTCTTTTGAAGAAAAATATGAGACAACTATATTGTTGTAAGAGAGGGGGACCACCATGTGCAAGGCCCCAGGTCACAGAGGGTCAAGATGCGGAAGGATGCCCTAACTTACCTCTAAATGAGGTATTAGGATATGAGGATGAGAATGATGAGGACTATAAATTCCTACAACTACTCTACGATCCTGAGATTCGAAATGAGGCTAGGCGAGCTAGTTTTCAAGCTCAAAACTGTATCTTGGATAGCTCTCTGTCCGAGGACAAGAGTGCAATTTCGAGATGACAACGTGATGCACTGGCGTCTCTCAAGTGCGATGGCGTCCATACGACCAGAGGACTGAAAGGACAATGTGAACTAGTAGAAAACAAGCTAGAAGCCTAGCTAGTGACTTCTAAAAGAGCAAAACAACACTATGAAATACGAGAAATACAAATGAAGGTGATAAAGAAAATATACCAAAGCTAGGGTGAAAAAGATGATTTCATAGAAGAACCTATTCACCAACTAGTTCCACAAGGCACGCACACCTACACACAAAAAAAGGAAAATGTTGGGTGGCTGTATAGGGGCCTGCCTTAGTCAGACCCCCGTTTAGGTGTTTCCACTTCCACGAACAACCAAGAAAGCAAGATAAAGAAAACAAAGTAGTAAAGAGAACTAAAGCACTACAAAATAGTAAATGTGCTAACTCAACCAAGTGATAGAGGAGAGGAAAGGGAGCTTACCACCTCCACCAAGAGCACTTAAGGCTACTTAGGGGATAAAATGAGAGTACATGAGCCTTTGTTGCAATGGTGTTTGTCCCCAACTTGCTCTACCGAAGTGATGGAGTGGTGTATCAGCTGTAATGAGGTGCAAAGGTACTACTAGAAAGCTTGAAGTGGATGCAAAAGAGTGTGTTGAAGCTTGTAAAGTGATTGTAGAAGATGAAATTCTTTTTAAAGGAGTGAATATGAAGGATAATGAAGAAAAATGACCATATTTGAGTCTGTTGGCTGAAGGGGGAGTTACAACTTGACTCCCAATGAGAAGTGTAATGCCTCTGCAGGTTCAACCATAGGAATCTACCAGGGATGTAAGTGTGCCACACGGATGGCTGCGTGTTGCGCGGGCATCGCCGATAAAAATGTCTCCACCAATGCTCAAAGCAGGTGCTAACTGGGATGCAAGCATTGGGCTTAGGTGAAATTAATCCTCTGAACTTTGTTTTCTAAAGTGGATAAAGGGAAAAAGGGGATTTCACATGGGGTGCAAAATCACTCCTATACATTTTTCCCCCACTTTAGCGAGCATGAGTACTGATGAGTGCTCGGTAAAGTAGATCAAGGAAGGAGTACGGTTAGAGATGTATACCTGAATCGTCAAGGAAGTAGACCATGATCTAGCAAACCTAAAGGTGCAAGGCAAGTGAAGGACTTCATAACTACTCAGAACTAGGAAGTTGAAGAAAGAAAGTGCCTTACAGGCCCGCGGACCTACAAGAAAGGTTTCCCCTAAAAAATATAGCATGGATGATACCTCATGAAGCAAGTGCCTTACACGCTCGCAAACCTGCAAGGAAGGTGTCCCCCAAAAAATTTAGCATGGAGGAAACCCAAAAGAAGTGCCCTACAGGCTCTTAGACCTACAAGGAAGGTAACCCCCAAAAACTCTAGCATGGAGGAAACTCGGTAAAGCAGACTCTACAGAGTCAAGAAGCAGCCAAGTAGGCAAGTAAGCGGACAGTCGCATGGATCAGCGATAATCAGGAAGTCTTTCAAAGGGGTCCCTTGAAAACCATTCAAAAGGAGAGGGGGGTCCACTCAAGGGACACGCCATTTGAAAAGTGAGGTCTAGTGAGGCTTCCCCCAAGCTACATGCAAATGATTTCATTTAAGATAAGATCTTTCAAAGGGGGTCCCTCAGGAACCCACTGTGAAGAAGGGGTCCACTCAAGGGATGCCCAATTTGAAAGAAGATGTTTTCTTTCTCAAAGTGATCCATCATCAAGGAGTCCTTTGAAAAGATGTTCACTTCATCAAGGAATTTGAAAGGAAGAATATGCCCCCATGTGAGGGGAAGATCAAAGCTATTCTTGCTTTAGAGGAAGGTTTTGAAGTCCTTTCTTTATGAACCTGTGATGAAGGAAACATGTTCTGTTAGGGTTCCAAGTTGAGAATGTGATTCTAAAGAAATTTTTGTGAATATTTTTGAGAAAAGATTCGTTGGCAACGAATGCGTTTTCTAAAAATTGAAATGTTGAAGAAAGGCGTTGTCACACATGAGAAGGACAACTCAAGCAAATAAGAGAAAAAGATGAGAAAGAAAAAAAGAAAAGACAACACAAACGAAGGGCATAGGGGGATCTGGTTTAGCGGGGTAAAATCTATCCGAGCTCATATGAATAATAGGTAAGCGCGGTGCAATGCAAAAGATCATCAATCCCCAACCAGATCAGGAAGAATGCATGGAAAACAACTTAAAAATAAAAAAATTGGGTCAACATGGAAGGGAAGCCTAAATTCCCTCAACACTTTGCATTGTCCCCAATTTATCGAAAGTCAACCAAAAACATGGAAGAATGATGATACAAATAAAAGAAAGTTTATGACACAAAAACCACACCTGTATCCAATCACTAACAAGGGTGAAGAAGGTCATCTAGGCACAAATAGCATGATTATAGGGGAACACATCACAAAACACACACACACACAAAAGATCAAGAAGAGGCCTCTTGCCAACACTAATCAACCAAGAGGTTGTCCACTTCCCACTCTAGGTCATCATAGGGGGAAGGAGGATGAGCCTACAATGGCAGGATGTTAAGAGGAGGAGCATCTAGCCCTCTCGCAACAAGGTCCAAGGAAGAAGGCCTTGCAAAGTCTTCTTCACCAAGCTCTTATGGAGCTAAGGTCAACGATTTTGTGAAGATCACTAACAAGGCTGGAACTCCATCCACAAAGGTAAACATGCACCCATAGGAATGTTGTGTCTAACTTTAGTGGAAGGGGCAGGTTGCACCTGAGAGTCACCACTAGGCTCGCTGAATGACTCAGGAGTGGTGAGGAACTCAGGGGAAGCCGAGACTGGTTCCATTACCAAGATAGAACAAGTCAATGCAAGACTACCTCGTAGGGAAGGTGGGATCCTCTTATGTCCTTCGCTATCGGAAGGACCACACTCAACATTTTTCTTCATTAGAGGAGATGAACTCCCCACAGATGAGGCTGGAGGTGTGAAGGAAGAGTAGGAAAGAACTGCACTGGATACAACCGAAGTATTAATCATATCCATAGGCTTTGGGAAAGGTTAGATATCTAGAACGGTCATCAGCAAAGGCGGCTCCACCGAAGGAGTGATGAACACCTGTACCCCCTTGGGGTTAGGTGTGTTCACACTCACAACAAAAGTCAGAAGTGGTGTAGGACTAGGCTAAAGAGAAGTAGAAGGAAGGGAAGAGGGTGACACTGTAGGAGGCCCTAAAGCAAGAGTGCTCATTTCTTCCTCCTTCCTTTTCAAAGTGACTTGCTTAGCTAGAAGGGCCTTTCATTGATGCTTGCACTCATGTGCAAGGAAATTTCTACGACTCTTTGAGCTAGAGGTAAGAGGTTGCAAATGAATAGAAGGCTCCTGCTCAACCATGGGAACATCCACTACAATCATTTTTGGTAGAGGAATGGATTCTTGAATGGGAGTAGGAGGAACAAATTTAGGAGCAAGAGGGAGAGTTGGCTCAAGACCCTTGGCCATGGGCCTCCTCTCGTTCACTACCTTAGGAGCAGGAGCGGTAGGAGGCTATGGATTGAATTCCCTTCAGGAAGCTTTCTTTCTATCATACAAGTAGTACCATGGTTCTACGTATTCATTAGGGAGATCTGCGATCTTGATCTTAGGCCTACGCCACAAAGGAATCATCAGACTCAATGAATAGCCACCAGGCTGACTCATCCAATACTCTTCCCAAGAAAGGGGAGAGGACGAGGTAGTCTAGGAGAAGGAAACCTTCTCTTTACCTTTATGGGGAGGAGAGGGAGCCGTCATGGACTTCTCCTTTCCTTTTTGGGAAGGGGGAGCAATCAGTACAAGCTTCTCCTTCTCTTAGGAAGAGGAGGCAACTAATTGTTTTATCACAGGAAGGGTCAGTTTCGACAATCCTTGACCCCTAGTTTTATACTTCACATAATTCTTGTAAAGTAGGTCCATTCTTAGAGGGAGTAGACCAACTAGGGAGGGGTAGAAGTGATCCAATGGATATCCACCATGAGACACCAACGACTGATATCTAGTGTCATGCACTACATGCACGACACCTTCATGGGAAAATTTTAAACACTTCTGAATAATGGAGGCGATTCCATTCATGGAAGCTAACCAAGGTATGCCTAGATTCAACCTGAATAGATCTAACTTCGAGATAACATCAAAAATTGTGTCAATAGCGCTGGGTCCAACTAGGATGGAAAAAGTTATCAAGTCATAAGGTTTGAGACATATACCATTGTACGTACAAATGGTAAATTTTGTTTCTTCATATTTTTCCTTTTGTAATGAATTTAGTACTAATGTTTCTTCAGTGATAAAATTCACGTGGCTCACGGGGTCTACCAAGACTCTTGTCACAATGTTACCATTGACACAAGCGAGAATGTAGAGAGGTGGAAAAATCTTGTGATGTGAATGTAATGTCTGGTGAACTAGGTGCAGGTGGAGCAGTCGAAGTCACCGTGACCATGTTAACATAGGCCCTGGGTTAAGTGGAAAAATCAGTGGGATCTACAATCATGTTAGTAGAGTGCAACGAAAATGGGTCTGTGTATATCTGCAATTCACTATTAGCTTTCACCACTAATTTGTTAGCATTTTATTTATTCCCATCGAGATGAATGGTATCATCCTCAATGTGGTCCTGTATCTCATGATGCAGCTGCATACAACTTTTGGTATCATGCCCATTAACTCGATGATACTAGAAATAAGTTTGTTCATCATACCAATTAGGGTAAGGTTCTTTAATAGGATTAGGACTCGACAAAGTTATGGTATTATCCTTCAACAACTGCTGCAAGATAGAAGAATAGGATTTTGATAACTTTGTGAACTTTTAGTTATGCCTAAGGCCATTGTTATCAGTAGTGGCAACTACATTCGCAACAGTCTTACCTTTCCTAGAGATTGATACGACGAACTTTCCCTCAGAACAGGAGCACAAGGAGGATCCCTCAAACTGAACAACCGTCTGTTGGTATTCTCGTAAGGTTGCACACAAATGCGTGAAGGAAGGGTATTTCATAAGGGAAAACTTCTCTTGCCAAGGCCTTTGTAAGTTCCCTATGAATACCTTCTACACGTTGGAATCGGGTAGCTGATATGAGATTTACGAAAGGAGTGCTTGGTAGCATGCTATGAAATAAGTGATTTTTTCGTTATCTCCTTGTTTACATTGGACGAGATCTGAAAATGTCATCTTTGGCCCAATGTTTTCTTGAAATTGTCTAAGGAATTGATTTACAAGTTGGTCGAATGAGAAAATGGAATTGTTAGGCAAGGAATAGTACCACTCAAGTGCTATAACACCCCGTCGCGCAAACCCCAAAGGACAACTAACTACACAACAAATTTTTTTTTTAAACATAAAGTAAAAGTACTATGTTATCAATTGCAACTAACATAATTACAAATACATACTAAACTCCTAAGTCCCTTGGGGTACACAAAGAGACATTACGTTAACTACCCATTAACAAACTTAACTAGTCCAACATTCATTTCCACGGATATGAGTTCTCATATAAAAGTGATAAACGCTAAGCATTAAAATAAGAATGAACCACATATGCTAAACAAGATTACATAACCAATAAAACTTGGAAATAATGAGAACTAATTTACTCAACATATCAACATCAAATATATATAATTACATATGTGAATAATGTTTTGAATTACAAAGTGTGTTATAACAATACATAATGTTACAAACTAAATACCAATAACCATTTATCCAAGCTACAAGATACATTATCCCAACACATGGGCAAGTTACAATACAATTACAAGATATGAATAAAGTACAAATGTATACATCTGAAGGAACATAAATATGGAAAAAACTGTCACCACAATCTCTGCACTGAAGGTACGACTACTGAATGGGAAACCCAACGGGGTGTGAAGCATGTTCCACCCGACCACCCCCGTGCTAGGAGTAGTTAAGAAATGATTCCCGACCAAGACGTCAAAAGTAACACATATGACTCAACACCAAACATGGAAAAATAATTCATACACAAAGGAAACATGACAACAAAAGTCTACTAACAAAACATGACAACAAATGACTCCAAGTCAAAACAATAAACCACTTCCAGAGGATTCTAGTTAAAAACAACTAAGGGGAAGGCTATAGGAGAGTGTCATCTCATGGCCTTCATGGATTATCCTGACATCCTATCACAAGGTGCCGCCTCCATCTATGGTTATCTTGACTGCCTATCTCAAGGCGCCGCCCCATAGGGTGACTCATGCGGAATCGTGCATTCCTTGTGGAGACGAGATCACGATTATGCCAACCACGACCTTCTCATCCACCTTTAGTCTTTGGAAGCCCTAACAAGTGAGCGAGGTATCTATCATTATCTTTTAGTGTTTAACTACCCATCCCCTAATTAATTAGTTAGGTTTTCACTATTTACACTAACTCTATTGTGGGTTATCCTAACAGCCCCTTTGTGCGCGGACGCCCACATAGAGCCACTCTCCCTAGAATTCCCTAACATGCAACAAGATCAAAGAATTGTACTCTCAAGTTCTCTAAACACAGAATAAACAATCACGAGGCAACCCATCTCGCATAATCATATGACTCAATAACTTACACAAATAATGCAACTCAAGGTTACAATCATAAAGAAAATGGAATCAAGATTCAAACATAGAAGCCCCAATACTTTAAACACCCAATTCAAAAGCCTCTGGAAGTTATAACACTAACCCTATCTCCTATAATAAGCTGACTAATTTAAGAAACCTGCATGTTGATAACTCAACCCAAGAGACTCAACAAAAGGAACTCAATAACAAGAAGTTGAATTATTACAGGAAAACACAAGTTTAGTTTATTTCACTAATTGAAAACATTCAAATGAATTTGACAAATCATTTACTTTTATTTTTTTCCAATAAGTTAAATATACAATCGTTATAAATAACTTACAAAATATTATTCCAAGATTTAACACATATATATACATATGTATATATCATATTATATATACATACATATATAAATATATATTTATAAATTTTAACAATTACATTAACATAACAAAATATTTTATATAAATAAATAATTATATATATATATATAACCAAATGAATTTATTGTCATCCAATGAATAATAATAATAATAACGAATTTAAATTATATATATAACATTTGAAACATGTATGCCCCACTTGGAGGCTGCATATCTCCCCATAGGGGAGGACGTAGCCCCCAAGGGACTGTTGTGCGCAGCTTTTGGGACTACGCTGGGGGTACGGCAACATCCATCCCCTCCCTCCCCTCCTCCCAATACTTCATTTAATATATATTTTTTTCTATTAATTTTTTTTTATAAAAACACTATATATATATATATTCTGACGAATTCCGAGGTACGAAATTTTGTCAGTCTTATATATATATATTTTTTAAAATTTATTTATTTAAAAAAAAAAATTTAACTCATTAATTTCATACGGACGAAATACAAACCAATTCTATAGGTATACAGATAATCTCAATATATAGTTTATGATTAATATATATATATATATATATATAAATCTATATAAATATATTAGTTTTAATTTCACAGAAAGACAGAAGAACACTGAGGAACAACAATTTCTACCAAGAATTTCAATTAGTAATTCAATTTTACTTTCAGAGAGATGGAATAAATGAGGAAATGAAACATCATATCTATCCACAGGCAATAAGAAATTTGCACAATAGCTCTTCTAATTTTTCCTGCGTTTTTTTCCCAATTTTCCTTGCACAAATATTTTCTAAATTCCTCTGCTCAACAGCGGGGTTTTGGATTAAAATCTACTAAGGTTTTCTTTTTCTACTGTTTCCTTAGAGCTTCTAATTCAAGAATTTTATTTACTTAGATTCTCTAAGTTTGGCTATATAATTTCCTACAGAGGCAACACAAAATTTTAACGACAGCAGCCGAAAACAATACTCTCTATAGAAAATTCTTCAAAGACACAGACAAACCTTATACACAAACAAACAATATTTTTAAAACAGGAAATAATACAAAACAAAACAAAAAGAGAAAGGAACCTGTTTCCTGTAGGCTGTAGAAGCAAATTTGAGCCAAGCTTTGCCACAGAGCCTCCAGCTACGAAGCTCTTTATAGAAAATTCACCTCTAGCTAAAATTAAATTCCAAAAACCCCTACAACCTTTTTCAAATTCTTTCACCAAATTTCACCAGCAAAATCCCCACACCTCCCAACCAATTTCTGTTACCCATGCCCATATTCCTTCCGGGAATAATTTTTCCCCAACAACCATTCATTAATTCCCACTACTTCCTGTAAATCTCCAATGCAAGAAATTTAATAATTTAAAAATCAATTATTTATTTATTTATTTATATTTTATTTTATTTAACTTTCAAATAATAATAATATAGTCTTTAAAAATAATTTAATTAACTCTAAATTAAAATAGCAATTCTCACATTCTAAATAATAACAAAGCAGCCTATATTTTATTTAAATTAACCTTTTAAACCATAATATTACTTAATCAACTTAAATATAATTAACTTAATAACTCTTATCAATTAAATATATTAATTGATCACACATACCCAAAATTAATTAAATCACACTTAACAAAATTTAATTAAATCACAACTAAACATTAATCAATACTATAAAATTACCCACAAGGACAAATAAAAACAAAAACAACAATGGACTCATAGAAGACGAACTTGGGACGGGAACTCTTTCCTAACCACTCCTTTTCAACATCAATCCCATTGAGTTTATTTTGATGCTCCCCCTGTCCTGCCGAAGCAGGTGGAATCGAGACTCTGTACCTACATCCTGCATAGAAACAAATGTCGTGAAGCATGTAAATCACCATAGCAAACACACCATGAAAGGTAATCGCAGGGTAGCAGGGCACTTGCAAGCAAGTGATGCCACTCCGTCCTTTCACCAAGACGCACTAGCAGCTGATGAAGCTGTGTAAGATGAACGAACTGGGGAAAAGTGAGCCACCTTGGTCAATCTGTCAACTGTGACTATGATAGCATCATGACGTTGAGAAGTCATAGGAAATACCACAATAAAGTCAACGAAAATTATGTCCCACTTCCATTCCGGAATGAGAAGAGGCTGTAATAGACTTGCAGGATGCTGATGCTCTGCCTTGACCCTCTGACACTCCAAACATCTAGCTACCAAATTTGCAATATCCCTCTTCATGCTAGCCCAAAATTATAATGCCCAAAGATCTGCATACATTTTCTTAACTCCCGGATGAGCAAAATAGGGAGCTTGATGTGCCTCGGTCATAATTAGAGTCCGAAGACCCTCAACAAAAGGCACGTAAATGCGACCCATATACCTTAGAAGACCATCAGACTCAAGTGAGTACCCTACAAAATTTCCTTCTAGAGCTCTACCAGACTCAATTTCTGACTTCACTTCCTGATACCAACTATCAGATGGAAGCGTTATGAGGACTTGAATCCTCAAATCTACCTCAAGAGCCACTGTAGAAATCTCATGTCTCCATCGACTCAAAGCATCTGCAACTACATTTTGCTTGCCTTGAACATATTTGACCTCAAATTCATATTCACAGAGGAATTCCATCCATCTTCTCTACCTAGCATTCAGGTTTGGCTGAGTAAAAATGTATTGCAAACTGCGATGGTCACTGTGAAGCTCGAACCTATGACCCAACAAGAAGTTCCTCCATCTCACAAGGGCATGAACCATTGCGGCTAACTCCAAGTCATGAGTGGGGTAATTAAGCTCATGGTCCTTGAGCTTACGGGATTCATATGCAATTACACCTCCCTCTTGCATCAAGACAGATCCTAAACCCTCCAAGGATGCATCTGTGCACACCACGAAATCCTTAGTAGGATCAGGAACCGCCAATATTGGCACACTAGTCAATCTATCCTTAAGGGTCTCAAATGTTGTCTAACACTGTTTGGACCAAATGAACTTCTTCGCTTTCCTCTAAAGAGAAGTAATAGGATATGCAATCCTAGAAAAACCCTGTACAAACCGTCGATAATAGCCCGCTAACCCCATAAAGCTACGAATCTTTGGAACATTCTTGGGTGCTGGCCAATCAACTATAGTTTGGATCTTTGAAGGATCCACTACAATACCTGCACCTGAGATGGCATGCCCCAAGTATTTCACCTCTGTTTTGTAAAAATCACACTTAGCCAAATTAGCAAATAGCCGATTGTCCCTCAAGCATTGTGATACCTGCCTAAGATGTACCTCATTCTCCTCCATAGGTTTTGAGTACACTAGAATATCATCAAGGAACACAAGTACGAACCTATCCAAATAGGTACAAAAAACTCCATTCATCAGGCTCATAAACACTGATGGTGCATTAGTTAACCCGAATAGCATAACCATGAATTCATAATGCCCATAGTGAGTACGAAATGCAGTTTTATGAATACCAACATCGGCTATTCGCAATTGATGACAGCCATACTTAAGATCGATCTTAGTGAAGACTTGAGCTCCTTTTATTTGATCAAATAAGTCATCAATCCTCGGCAAAGGATATCGATTCTTGATCGTCACCTTGTTGAGTTGCCTATAATCAATACACAATCAGAGCGAACCGTCCTTCTTTTTCACAAATATAGCTGGTGCTCCCCAAGGGGAAACACTAGGATAGATAAATCCTTTTTCTAAAAGCTCCTCCAACTACAACCTAAGCTCCTGCAATTCCTGTGTTGTCATCCGATATGGAGCCCGAGAAATAGGCTCAGCTCGAGGAACAAGATCGATTCTGAAGTCGATGTCATGCTTAGGTGGCAAGAATTTCACTAGGAAAAACATCAGAATATTCCTTAAGAAGAGGGTA
This sequence comes from Sequoia sempervirens, assembly GCA_007258455.2. Taxonomy (NCBI): domain Eukaryota; kingdom Viridiplantae; phylum Streptophyta; class Pinopsida; order Cupressales; family Cupressaceae; genus Sequoia; species Sequoia sempervirens. Next base: position 739,322,228 of record VDFB02058242.1, on the reverse strand, counting down.
ATCATCCAATGAAATCCCTTGACTCTCATCAGAGTCCAAATCATTAATTGACACAACAAATAGCTGACAACCCTGTCTGAAACACCTTTTTAATTGCATAGCTAAGATTAAGCGTAATGAGATAGGTCTCTGAATGACAATGACCTCCACCTCACTACCCACATCATCAACACAACACACTACCTTATGCCGAAAATCAATTAAAGCACGGTGAGAATACAACCAATCCATACCCAAAACCACATCATATGAGCCAAGGGGTAGGATTCGAAGATCCACCATAGTTGTGAGTGCCCCTATTTGCAATTTGCTACCTTGAACTAATGACTCAACTGCAACCTTTGCCCCGAAGGCCAATTCAACCTGCCGTTTAATGCCTTGCCTAGTTGCCACCAGTCCATAACGTTCCACAACTAAAGGAGAAATGAAAGAATCAAATGCGCCTGAATCAAAGAGAATAGATATACCAGTACCATTCAACACACCTGAAGTTTCAACTACAGTGCCTTGATATTCAGCTTGGCGATTCTCTACTGCTACAAATACCCGATGTGCTCTCCCTGCATCTCCCACTGTTGGCTCAGAAGCAGCTGGTCTCTAACTAAATCTTGTAGTACTCCTCTATGGGCATTGTCTCGCTATATGCCCCTGTTGCCCATAGGAGAAGCAACCTGTACCACATCCATACCCTCTAACACCTGATGGTGCACTCGATTGTTGGAAGTTGCCTCGAGATGGTGTCGTCTGTGTACTATGAGCAGGTTGCTCAAAGCGATCCTGTCTAACTCGTTGCCAGCTATGATTCCTTCTGCTATGAGATCTATCACCCTGCTGTGTCTGGGGTTTGAACTATCTAGATTGTGACTATTGTTGTTGCTGTGAACCACCCTTAGAGGGTGCCCAAAAATTTCTAGAAGTCCCTGTTGCTTAAGGTTGTCCACCTCAAGAACCAAAGCCTGTAACTGGAGCACTACCAATCTGTACTCCTGTGTGTCCTCCTAAAGCCATAGCCAGATTTTCTTCCATAAGGAGGGATTTCTCAACCACCACCTCCATCGTCTTCGACTTGAAGACATGAACACCACTGCTGATAAAGGCATTTAAGCCCCTGACAAAATGTTGTACTAGCATGGCCTCATCATTTCTGATACCCGCATACTGCTTGAGCTCATAAAAACGATGCTCATATTGTTCCACAATCATAGCCATCTATCTTAAATCATGGAACTCATCAGCTCTACGCTGCCTCCAGTGATCGGAAAGAAATTGAGCTCTAAACCTCTCCATAAATAACTCCCAAGTAACCATACTGATGTGAATGTGAAATTTCTGCTCCTCCAGCCTCCACCAAGTGGAAGCAAAACCTCTGAGGTGCATGATAGCGTACCTAGCCCTAGTGTTACTGCCATAGGGATGCATCGCAAAGCATCTATCCAAATCGATCAACTGAATCTCTGCCTCTAGACCCCCACCAGATCCATCAAAAGTAGGGGGTCGTGCTCTCAATAGGTCCCTCATATGACCTGCCACTACTACCTCCTACTCAGTTGTGTTTTCCCCACGTCTAGGGGATCTCTCCCTTTCCCTATCCAATCTGTGTTCCTCATCCTGCCTAGGGCCTAGATGACCCAATATCTCCTCTAACAGATGTTGCAACTAACCACCCATATCAAGTTGTTCTGGGTTCTGACCACCACCTCCTACCGGAATGCTTTGGGAACTCTGAAGTTCCTCACGCTCTGACCCATGTGAGCTCAAAAGTGGACTCTGGTGATTGGCCCCACAGCCACCACCTCGGCCTCTTCTTCGGCCATGACCTCTACCCCTAGGCATGATCCTACACAACAATTAAGTTATGTCAGATCAAGAGTTATGCAAGGTTGCCTAATGGACTCAACTACCTAGAGTACCCAGTGTTTGCAAACCTGGCTCTAATACCAAGTTGTAACACCCCGTCGTGCAAACCCCAAAGGACAACTAACTACACAACAATTTTATTTTTTAAACATAAAGTAAAAGTACTATGTTATCAATTACAACTAACATAATTACAAATACATACTAAACTCCTAAGTCCCAACCAATTTCTGTTACCCATGCCCATATTCCTTCCAGGAATCATTTTTCCCCAACAACCATTCATTAATTCCCACTACTTCCTGTAAATCTCCAATGCAAGAAATTGAATAATTTAAAAATCAATTTTTATTTATTTATTTATATTTTATTTTATTTAACTTTCAAATAATAATAATATAGTCTTTAAAAACAATTTAATTAATTCTAAAGTAAAATAGTAATTCTCACATTCTAAATAATAACAAAGCAGCCTATATTTTATTTAAATTAACCTTTTAAACCATAATATTACTTAATCAACTTAAATATAATTAACTTTAATAACTCTTATCAATTAAATATATTAATTGATCACACATACCCAAAATTAATTAAATCACACTTAACAAAATTTAATTAAATCACAACTAAATCAATACTATAAAATTACCCACAAGGACAAATAAAACAAAAACAATAATGGACTCACAGAAGACGAACTTGGGACGGGAACTCTTTCCTAACCACTCCTTTTCAACATCAATCCCATTGAGTTTATTTTGATGCTTCCCCTGTCCTACCGAAGCAGGTGGAATCGAGACTCTGTACCTGCATCTTGCATAGAAACAAATGTCGTCAAGCATGTAAATCACCATAGCAAACACACCATGAGAGGTAATCGCAGGGTAGCAGGGCTAGAAGTACCTACAAAAATAAAAACATTAGGAAAAATATTTGTTTCATGGGAAAGTGTCCATCTTTAGCAACCTGCGGTGTAAGAAAATCCCAGCCTCTACCTGTAGGATCTAGCAAAAACTTGATAGTACCAGTGATGTAAGCACAAGATACTACAAGGTACATTATTTGGTGTGTTGTATTTATTTCACAATAACCTTGCCAACAAGGATACATGCTGGATTGAAAATGGGAAGCCATCATAACAACTCGATCAAGGCGAAGTACCTTTTCTGGCATAATGTGCAATCATTTACATACAATCACCACCAACCAAGCATATCATACCAATTATCCCATGAGACAAAAAACCATGGAATTGAAATTCTACCATCAACTCAAAAAAGTCTTTCCTTAGAATAACTAATCAAATCATTTGTTAATATAAAGCTAACTATTCATCAACTTAGTGATGAAGATAGACTTGCCAAGGTATAGCAGTCTGTTGTACTAATACTATCTCTTAAAGACATGGATACTATTTCAAACTTTCTTCACCATCAAACAATACCATTTCTTTTTTGTCACAAGCCAAATTAGCAAGGGAAATATTTCATTCTTAAGAGCTTGTATGCCTAAAAGTGTTGATAATGATTTTTGACAACAATTAGTGGATGTAAAAATATTTAAGAATGTTGACTATTCTTTAAAAGATGGAAAAATTGGAAAGCGTTGTGATTTAGTTATAGAAAAAGTTAGTGTACAAGCATTCATATCAAATTTTAAGAATAAGATTATCCCAAAATATGTCATGCACTCTCAACATGCTTGATGGATTGATGGCCAATTTCACACATGTAGAAACACATTTCTAGTTGGTACTATACTATTAGTGGTTGATTTTGTGGAAAACTATACTCTAGCTTTGCAAGAGGAAATCCAATCACAATATTACAATTCATTGCAAGTGGCTATGTTTGTTCATATTGTTTATAGACATGCAGATGATAACACAAAGGATGATAGCAAAGCTTTGAGGGAGTATCATTTCTATTTGAGTGACAATTGGTTACATTTTTCAGAGTTTGTTCAATATTGTTTCAATACATTTTATACAAATTTAAGAGAACAAGGAATCTAGATGAAAAAACACCTCATATGGTCAAATAATTTTATGAGATAGTTTAAGAATGCCCAGATGTTCTATTGGTTAAGTAGGGTTCAAAAGGAACATAATGTCCAACATATGTGGAGTTTTTTTGAAGCTGGACATGGTAAAGGAGAACATGATGGAGTTGGTGTGTGTGTTAAAATAATTCTTGCTAGAGAACAACTGAAATTTGAGGATGCAGTAAAATCTAAAGATGCACGTGGGATTGTGGATTGGTGCAATACAAGATTATCTACACCTGGTTTGAGCGATTACTCTATAGTTCATCAATTCTTTTGGTTGGTTGAAGACGAGAACATTCTACCTAGACTTGATTGTGAGACAATCAATGGATCTACTAAATGTCATTCATTTAAGAGTTCGAATGGAAGCACATGGACTTCTGGATGAGGAAGTTTGCATGTTTTTGTTAGTTTTGTATTTCTAGAGATTGGGAAGCATGTGAAAATATAGAATGGGTTGAAGAGTGGAAGTAAATATTGTTGAGACCTACATGAGCACATGATCAATATGAAACAACAATTGAAGGCAATGATCAAGTGTTTGCATTAGAAGTCTATGAACGTGTTTCAAACCTTGTACAAGAAGGTAATTTAATTCAATTTATTTCACTTTATTACTATTTTGTAATACTAAATTATTTATATATATACATATGAATGGATGTATGTAGATTGGTCAAATTATATGGACATGCGCAAGTTATTAAATCAAATTTTGTTTGTAGGACATGTGTATTTTGTTGTTACACCCGAGGGGAATGAAGAAAAAATGGAATATTGGTTGGCTCATTGTGTGGAGACTAAACATAAGTTAATAGCACCTTGAGAAGATGATGATGGTTATCATTATCCAACAAGTACGGTGATCCCCTCAAGAAAATTTTGATAACAAGTTTTTGATCCCCTTAAGAAAATTTTAAGAACTTCTTTGATGATGGCTATCATTTTATCCAATAGGATTGGTGGTGGTTGTTGGAACTTGGCTATGAAAATACCTAATAAGGAATAATGGTCTACCTACATTCAAAGATTATGAAACACATAAGAAGATTATACACTACTCACATTTGGTAGTGGCAACAAATATAAAACTAGTGAGGTATCATGGAAGACCTACAAATAAAGAGCTATGGACAATTTCTATGGAAGAGCATGAGACAATCATAGATGCATTGCAAAAAAGAGAGGATGCAAATGGTACAAGGGAATAACTAAATATAGGTAAATATAGTTTTAGTTTTATATTATCGTTTTAAATAGATTAAATACATGTTTTGATATTTCTTGTGTGTTATTAGTTGAAATTGATTTAAATTGTCCTTTTATATTCTTAATCCATCATCACAAATTCATCACATACTTTGAGACAAAAAGGATAGTCCATGTAGATTCAGCCTAGACAACATGTAATACTTGATAAAAATAGGTAATTATTAGTTAAACTATATTTAAATACATATTTTGATTATATATTGATATTGCTTGTACATTAATATTTAATATTGATTTATTATCCTTTTTTTTATCCTTAATCTATCATCACATTGATCTCATACTTTGAAACAAAAAGAAGAGGATGTAGATTCAACCTACACACATGTTTCAAATACTTTTAAATATAGGTACTTGAGTTGTGTACATATAGATAGTTTTATATAAATTAAAATACATGTTTTGATGATTTCATTGATATTGCTTGTACCATTTTGATATCAAATGGCATGAAGATCTACTACATTCCAAACACAAGTTTTAGATTTTTTTGAGATGGCATAGCTAAATTTTGAAACATTGTTTTGAGTTGACATATATGTACATATATACTTACACAATTACACATTTTGTACAAATTTGTATACATGTACATACACAATTATACTCTATACTTTTATGTATCAAAATCAATATTTTATATATTTTGTTTGTTAAATGTGCATGTTTTCCTACTTTGAAAATTTAAATTTGATTGTATAATCACTAAATATCATGTATATTATTGTTAAATCAATTATATCAATTGCGATTAAATATGAGACAACTTCTTTTACCACCTTAAGACATCCTATTACGACTTGAATTAAACAAACATTGACACTATTTAAATTGTATAGAATGTGATTGTTATGGTGATTCATCCTAAATTCTAAGTTAATTATATCAATTACGATTAAATATTAGACATGTACTTTGAAGTATTTCATCCCCTTAAGACGTCCTATTAGGACATATCCTAAATATTATACTTAATTATATCATTTGTTATGATGAGTCACCCTACTTTGAAACTTTAAATTTGATTGTACAATTACTAAATAACATGCATATTATTGTTAAATTTGGTTTCCTTGGGCAACTTCACCAAATTTTGACAACTTCTTTCATCCCCTTAAGATGTCGTATTAGGACCCCTTAAGACATCCTATGAGGACCTTTTAAGAGATTGTATTATGACATGAATTAAATAAGTTCATTGACTAATTACCACTAATTATCATGTATATCATGTATATATCATGTATGGATCACTAAATTTGCAAAGTACAAATATTGAAATGTCCTATTAATTTCAACTTTAATTTCATATTTGTATCTAATTTCACATTAATATCCAATTAATGTCTTGACTATGAATCTTTTGGAAAGTACAAATATGTCCCATAAAATACATATTAAAATTTCACATAAAATGCATAAATGCACATGTGTAAATGAAAATTAAACAATAATAAAGTCCATGAAACCAATATATATTAAGTCCATCAAAGTACAACCCATGAAATAAAGTCCATGAAATAATATATTAAGTCCATGAGAAATCAAATATGTAGACCATGCAATAATCAAATACAACCCATGAAATCATCTAACTCATATCATCTCTATAATCAAGAGACCTCTTCACCCCATGTGGACTACATGGATGAATTGAACCACTCTGTACAAGACAAAGAAAGATGAAATCAGATGTAAGACAATTAAAAATGATTTAATGACAATTTGATTTATAATTCATCATAAAATTAAATTTCCATGATAGTTGTCTCTACATGCTCTAGTGTACCTAGACAAACCTCTAAATGCTCTAAATCAATCTACATATACAAGAGAAAGAAAGTTGAAATTAGATGTAAGTCTACAATTAAAAATGATTTAATTCAATTTAATATATAATTTATCACATTTAAATTGTACTGTAAGAGGTTGTGCACCCTCTATTCTAGGACCTATCTATACATGCTCAACTACAGGATGTGTCTCATGCTATAAAAGAAAAATAATTTAATATGTATGAGCTCATATATATATTCAATTTTAAATTTAATTTAAGTTATTCACAATGTATAATTTGTAATTGACTTTAAATACAAATCAAAAATTTAAATTAACATGATATTTGGTTGCTCTGTATGTCCTCCTTAAGGTGTTGTGACCTCATCAGGGTAGAAAGTGGCACTAACAAAGTCCTACAAGGTCAAATTTAAAGCGTTTATACTTGAATTAGGTTAATATATATATATATATTCTAGTTTGCACACTTTGTGTAGAAACTTTTTTAAACAACTCAAAATTTAGATCCCTCATGAGTAGTTGCCACATCTAATGTTTGTTTGATCCCCATTCTCATTTTTGTGTCAACATAGACATACATATAGACATTTAATGCTTATAATATTTACAAGTGTACATGCATATTTGATATATAGTGAATTCAAAATTCATAATTGTAAGTATAGTAACAAGTTAAATAATTTACAATGTAAATGTACCTACACCTGATGTGAGTTGCTTGATAATGGATGAGCGCTTGGAAAGCCCTCAAGTGGAATTGACATGGAAGTCAATTGAGTCCATTGAACCAACTTAAATATTTAAAACATATGTTCATGATTTAATTACAAATTAAAAATTCAAGTTAAAAAATTATTTCATAAATAATTTAAAAAATTGAAATCAAAATACCTCATAAGGGTTGCCGACTAGCACTGGTGTCAACATATGTACTCGAGGAGCTGATGATTCCCCTATGGTCAGTGTCATCTACACAAAATAGTTTGATTGTTAAAACATGTTGCAATTTTTTTTGATATATATGTTCATTAAAATTCTTATAAATTCAAAATGTAGATGCATATTTATACCTGCGTCGCACTATTTGCAAGGTGATGATCTACAGTAAGAAATTCTATGAATGAACTGATGTGACTAGATGATTCACTAGAATCCCCATGTCCAACTAAACTAGGTGTGGCTTGATCAGGTCCATAGTATAATTGATGTCAACTAGTACATACATGGAGTGTCGAAACTCATGGAGTGGTACTAGGACAAACTCCATAGAATGCTCCTCCATCATCATGGTCTCTAGGCTCCCCAACTGCCATCACAATAGCATGATCATCAAGGTTTCCTAGGAGAGTACTCAGAGATCCTAGTGCGAATATCACCACACATTGATGCACAAGTGCAGGAATGATAGGACCAAGAGGAGCAATAGGGGGTTATGCATGCACAGGGTGTTGGGGATTAACTCTTTCCCCTAACCTTTGTTGTGGCATACCACCACCAACACCCTAAATGATTTAAAATCAAAATAATTGAGATTTATCCCAAAAACAAACTCTACATATAGTTTCCTCAAAAAATATAATGGGACCTCTAGATTAGTGTGTGCTAGACTGTCAAATACCATCTACCATTGCTTCCAAAAATGTGCAGTCATATGTGGATGTATACAACACCTCATGGATATTCTAGGTTTAGTTGCAAGAATGGGCTGGTGAGTGTTAGGGTCGATAAAAAGGTGCTAGATGGGATTTTATTATTTTTAGTTCTAAAATTTGTTTATACGAGATACCATCTAAATAAAATCATCTCATCTCCTCCCTATATCATCGATTCCTATCTAAGTCAGAATCAATAGACCTAATGGAATCGACAACATTTTGCATCACATATGCAAATCATCTCATATGTGGTGGAATCAATGCTTCATTTTGCATAGCATTGATTTGATTTTTAATGGATGCAACATTTTCATTAATCCATGCTCGCAAGTGAGCCTCATCAGATCCAACAGGTGGTGGAGGTGGGATATGAGGTGGAGGTGGATTAATGATATCATCAATATAAAATTTATCCATGATATATATAAGTGTTCACCTGCATTAAATTATATAATTTATTAACATACAAACTTCCAAAATTACAAGAAATAGTTAAATTTTAAACGTACATGCAAATTTGTTTAAATAGGATGTGCATACATATACATACACATACATACATTGATTCAACTTGAGCATGTACATACAAATTTAAAAATTTAAGATGTACACACATTTAAAATAAAAAATAGGATGTATAATGCATGCACACATCATTCAACCAAACTATGTGTACATACAAATTTCAAAATTTAAGAACTAGAACTATGTAATTTTAATACATGTACATACTAAAAAATAAACTTAAAACATTCACAAAAATCTCATTTATGTCTAACACATGTAAATTACATTTTTCCAATAGGAGAAATTATGATAGTAATCATAAAATATACTATTATAAATTCATCATTTTACTATTATATTCATAAATTCAACACTAAAAAATATCCATCCAACCAAATTCCTAAATTCATCACTAAAAATATCCATCCAACCAAATTCACAAATTCATCACAAAAAAATACATCCAACCAAATTCATAAATATAAGATCACTATCTTAATTTATAGTGTTGCAGCTCTCTATTGTATCTCTTCATTTCTTTGTGTTTTCCTTTTCAGAATCATACTTTCTCCTCTCCTACAGCCATCATCTATGCTCATCTAAGACCACATCCATGTACCTAACAACATCAACAACATTTTGCATCATATATGCAAAAAACCTCAAACGTGGTGCAATACATTCTTCATTCTGAATAGCATTGATTTTATCCTGAATGGATCTAACATTCACATCAATATGTGCTTACAAGCGAGCACCATTGAATTTAGGTTGTGGAGGTGGGTGGTTTTGAAGTGGAGTGGGTGGAGTTGGAGGTGAAGATGGTGGAGATGGAGGGCGTGGAGGTGGATTACATATATCGTCATTATTGAATTGATCCATGATCTCTAAGATATAAGTGAACCTGCATTATATTTGTAATTTCAAAATGTAAGATACATGTTTAAAAATCCCCTGAAACCATTCAATATAAATGGACTAATTGAATACAAATGATAAAATGTGTAAGCCTCATTTATGTGTAAGGCATGTTACTTTAATGAAAAAACAATTAATTGTTAATGTGATGTGAAATCTCATTAAAATTTACATTAAAGTAGGAGAAATTATGTTGGCTTTTAAAGGGGTCCTCGTAGGATGGCTTAAGGGGAACTATTAATTAAGGTCCTAGAACAAAATGACATGGCTTAATGGAATAAAATTTGGTGAAGTTTCCCAAGGAAGCCAAATTTCATTTTAAGGTCCTAGGACAAAATGAATGCTTTAGGGTTTAGGGTTTAGAGTTTAGGGTTTATGGTTTAGGGTAATAGGATGGCTTAAGGGGATCTATGTAGTAAGGTTCTAGGGAAAAATGGCATGGCTTAAGGGGATAAAATTTGGTGAATTTTCACAAGGCAACTAAATTTCATTTTAAGGTCCTAGGACAAAATGAATGCTTTAGGGTTTAGGGTTTAGAGTTTAGGGTTTAGGGTTTAGGGTTTAGGGTTTAGGGTTTAGGGTTTATGGTTTAGGGTAATAGGATGGATTAAGGGGATCTATGAATTAAGGTCCTAGGACAAAATGATGGATTTAGGGTTTAGGGTAATAGGATGGCTTAAGGGGATCTATGTAGTAATGTCCTAGGACAAAATGGCATGGCTTAAAGGAATACAATTTGGTGAAGTTACCCAAAGAAAACAAATTTCATTAAGGTCCTAAGACAAAATAATGTCTTTAGGTTTTAGGGTAATAGGATGGCTTAATGGGATCTATGTAGTAAGGTTTTAAGACAAAATGACATGTCTTAAGGGAATACAATTTGGTGAAGTTGCCTAAGGCAACCAAATTTCATTAAGGTCCTAGGACAAAATGATGACTTTAGGGTTTAGGGTTTATGGTTTAGGGTAATAGGATGGCTTAAGGGGATCTATGAATTAAGGTCCTACGAGAAAATGATGGATTTAGGGTTTAAGGTTTAGGGTTTAGGGTAATAGGATGGCTTAAGGGGATATATGAATTAAGGTCCTAGGACAAAATGATGGATTTAGGGTTTAGGGTTTAGGGTAATAGGATGGCTTAAGGGGATATATGAAGTAAGGTCCTATGAAAAAATGATGGATTTAGGGTTTAGGGTTTAGAATTTAGGGTAATAGGATGGCTTAAGGGGATCTATGATGTAAGGTCCTAGGACAAAATGATGGATTTAGTGTTTAGAGTTTAGGGTTTAAAATTTAGGGTAATAAGATGACTTAAGGGGATCTATGAAGTAAGGTCCTAAGAAAAAACATTTGATGGATTAAGGGGATAAAATCTTGTCAAATTCAAGATAGTGCTTCTAGTTTTAACTATTTTTTTTACATCAATGTCAAACTACAAATAAAATGTAAATAATGAAGCATCATCTTTCTCAAATCTATGCTTTTACTAAAAGTTAATATTTTAAAGGGTCTTCAAAAGACCTTGCAATGTTCTATAATTTTTTTATTGGTTGAGCTACTCACGACATAACCACAATGTTAGTTACATTTTGAAACATAAAATGCTTCCAAAATGAGTTCCTTCCAAATAATGAACTTGATAGAACCTGAAAAATGTTGAATTTTGGGTGGCCCTTGAAATAATGTACTTGCAAGTTAGTGAACTTTTTTTTCTTGTACAGTTGATTGAGATAGCTCTTGTTTTGACTAACCAACCTCTCATGAAATATCATTCATATTATAATCTTGCATGATCTTATTATTGTTAAATTTGGTTTCCTTGGGAAACTTCACCAAATTTTGAGAACTTCTTTGATCCCCTTAAGAAAGGTCATATTAGGACCCCTTAAGAAATCAGTTTAGGGTTTGGGGTAATAGGATGGAAAGTAAGGGGGTTAATTTTTTGATTCATCGCATAATCAAGAACATTAGTTTATGAATATTTTTGATTTTATTAATAGACTGATTATTTCCTTAGATTACATCTATGATCGAGGCATTAAGCACACAACTATAAATTAGCCTACTTTTGACAATTTAGGATAGTCTCTATGGTCTACACTTGAATTTATAGAAATACATATATTTAGAGAAAATAAAAACATGTCTTGACAAGTTGGAGCTAGATCTTAAAATTTGGTTATTGAATCCTTGATTAGTATTGGTAATTTCTAGGGGCGGGGGCCCTAGCTCAGTTGGCTAAATATTTCCTATTGTAGGAGGTTGGTCATGAGGTCTAGCCTCCCCCACCCTCGTGGTACTGGAGGGCATGTCATGCCAGCACCACCAATCACTTTAAAAAGTTTACCAGGTGAACTGTAGTTTATAGGGGGTTGTGCTACCTGATTCCTGCAGTCTAAAAAAAAAGTATTGGTAATTTCTATTCCTTCCCTATTCATCTTCGAAGTCTATGAATAAAAGGTGTGGAAATATAACCTATGACCAAAGTTGGATTGATTTTCTTTCTAGATCAAGACAATCATCCATACTCAATTTGAGGATTGTTAAGCATTCAAGTGTAGGGGAAAATGATTCATTGATCCTAAACTAGCTACATTATTCTTTGGAACAAGATCAACAAAACCCTTAAGAGGTGAGTCAATGTAGAGTTATTTTAAGAGTATTTTCCCATATAATTATTGAGAAATGATCTTTAACTCATGGACCAAGTTCTATAACGCTCTAGCTAGATACCTTTCAAACATGTGTTTGAGCCTAGGCTTCACACATATGTTTACTCATTGAAGATCCATAAAAATAGAATATATATCACTACCATATAAGTATATAAGTGATCATAAAATTATGTTGAGATCTCTACTCTTCTAGTGAGGAAATTTAATTATCTACTCATTTTTTAACAATCATGGTTTAAATTGTAACATATTATGACATAGTATCATCTTGTAAGATTATGAATCATAATAGATGCATTAGGCCCATATTATTAACTAAATTAAGGTACCACATACAATTACCCTTTAATTGGCCATTAGAAAACAATATAAAAAACCAAAGTACATGCTAAATATATTTTTCATTATAAGGTAAAAATTTAATAATTTAACATCTCAATAGAACATAATGAAGCATCATAAATTATGCATACATTTAGATCTATTAATTTATCATGTGGTATTAAATACATAAACTAATTGAGCATAATCCATAATAGAAACGCATAATTTATATCAATTATAATAATCCACTAGTCCCACAAGTAAGGGTGAAAATATTATTTTCTAATCTAATTATATCTATGTTCATAACATGTAAATGATTGTGTCTCAACATGTCTCTAACTTAATGAATACACATTTAAATGTATAATATTTTATCAAATCCTATTTCATTGTCAATGTCAAAGGCCCTAATTTACTATGTATCAACCTAAATCTATCGAATAATTTCTTCCATAAACATGCCTACATAATTGTCTCCATACAATGCAAATGAAATTTAAAACATTTAAGAAATGCAAATGAATTTTTTCCATTACCAAATATTCAAGCTTGAAATCAGGGTTTTCAAATGCAAATTTTTTTGTTTGATTTCAATTTATGGTTTTCAAATGCAATTTTTTTTATTTGAATTCAATTTATGGATTCAAGAAGTAATTAGGGTTTTTAGTGAATTTTTTGTTTAATTTCAATTTAGGGTTTTCAAATTCAATTTTTTTGTTTGATTTCAATTCGGTTTCAAAAAGCAATCGTGGTTTTCAAATATTTTTTTGTTTCATTTCAATTTAGGTTTTCAAATGCAATTTTTTGTTTCTTTTAATTTAGGGTTTTCAAATACAATTTTTTTTTGTTTGATTGAACAATTCATGGTTTCAAAAGGTAATTTTTTCTTAGGTTACAATTTAAGGTTGATTTTTTTGTTTCTATTCAATATCTGAGGGTTTCATTTCATGTTTTCTTCTTCTTCTACAAATCACCATTTCTTCTAAAAATTCAAAAAAAATTGAAAAATTACAAAAATTTGGGGTGGGCGTGTACTTGGAGATCATTGTTTGTCTTCCTCAATTGTGATGTAGGAGCATCTGGGTGCACAGGCTATCTTGCACGACCAAAAAAAATCCTTTTATTTAATTTTGTCCTTTTCAATTTTGGGTTTGTTTTTATCTTGTAGGCATAAATTAACTCTTCTTCAACAACCTTGAAAAGACCCCTTCTTTCTACACTTTTTTTGGCTCCAAATTCAGATGAAATGTGAAGGCATTTGGTGTAATTTCACATTACACAAAAAAAATGTATTTTTTTATATTATTTTTTTGTAACTCCAACAAAGAATTAAATAATTTGGGAATAAAATATTTTCCATGATATTGGTGTCTAGGGAGTGGAGTTACCAGATGATGAATTGGATGGTAATTTTTTGAAAAAATTTGAATTTTCCTGGAAAATATTAAAGAGGCCATTTGTATGAATTACCATGCTAGAATGGAGGAGGTACAGGTTTGACTGGAATTTTGGGGAAGGATATTGTTGTTGGAAATACAAGGGAAGGCAACTGAGAGGGGGGGTGAATTAGTTGTCACAGAAATTCAAAACTTATTCAACTGATTAACCTTATTCTTTGATCTTATTATTAACCATGAAAACATAAATCATCAACACATCAGAAACACACATAACACCAATATGTTTTACGTGGAAACCTTGCTAGGGGAAAAACCACAGTGTAGGTCAGTCCACAAGATTATACCCTATTAAAAGTATAACAAAATGAAATATGGGGAACGCACATGCATTCAGGCACACTGCTCAGTTACAAAGGAAAACATTGTCTTACAAAGAGATTCGGATTAAAGCCATCCATATTTTGAAATGAGAAAATAGCATCTGTTAATGCCTAATTACAGTTCCAATTAAGCACATGAACACTTCTCCACTCTTCTTCACTCTTCTTCACTCTTCTTCACACTTCTTCATAATTCTTCACACTCTAATCTTCCTTCGAATGATTTAGAATGTTATTCATGCACACACACATTCAACATACTTCAAATGAAATGAACAATCACTTATATATATCCACAACATGAAATTTCATCACTACAAGTTGACCACAAAGAAAATAATAAAATGAATATAAATTGTCGGCCCAAAAAGTTAAAGATTATCAATGTGAATCAACCAAAGTCAGCCACAACTTAGTGAGGACCCAAATCAACATCTCCAGCATTAAGACACTTCAATTAATTTCTCCTCGAAGATCCACAACATGCTACAAACACTATGCCGGCTAGGAACAAGAAAAACATGAACACACAAGAGAAAATTGCCAACCACGATCACAACGATCAATGCAGACGTGCAACAAAGATAGAGAATGATCTAGAAACATCCAAAAGCATCACAAATCACAAGAGAATCATCCACAACAAATGAACTAATTGAAATAGCATCATGTTCAATCAAGAACACCAATTGAAGAAACAAAAAAATTGTCTGAATGGAAATTTTCATAACTTGATCAAATCTCCATGTAGATATTTGAAACTCGGTGTGGATAAAATAGATACACTTAGAAACAAACCCTTTAGTCCACAACCTCTGATCAATAATGTACAAAAATAACCAACATACTGAACTTCACTTAACTAGTGACAACCTAGAACTCATTTATTACGATTTTCTCAATATCCTCAACATATACAACTTCAAATACATTTATGATAATAGTGTTGACATCAATGACAACCAAAAAATCCAACAATCTCCCCCTTTGGAATTGATGGCAACACATGATGTGAAAAACACCATTAATGCAACTAACTCCTGCTTAGGTTTTGACTCACCTTCTCCTCAACATTTTCACATAAATTTTCTCCCCATAAGGCTCTTCTCCTAAGATAATCACTAGTTTTTCACATGACTCTTCTCCCCCTTTGACATCAATGAAAAATTTCTCTAAGCTCTAAACCATATATTTGAATTTTTGAACATCTGACTACTCCCCCTGAGTAGCAGCCACCACAACATCAATCCAAGAAAAGGTATGACTGTGAAATGCATGGATTGATGCACACATTGCGTTGCATCCTAGTTCTGATTAGCAGGGGTAATCACCCCTAACTTCCCTTTGAGATACTCAAAAGTATCCCTAAACAATGACTTGGTAAATATATCTACAATCTACTCCTTAGTAGGCACATACTCCAATCTGACTTCCTTTTCACTTACCTTCTCCCTCAAAAAGTGAAACTTGATAGATATATGCTTTGTTTTTGAATGCAACACTGGATTCTTGTAAATGTTAATAGCACTTGAGTTATCACAGAATATAGCAATAGGCTCATCATATATAATTTTGATATCTTTCAACATCTGTTTCATCCATAGGACTTAAGTACAATTATTAGCAGTAGCAATGTATTCAACCTTTGTAGTAGATAAGGAAATGGCATTCTACTTCTTGCTTAACCATGAAATTAGCTTCTTACCCAAGAAAAATGCTCCACCACTAGTACTTTTTCTATCATTCACATCTCCTACCCAGTCAACATTAGTAAAGGAACTCAAAGTAAGATCATCATATTTAGGATACCATAGGCCAAGATCAATAGTTCCTTTCAAGTATCTGAAAATTCTCTTCACAAAAGTCACATGAGATTCTTATGGATTAGCTTGAAATTTTGCAACAATACATACAACATTCATGATATCAGACCTAGTTTGAGTTAAGTACAACAATCCACCAATCATTGATTTGTATCTTGTCTAATTTGCTTTTGGAGAATCATCTTCTGTTGACAACTTGCATCCAGTCACCATGGGTGTACCAACTAGCTTAGAATATTCCATACCAAAATTCTTCAACAATTCCTTGAACACATACTTGGACTGAGATATAAAAATCCCTTTATCTAACTCAGTAATTTGCAATCCAAAAAATAATTTCATCTCACCAATCATTGACATCTCAAATTCATTCCAAATCTCATTAGCAAACTTCATGCACAAAGCATCATCTCCTCTAGAAATAATATCATCAACAAAGACTTCAACAATCAAATATTTATCATCATTCTTGAAATAC
This sequence comes from Sequoia sempervirens, assembly GCA_007258455.2. Taxonomy (NCBI): domain Eukaryota; kingdom Viridiplantae; phylum Streptophyta; class Pinopsida; order Cupressales; family Cupressaceae; genus Sequoia; species Sequoia sempervirens. The sequence goes on along the minus strand of VDFB02058242.1, from coordinate 739,305,091 downwards.
AGATTACTATCAGCAGTACCTTTGTTAAATCCAAGCTTCAACAAATACTTGTCCAATCTTGCATACCATACTCTAGGGGCTTCCTTAAGTCCATACATTGCTTTCTTCAACCGACATACCATATCTTCTTTATCAGTCAACTGGAATCCATCAAGCTACTCAACATACACTTCTTCTTCCAATTCACCATTTAGAAAAGTTGATTTTACATCCATCTGATAAACTTGTAGTTCTTGTGAGCAGCATACACAAGAAATAATCTTACAACTTCAATTCTAGCAACAGGGGAAAAGGTCTCTTCAAAATCAATTCCTTCCATTTGTGAATATCCTTTACATACCAGTCTTGCTTTTTTCTAACCACTTCACCTTGCTCATTCAGTTTGTTTCTAAAGACCCATTTGGTTCCAATGAAATTCTTATCCTTAGGTCTAGGAACAAGAATCCATGTATCATTCTTTTCAATCTATTTTAACTCTTATTTCATTGCTTCAATTCAATGCTCATCTTTACATGCTTCATTCACACTAGTAGGTTCATTTTTTGAAATCAAGCAATACTCTTCTGCAATCTTTCTCCTAGTCTAGACACCTTTGTTCTTATCACCTATAATATGATCTTTGAATGATTCAATCTTACATACCTCAATGTCTTCTTAGGATTTTCTTCAATCTTAGGCTCTTCTGATCTTTCTTTTGCTCTTTCACTAGTTCCTCCTTCTTCAATTTCTTGATTTTCTAGATTGATTTGCAGTTGATTTGTAGTCTAAACTTTCTTTCCTTTGTTTGTACTATCATCCCGATCATCAGAGTCATATCCATAGGTTCTAGATAGTGTACTAAAGTCTTCATCAACTTTAACATTTGCACTTTCAACCATTTTCTTCAATCTTTTATTGTAACATCGATAGGCCTTACTTTTGGTAGCATAACCCAGAAAGATACCTTCATCACTCCTAGCATCAAACTTTCCTATGTCTTCATCTCTCTTAATATAACATATGATTCCAAATATCTTGAAGTATTTAACAGTAGGCTTTTGACCAATCCATAGCTCAAAATGGGTCTTACCAGTATCACCTTTGTTTTGTACCTGGTTGAGTGTGCACACAACAGTATTCACGACTTCTCTCCAATATATATGAGGAACATTTCCTTCCAGCATCATAGTTCTAGTAGCATCTTCAATTGTTTTTTTCTTCCTTTCCACAACTCCATTTTGTTGAGGGGTCTGCGATGCAAATAATTGTCTCTTTATTCCATGTTCTTCACAAAAAGTATTAAATTCACCAGAAGTGAATTCACCACCTCTATCTAATCTCATACATTTAATCTTTAAACATGTCTCTATTTCAACCATAGCTTTAAAGATCTTGAAATTTTCCAGTGCTTTAGATTTCTCCCTTAATAAAGTAACCCATACCATTCTAGAATAATCATCAATGAGTAACATGAAATACTGGTAACTTTGTAAACTTCTGACCTTAGAGGGACCTCACAGATCAGTATGTACAAGCTTAGATAACAATTCATTTGAAAAATACTTTTTACTCTGAAATGAAATCCTAGTTTGCTTTCCAATCGACATTCCTTGCATATTGCATTGGTAGGTTTCACCAACTTAGGTAGATCTCTCACAACCTTAGTGGAACTTATCTTGACAATACTATTAAAGTTAACATGACACAACCTCCCATGCCATAACCTACTTTCATCAACTTGAGCAATCAAACAAATTTTACTACCAACACTCAAGTGAAAGATATTACCTTTTGTTTTGGTACCTGATGCAATTTGATTTTCATAACTCAATATTCTGCACTTTCCATCCTTGAACTGAAGATTTTATCCCTTATCAACCATTTGACCAAGACTCAAAAGATTATGCTTCAAGCCTTCTACATACAGAACATCATCAGTATTAAGCTTACCATCAAGAGAAATGCAACCTCTTCCACGGATCATACTAGTTGTATTATCACCAAATCTCACAACACCACCATCATACTTTTCCAAACTTAGAAACTTACTTTTTTCTCCTATCATATGATGTGAACATCCATTGTCAATTACCCATTCATCTTTTTCTTCAACTCAAGCAACCAGGGCCTTCTCCACATTTCTACAACCAGTACATTCAGTAGATACATGATTATTTTCCTTGATAGCAATAAATACCCATTCATGATCACTTCTATTTCCTTTATCATTTTAATCATTTGGCATGCCTTCATTAGTGGCAAAGTAACACTTCTTTTGAAATCTAGGCTTGTTATGTCTTGTTTTAGCAGCTCTTTCTAGAAACCTTGATGCAAAATGACCTATCTTATTGCAAGAAAAGCATTTAAGAGGTAATTTTCCTTCATACTTACCTTTTCCTCTTGGTACTCTTTTGACAATAAGTGCTTCCAACTCTTCTAGCTCTCTTTCTTCTTCTTCAATCTATCTAATTTCATCCTCATACTTGAATGTATTTCTAGATGAACTCTCACCCGGATCATATTTTTGTCTCTCTTCCAAAAGTAGTAGCCTTAAATGCAGATTCAACCTTAGGAAGGGCATCACCAAATTCGCACAACTCAAAAGCAGTCAGATTACTAACCAATGTATCTTTGGTTATGTTTGTTACAATCTAAAGCTCTTTAATAGCACTAGCTTTGACTTTGTAAGAATTGGATAGGGATCTAAGCACTTTAGCAACAATCTCAGATTCATCTATCTTTCCACCAGCACATCTAATACCACACACAAGTTCATTCACTCTTTTCATGAAAGTATTAATGTTCTCATTATCACCCATTCTCAACCTTTCATATTTCCCTTTCAAACTCTGCAACTTAGAAATTGTCACATTAGCATCACATTCATACAAGGTTTCCTAATTTTTCTAGATCTCATAAGCAATCTTCAAATCCATAAGAATTGTCATCTCAGAATCAATCAAAGCACTCAATAAAGCTTCCTTAGCCTTGATATTATACTCAACATATGTACTATTCAGTGGAATAACATACTTATTACTTGTAAAGCTCCAGTAGGGTTCACCAATGCATCTTAGATGGCACTCCATTCGAGTCTTCCACAAATAATAATTTGTTCCATCAAATCTCAGACTATTCTTCTTGTAACTAGCCATCCCAGATCACCTTAAGTTGTTAAAATTCTTCCAAGGAACCTGCTCTGATACCAATTATTGGCAATACAAGGGCAGACAACTGGAGGGGGGTGAATCAATTGCCACATAAATTCAAAACTTATTAAGCTTATTAACCTTATTCTTAGATTTTATTATTAACCATGAAAACATAAATCATCAACACATCAGAGACACATGTAACACCAATATTTTTTATGTGAAAACCCTATTAGGAGAAAAACCACGATGGAGGTCAGTCCACAAGATTATACCCTGTTAAAAGTATAATGAAAATGAAATATGGGGAATGCACATGCATTCATGCACACTACCTAGAGCCCACTGCTCAATTACAAAGGAAGACACACTATCTTACAAAGAGATTCAAATTAAAGCCATCCAGATTTTGAACTGAGAAAATAGCATATGCTAATGCCTAATTACAGTTACAATTAAGCACATGAACCCTTCTCCACTATTCTTCAATCTTCACACTTCTTCACAATTCTTCACACTCTACTCTGCCTTCAAATGATTTAGAACATTATTCATGCACAAACACATTCGACATACTTCAAATGAAATGAAAACAGCTTACATATATCTGCAACATGAAATTTCATCGCTACAAGTCGACCACAAATAAAATAATAAAATGAATATAAACGGTCGGCCCAAAAAATTAAAGATCATCAATGTGAATCAACCAAAGTGGGACACAACTTAGTGAGGATCCAAATCAACATCTCTAACATGAAGACACTTCAATTAATTTCTCCTTGAAGATACACGACACGCTACAAACACTATGTCATCTAGGAACAAGAAAAACATGAACACGCAAGAGAAAATCGCCAACCATGATCACAATGATCAATGCAGACATGCAACAAAGATAGAGCACAATCTAGAAACATCCACAAGCATCACAAATCACAAGAGAAGCATCTGCAACAATTGAAGTAACTTAAATAGCATCATCTTCAATCAAGAACACCAACTGAAGAAACAAACAAATTGTCTGAATGGAAATCTTCATAACTCAGTCAAATCTCTATGCGGATCTTTGAAACTCGACATGGATAAACTACATACACTCAGAAAAATACCCTTTAGTCCTCAACCTCTTATCAACAATGTACAGAAATAACCACCATATTGAACTTCACTTCACCACTGACAACTTGGAACTCATTTATTACAATTTTCTCAATATCCTCGACATATGCAACTTCAAATACATTTATGCTAATAGTTTTGACATCAATGAAAACCACATATCATCAACACAACCACAACATCCAACAATTGTCTATGTTGTGGCTATGAGACCCAGTTTTAGTAAATTGGGCATAACTTTCTCATATAGTATCGAAATCAAGATTTTCAAAATGATCCAGAAAGATGAGAACAAGGTGCACAAAACCCATGTTGAAGTTTTAAAACATTTGTGATAATTAGAGAGAAGTGAAGGATAGAAACTAATAGGTTTATGGTGGAATTTCACATATTTGTTCTTAATCTTGCTTGTAGATGATTTTTGTAGTAGATGGAGATTATGTGGAGGATTAAACGTATGTCTTTTCATGATTTTTATTGGTAATGAAGAAATTTGTAGAAGATTTAAAATATGCATTCATGGATTATGTTAATGAAGATTTTGGGTTTCTTGCCTATAGCTTGCCAATAGCTTTGAAGACTAAATATGAGATAGATGACTTGCATAAATCTTATTGTTGTCTACATGAGTTTTTGAATGTTATTTTAGTGGATTCCTCTATGATTTTAATTAAATGAATGTGCAAAAATTTAGAGTTTGTGAAGTTGGATTGAATAGGCTACAAGATTGGGTGGCTGATAAGGTTCCTTGGTCTTGATTGCATCAAATGGTATCAGAGTGGGTTGATCTTGTTGGGTTGTGAGATGTGTTGAGTATGAGTTTGTTGCGGAATATTGTTTTGGTGAAGAGTGAAGCAGTGAAGTTAAGAGAGAGAGAGAGTTGTGAGAAAGTATGTTGCAAGCATAAAAGAGGGTCAATGACTACTATCCTCCAGTAGAGGTTAAGGATGGGTAGAAGGTGAATGAGAGAGAGGTGTGTCTTCCAGAAACCATCTATTGGGTAGAGGATAAGCAAGAGTGATTTTTTTGCAAGAAGGACCTATGACTGCAGAGGGTTGATACCCTGAAGTGAGAGAAATTGTTGCAAGGAGGACTTGTAACTATAGAGGGACTCAAAATGGTTCAAAGTAAAGGGTATAGGAAGGTCTAGTTGGAGGGTGACTCTCTGAACATTATAAATAATTTGAAGAATGCTTCACCTCCATCTTGGACTATTGAGGCCTTGGTCAGGGACTCCATTGAAATCATCAATTCCTTTGACACTTTTTATATCTCCCACATATTGAGAGAGGGAAATATGTTAGCTGATTTCTTCACTAACTTTGGTGTTAGAGAAAAAAAGGAGTGGGATTTAAATGATCCTATTCCTTTTGAGGAAATGACTATTATTAACAATGAATGCTAATTTCAAGTTGCTTTTGATCTTATTTTGCATTGAGTTGTGCATGTCCTTATTCACGTGGTCTAATTTTATGAATGAGGATGATTGGATTTATCTCATTCAATTTTTAAGTACGGGGGACAGATTTCACAAGGACTGGAGTTCAAGTTCATCATTTCATATCTGCCTATTTGTTGGCTTTGCATGGATTCTAGGTGATATTCATCTTAGTTTCTAGAGTCCTCTGTTTTATGATTCTACTATGGGTGGTATTTTTCTTAGTTTTCGAAGGTTTTTGCTTTGTGCTTGGCCTCTGTTTATTAAGACTTTTGTGATGGGTGGGGACAAAAACTGTGCCGAGCCTAAGTCTTGTGTTTCTACTAAGCAGAGGAAGGAGGTGTGGGAGATTTTAGAGAAGGGTGGATTAACTCCGTATATGGATAAACTGCATGGTAACAACCCTCATGCCACCGATCTAGTTGCTCAAGGGTGGAATGAGAGAACTTTAAATTTCGGTGGAAGGGAAGTCATAGTTGATGAAGAATTCATAGCCCAAATTACTGGCTTGGCTATGCATGGTATGAATGTGTTCAGAGACAAAAAAGAATCATAGGTTGCAATGTCTATTTTCTTTAAAGGGAAAGAGGTTGCTGATTTGAGGATGATGAAGAGTGGTGGTTATCAGAGGAGCTCTTTAAAAGTGTTGTGGCATGATTTTGTCGAAGACATTATGAGGTATGTCACCTTGGAAGGTAGTTATACGACGGTTAACTCTTACCATTTCCTTTTTCTTAACCATTTACGACATAAGAAATGGATTTCCTTTCCATACTACTTGTTGATGTCACTTGACTCGAGGATTAAGGAACACATAAAAAACCCCAGAAACCTTGTCCTACATGTGGGGTTAATTATCCTGATCTATGAACACGTCAAAGTTCATAAGGTGCAAAAACCTCTTATGTCCCAAAGGAAAATATTGCTAAATCCCGAGAGGGGTATCAGATGGAGTCGAAAGAGGAAAGGGTTAGTAAAAAATATAAGAAGAGGAGGCTTATTTTGAACAAATATTCTGAGTTTGAAGGGGATGATGATGTTGATTATGTCTTAGATTCATATGCCTCTCTTGAGGATGGCCCCAATTCCCCTGTGCTGGGTAAGACTGGGAAAAGGAAGCCGAATGGCAAAGAGGGCTATATATGCAGTGACGAGGTGGTTGTGAATGTTCATACTAAGGGGGTTAAGGACAAAAATAAACTTTATGGGGAAGCTTCCTCTCCTCTCCCATTGACTAGACAATTACAGGGGACTGAGGATGGGAGCCAAAAGAGAAAGGTGTTTAGAACTGTTGGCCAACTCTTGGAGAAGGGTTTCCCTCTTTCCCTAGCTCGAGGTATCTTTGGTGAGGCTTCTTTGAGTGCTGACATTGGCCTGCAGAAGCAAGGGAAGGAAAGGGATGTTTGTGGATGACATACTATGGAAACTAGCAAAGCGGATGTGGATAGGCTGATGAAAAGGAAGGCTGTAGTAGAGGAAATTGATTGCTCCATTTGAAAGATGAAGACTTCTATCTCCACCGACAAAGGTAAGGATATTTTTGCTGATAAGGTTCATGTTAGTTCTTCTGATGAGGACATTTTTGTGGGGAAATGTATTGAGAACTTTGACAGGGAGGAGTTGTCTGATGTGTTGGGCTCGGCTTGTGATAGTGCTAATGTGTTGTTTAAACTTTTTAAGTGGTTCTTCTATGAGATTAATAGGACTAATGTTAGAATTAGAGGTATTGCAAGTAAGGTTGAGGACCCTTCTATCCAAAGCCAAATTGATGATATATTGGATTCTCTTAATATTATGGCTAATACTATGGCGGAGGAAACCACCAATTTGAAACAAAACTTGGAGGGGAGAATCTTATCCCTTGAGGATAAAGGATAAAATGTGGAATGATGTGATGAAGAGTGGAGATGTCTTTAAGGTTTTCGGCATTTCTGACTCTGCCAAGGTGATCTCCCCTATGATTATTGTGAAAAAGAGAAAGGATACTGTGTCTGCTGATGATACTATTGTTGTGGGTAAGCTGCTGGATGTGGATTGTGCTAGTGAGAAGGGTGGTGTTAAAGGTAGTGTTTTGAGTGGTGAGGTTAAAATTGGCGGGTCAGGGGTTAGAACTAGAAAAAAAATGAAAGTTCAGGGCAGGGCCTCTGGTATAGAGTTGTTTGATATTGTGGATGATGTGCAGAAGGTGGCTGCTAGTGAAGTGGAGGTTGAAGAGATACTGAACAATATGTAGTGTTGTTGGTTGGCTGCCTTCTTTTTGGTTGTTGGTTCACTACCATTGTCCTGATTGCTACGTAATATTGTTATCTTTTTTTTATCAGCTGCTTTATTTTGTAAAGGGTTTTTGGCCCCTTAAAAACCCATTTTTTTACCTCCAATCAAAACTGAAGAGGGACTTGTGAGTCTCTAAAAATAGCTTTGAAGAAGAAGACAAGATGGGTCATTATAAGACCTATGAGAATGTTATTTTGGGAAGAGTATTGGGAAAAAGTGAGAAAAAATATCTTTGAAGTGTAGAGAAAGATAGAAGCAAGATTGGATGCCCTTGAGGAAAGGTTGGGAATGAAAAGGAAAGGTACAATTGAAGAAAATTGGAAAATAGATGAAGTTAAATTACATTGTTTAGTTCATAATGAGTTTGTAAATAATGATTTATGTGTAGGAAATGAAGAAGGAAAAGAAGTTGTAATAGAGGAAAATGAAGAGAAGAAAGAGGGAAAGCAGAGGTTTGGTAGAGGACCAAAAAAAGGAGAATGTTGAAGTGCAGTGTAGCAGCCCTATGGTGGAAAGAGTATGGAAAGAAAGTCATGTGGGAGAAACCCACATGAATGAAGATGAAAGAAAGCAAGGAGAGAAGAAAGGCACAAGGAAAGAATGAAGAAGGAAAGAGGTAGCAACAAATATGCATCTTGCTTATGATATAAAAGAAAATAAAAATGAAATTGCATACACATGAAAATAGGTTGCAACAACAAAAACAAAGGTATTATCTCCTTCTTTTGAGTTTTTCTAAGTAAATATTGATTTGCATGAAGAAAAGATAAATGAATATGGTGATTTTGAAGTTGGGGCAGTGATTGTTCCTCAAAAAGATATAGATATAATAAATAAAATGACACCATTGAGTGCAAGGGAGGAGGTAGAAGAAGAGAACAAAAAGATTGTAGTACAAATTCAAGAAGAGAAAGTTGGGGCAGTAAATAGTCATGTTTGTGATATTTTTGAACAAAAATTTGATGTTGTATATGGATTTTTGTGCGTTAAAATGAATGAAAAATATAGTATTGATGTAGTAAGTAACAATGAAGTTATAGAGGTAAAAAGAAGTGAAGTTGTAGAAAATCTTGGTTCAATGAAGGACATTGAAACAATGAAAATTTTGGGGCAACAACAAATGAAAAAGAAGATAACTTACTAGTCCAAATTGCAGTAGTTGAAAAGGAGTGGATATATTTGATAACAAATGAAACAAGAGTTGCAGTTGACAAAGAGGTAAAGTTTCAATTTTTAGAATTATATGATGATAAAATTGAAATTGATCCACATGAGAATAACATGGTTAATATGAATAGATATGAGAATACTACAATGGATAATACAGTAGTAGGGAAAGAGGAGAAAATAAGGGAATTTGATGATTTTGCAAAATTTAGTGATGTTGATGTCAAAGCTGATTTGTATTGTGATGAAACGATGAAAGAAAGAGAAATGGGAAAGATGATTAGGAGCAACAATAATAGGTTTCAAGCTGAAAAAATAAAGGTATAATGAATTTTATTGACATAGAAGAATAAGAGGATGAAGGAAGAAAAGGTGAGGAAGAAATGCAAATGGGATTCATTGATTTCTATGAATTTGTTAATGTTGATAAGTGTTGAGAATGATAAAATGGAATGGAAATATGAAATATAGTGTAGTCAAATAAATTTAATGAGTGGAAGAAAAAGAGGAAGGATGAAGGAAGGATGAGATATGAAGATTCGGAGTAAGGTGAAGAAGAAGAAATAGGTTGATAAAGAAGAAAGATGGTTGAAGAACAAACATAGGATTTTCAAATGTTCATGAGTTTCAACTCATGGAAAATTTCTTCTTACCCTGGGTGTTTGATGCAGGAGCATCTGGGTGCATGGGCTATCCTACACAACCAAAAAAAAAAAGTCTTTTATTTATTTTTTTCGTTTTCAATTTTGGGTTTATTTTATCTTGCAGGGCTGAATTAACTCTCCTTCAACAACCTTGAAAAGACCTCTTATTTCTACACTTTGTTTGGCTCCAAATTTAGATGAAATGTGAAGGAATTTGGTGTAATTTCACATTACACAGAGAAATGTTTTTTTTTTTTGTAACTCCCACAAAGAATTAAATGATTTGGGAATAAAATATTTTTCATGATGTTGGTGTCTAGGGAGTGGAGTTGCCAGATGATGAATTGGATGGTAATTTTTGGAAAATTTTTGAATTTTCCTAGGAAAAATATTAAAGAGGCCATTTGCATGAATTACCATGCCAGAATGGAGGAGGTAGAGGTTTGACTGGAATTTTGGTGAAGGAGATTGTTTGGGTCGTGGCTGTGAGACCCAGTTTCAGTAAATTGGGCATAACTTTCTCATATGGTAACAAAATTGAGATTTTCAAAATGATCCAGAAAGTTGAGAATGAGGCACACGAAATCCATCTTGGGGTTTTAAAATATTCATGATAATCAAGGAGAAGTGAAGGACATAAAGTGATGGGTTTGTGGTAGAATTTCACATATTTGTTCTTAATCTTGCTTGTAGATGATTTTTGTAGCAGATGGAGATTATGTGGAGGATTAAATGTATGTATTTTCATGATTTTTTCTGGTAATGAATAAATTTGCAGCAAATTTAAAATATGCATTCATGGATTTATGTTAATGAAGAGTTTGGGTTTCTTTCCTGTAGCTTGCCAGTAGCTTTGAAGACTAAATATGAGATAGATGACTTGCATAAATCTTGTTATCATATACATGTGTTCTTGAATGTTATTTTAGTGGATTTCTCTATGGTTTTAATTAAATGAATGTGTAAAAATTTAGAGTTTGTGAAGTTGGATTGAATAGGCTGCAAGATTGGGTGGCTTGATAAGGTTCCTTGGTCTTGACTGCATCAAATTGGGATCTCGTGCGCATAGTGAAAATGATTGTTGTTTCATTTTTAAAAATAAACAATACTACAAAATGGGATTCCATTTTGTAAAAAGCGGGATCGGGACACCATTACTAAACAAGATCCTATTTTTTTAAAAATAGGATCCCATTTAGATTTTTGGCTCGGGATCCTGAACCTAAAGGGGATCTCATTTATTAAAAAGAAGGATGTCGTTTATTAAAAAGCGAGATCCCATTTTCTTCAAGTCAATTTTGAATTTTTGTCTAAGGAAAAAAATTCCACATTTTGTGGGACTCATCTTCTTGCATTTACCCAAATGTAGAAGGAAATAAAGGAAAATATTATTGATATAGCACAAAAGTATAGCATGATTCCCATTGCCTCTATCGACAAGGAACAAGATCCGATAAATGAAAACATAGGAGTTTTTGATATAGAAGAAAATCTAGATAATACTCCTCCAGATACAGATGAACCAATGTAAGGAAATTTTGAAGATGAGGATGTTGCTATGACCGAAGAGGAAACCACAAAGGATTATACTCCTATTCCTCTGGTAACTCAAGAGACTATAGATCAAGGAACCTCAGAGACATCTATTACTTTGGTAGATACATAAAAAAAATAGGTGAAGGTGAAAAGCATGATACAGTCAATGAGAAAAGTCATGAGAATGAAGAGAATCATGAAAAAGAGAATGATGGTGAGAAGGAAGGAGAAGGAGATTAAAATGAAGATAATGAACAAGGAGAGAAGGATAAGGAAGAAGAAGATGAAGAGAAAGATGAAGAAAAAGAGAAATACAAGATCTCTAGTGAAGAAGAAAAGGTGGAGGAAGAAGTAGATTCTGATACTGGAAAGAATGAAAAAAAGAGAATTCTAAGAATTTACCTAAGACCTTTGGTGAATCCTCCTCTGATAATCCTTTAGAAGGTCTATTGTCTAAAAATTTAAATTTTCAACTGGTTGTTTCTTCTCAATTGTTACAGTTTCCCATGTAGCAAGGTAGTGTTGATTTAGATAAGATATCTCTTATACACAAGTTTCAACTAGGAGATGTGTTTAATGCATTAGCAAGAAAAGAAGTCATTGAAACATATCAAATGAGCAGTGAATTAATGGATGAAGCTATAAAGGCATTACAAGAGGTCACACCAGGAACTAATGTTGATACATCTTTACTTGCTATGGAAAATTTCAAATTTTTGATTGATTCCATTAAGGGATATGCCTCCAGATTGAAAGGAAAAGTGGAAACAGAGGTTGAGTCAAGGTTCATAGAGAAGAAGGTGATGGATATCATACAGAAATGTAGATCTACCCATACTAAAGTTGGAGAATGTTTGAAGGAAGTACTAGCATGTGAGGAAGGTGCAAAAAAATTGTTTTTGTATTGCATGAAGTGTTTGGATGCCACACAAGGAATACAAGATGAAATGGACTCAATTGAGTCCTAGATAGATAATGCATCTAGTGCCTATGATCTGACATTGGACAAAGATGATAGGACCTAGACTGCTATAGTGGACTTGCATGACAAATTCTTCTCTTTACAGAGCTAGAAAGAAGAGATTATAAAGTAGCTTGGGTAGCTAAGGGACTTGGTAAAGAAAGCACAAACCTATCTCAAGTGCCCTTGCTAGTACTAAAAAAATATCAAAGATAAATCCTACCCCTGATAGTATGGAAGAAGGAGAGGAAATATTGATGGATCTTGAGTCTCTACACAAAATGCTTGCAACAGTGAAGAACTAGGAAGAAGGAAAAAAAACTTGGCAAGTTGTTCTTCAGAAGCTTCAGGGGTCAACATCTTCGGGTTGACCATTTCTATCTCTATACACTTTTTCATTTTTTCATGTTTTCAGATCCGTTTGTACATATGTGAATGCATTAGGAGTTTTGGTTAACTTCCTAATGGGGAGCTAGTTTAGTTTGTACATATGTTTTGAGGGGAGCACCCTTTTCCCTTGATGTCAAAGGGGAGAGATATTTGTAGAGAGATGTTTTGATTTTTTTGTTTTGGCACATGTTGCCATCAATGAAAAAGGGTGGATTGTTGAAAGAATAAAGAAATTTGTCATTAATATGTTTTCATTGATGTCAACAGTACATAATGGATGTCAAAATAAAATGAAGGATAACTATAGAAGAGATATGTTGTTGAAATAGTTAAGTATTTTTGCTAAATGTCTACACCAAAATACTTAAGCACACAGTTCCCTATGGTAATTTGGTTCACATTTGTTCGCTTATAAAAAATTACTCCTACGATTCTAATATGTTGTTCATGGAAATCATTAGCATCTTAATTTAGAATTTTAGTTGATTTGGATAAGTGGTTCAAAAGTTGCAAGTAACAAAAGATTAACATATATGTTTTACACAATTTTCTGTGTATTGGCTACAACTTAACTGGTCCGCATTCCTCTGTGGATTTTAGGTAGACTTTTTGGTTTTGGGAGAATGTTAACATGTTTCAAATAATTGTATCATCTAGTTGGCATGATAATTTGAGGTCCACGTATCCTATGGTGATGATTAGTTGGAGTATTTTTGCTTTTAAGTCCTATGCCTAGCCGACCAGATGTATGCAAAGAGTTTGGAGATTAAATATGTAATTTGAATGGAAAAGGGAGTTATTATAGGTCCATGCTAACCTATATTTCATGTGTTTCTATGTGAAGGAATTTTTTATTTAAATTAGGTGTCGACAAGGCACATTTTGTATGATTTGGGGCTACATCTAATTAGGTCAACCTAATTGATGTTTGTGATGGAGTTTGGTACATATACAAGGTTGATTTGAGTTTTTGATGAGAGAACATGAATATGTACATGATCTGAATGCAAGAAATAATGCAAAATTTTGTAGAATTAAGCGAATAAGTTGTGTATTGAGATAAGGTGTATGAATACAAAGCAAAGTAGAGATTTGTAATCTGAGTTGAATAAAGAGTATTATCAGTGTATTGTGCTTTAAGGGAATTGTGTCCAACATATTTTAGATGCACTTTTATTAGTTCAAATCTTGGTTGTGAAGCCACTTCTTTCTTTATTTTCTCTATGAATAGTGAGTTCACTTGGACAGTAAGTCCATCTGGCAGTGATCCTTTTTTGTAATATCTTATAACTAGTTATAACATATTGTGAGTTAATCCTCACCATGGTTTTTCCCTTTTTTGGTTTTCCACATAAAAATTCTAGTGTTCATGTGTTTTATGTGTTATGGGTTGCTCATGCTATCATTCCTTATAACTATTAATTGGATGGTTCAATAGAATATTGATTCAACCCTCCCCCCTTAGTATTCTAAGTGTTCAACACACTTGCTTGTTTTTTATATCTTTTCTCTTTTGAAGAGGATTTTTGTTCCACTATATTTTCTCCTTTTCTTTGTTTGTGAGAGATCATTTGTACATGGGTACCTAACATGCCCTAGTAGCTAGGACTCATAATAATAATAATCATCCATTCATCATTTAAATTTTCCTAATTCTCTCTAAGATTCACTCAATAGGGGGTTTTGGTGTGAACAAAGTATTTACCTAAAATTGAATTAGTAGGTCTTATTCATATGTTTAGTTTACTTGGGTCATGGGAATATTTCTAGAAGTCGTAGTTATCATTGGATCTTATCTTGTCTTATGCCATTTTCTTCTTGTGTCCTAGGTCATTTAATATTTGTTATGTTAGTTGTCTCATGTCATATGATTAAGACACTTGCCACAATATTTTCTAATCCTATCTCTTAATATTTCCTATATAAGAAAGGAATCATATGTACATTTCAATCAATTCAAAGTCATGTAATTGGGGTTCAATCAAATTTGGTGTGCCCTTAATCAATCAATACTTTTGCTCTTGTTGCTCTCTTATGGAAGAAAACTTTTGGTTTTGATGGTGATCTTGGAGGCTTGAGTCCATGTTGGATGATGTGGTTGTGTTGCTGATATGTGGTTGTCATTGATGTCAACACTATTAGCATTGTTGTATTGAAGGTTGTATATGTTGAGGATATTGAGAAAATTGTTAAAGGAAGAGTTGCAGGTTGCCAGTGGAATAGTGGTCATGAAGGTGTTTTGTTTTGGACATTGAAGATCAGTTGCTATGGACTAAAGGGTTTATTGTTGAGAGTATCTAGTTCATCTACCAAAAGTTTCAGAGGTCCACACGAAGATTTGATCGTGCTATGAATAGTTGTGTTCTGACAATATTTATATTGTTTCTATCAGTATTCTTGATTGAAGTTTGTGTTATTCTGGTAATCTCTGTTGATGTGGATTCTTCTCTATTAGTTCTTGTTGCTTTTTCATGGTTTTAGATCATTCTCTATATTTTTTGTACATTCGGATTGATTGGTGTGCTCGTGGTCAAAGATTTTTCTCATGTGTGTTCAGGTTCTCATGTTCTTGGCCGAAATGGTGGTTGTAATGTGTTGCTGATCCTTGAAGATTAAAATTTGAATGTTTGGAACACTCGAGGATATTGTTTTGGGTCACATCATAATATTGGCCGATGGTGTATGATTCACATTAAAAATTTATTTGTAAATTTGGGCCAAAATTGTAAACTTGTTTTATACTTTTGGATGACAAATTTGTTGATGTAATTTCATGTTTCAGATATATAAGTGTTTTTTTGAGTGAAATTAGTGTGTGCATGGTGTGAAGGAAAGCCATAGAAACATAAAGTGTGTGAACATTGAATTATTCATTAGATTGCAGAGCAGAGTGTGAAGAAGTTTAAGCGAAGTGTGAAGAAGGTTTTCTATGCTTAACTGGAACTGTAATCAGGCTTGTGTAGAAGCTATTTTCTCAGTTCATACCCTACGGATCTAATCTGTATTGCATTGTATTCCTTGGGCAGTGAGCCCTCTTGTATTTCAGCAGTGATCTTTAGGTAGTGTGCCAAAATGCATGTGCATTCCCATTATTTTTCATTATACTTTTAATAGGGTATAATATTATGGACTAAAATCCACTATGGTTTTTCCCCTAATAGGGTTTCCACGTAAAAATATTGGTGTTCTATGTGATTTCGATGTGTTGATTGTTTATGGTTTATTGTTTATTCATCGGATCTAAGATTAAGTTAAGTTTGAAAAGTTTAAATATTTTGTGACAACTGATTCACCCCCCCTCTCAATTGTTTGTCCTTGTTTTCCCAACATTTTGTTGGTGACTCTAATAGATTGAGCCTAAACCCTTAAGATGGGTGGAGTTAGATTTAGTAAAAAATTATGTTATTTTCTAAATTTTAAGTATTTAGATAGTTAAATTATATACTAGACATTGCATTTACGAGAAATATATCAAAGTGAATCCAACATGGAGGGGAACAAAGCTAAGTGTGTATTTTTCACACTTACATTGTATCCCTAGCATGACTAAGTGCATGTGAAATACTATGAATCATGTATGTGAAAGTAGTCAATCTGAAAGAAAATATCAATAACTCTCTAAAATATGTAGATATAATTAAAATATTTAGTGCATGCTCCATTTGAGTACTTGCCAATAAAAATTTCTAGAGTAGCATTTGATTAAAATTTAAAATAGGTATGATAAATGTTTACTTGAGAATGTTAAAAAATAGAAATTAAAATACAAAGAAAAATATTATTATGAAATACCTTGTAGCTGTTGGGAAAATGTGTCTCAACCTTGCAATTACATAAGGTACTATTGATACATTAGCACAGGGGGCGTAAGGGCTAAATTTTATTTATATTTTATTATTATAAATCTAGACTAATCATCATTAGGTCTTAGATCTAACAGTCAATATTTTGTTGGCTTGACTTGTCCTAGAAGGTAACCCTATTTTATGAGGATGTTGTATTATGGTTGTGTATTGTGATGTATTCTGAGAGTCTGATAGCAGTTACGTTGCCTTTGGATCTTTGGTTGGTGATACTCCTATGAGAAGCTTTCTCTAAAAGTATATTGCAATCTTCATAATTTCTGAACAATATATTTGGAATCTTTTGGTGCATGAGGCTTTTCTCCCAAAATGGTTTTCCCACATAAATCACTGTGTTGTGATATGCATGATATTTATGTTTATTTATGTTTAAGTTTTTGTTACTATTGTAAATATCTATAAAGTTTTATATTATCCTCCTCTCAAGATTAGTGTAGGAAGTTGTCTCACTACCTTATCTTCCTTACAATAACAAAATAGTGTTATGGCTACAAAGGATCTTGCAATAAAAACTAATAAATGTGGTTGCGAATGAACCAAAAAAGACTATGGATGTGAAGGATCCTACATAAGAATATTTTTGTGAAGGAATCTAAATAAGAATATGGATGTAGAGGATCCTACACAAAGTATATATGTGAATGATCTTAAAAAATAATGGTTGTGAAGGAGCCAACATAACCATGAAATAATCACTATAATCACAGACATCAAATAGTGTTAGTGATTTTATAATCCCCTCCAATTGGTTTCACATGAAGAATGCAAGGAATTATAGGATAGGAGAAGAAGTGATATGTAAAAGACACCATCATTTAAAGATCAATAATAATGTAATAATAACCCATCAATAACAATCTATGATAGGAAACAAATAAAAAAATTATTTAATCATATAAGAAAACATATAAGATGGTGGTGAGATGCTCTAAATAAGGAGGATTTAAAACAAAATCCAATATACTAGATGGATCATGAAACCATATTCAAAAAATTGTGTGGATATAAACATAAAAGTACAAGATAAGTTTCATGTAGGATATAAGTATGTGGATGTAGGCATGAAGGTGTAATCAATAAAGTGTATGCATAAAATCACATGAATAAGATCACCCAATATCAAGGATATAAGAATGATAGAATATATGTGATTAGGATAAATGATAATAAGGATGAGCCATAAGATGTGTCAACATTTATGGATATAATGCCCCTACAAACCATATCAAAGTGAAAAAATCCAAAAGTTAATCCCCTAAAACTATAATATAATTTTTGTATTAGTAGCTAAAATTGGGTTTTTGAAAGGACCCAAACTCTTTTATAGTGAAAATAATGAACATTAAAGATGTACAAAAAATAAATCACAAAAACCAACTTCAAGAAGAACACAAAAGATGGAGATAAATACCAACAACAAAATAACAAACCAATAAGTTTGCACCTAGAATAAAATTAATTTAATAATGGAGAGTGGGAAGAGAGGTGGGAGAGGGTGTTTGAAATATTCAGAGGGAGAGGGAGAGGGAGATTTTGATCCAAATGATGAAGATGTAGTTTTTTTTAGCGTTTCTGGTTGGATTTTGGGTTTTGGTTGATTCACGGATGTTGTGTTGGGTTTTGGCTGCTTTGTGGATGTTGTGTTGGGTTTTGGATGCTTCATGAATGTTGTGCTATATAGGAGATCCAGTTTGAATGGTATTGGTGATGACGGGTTTTTTGTTGCTGGAGATGTTGATTTTTCTCCCATGGCTCACTTGATTTTTTTTGGGTTGTTGGAGGTGGAAGTTGTTGTGGGTTGTAGCTTGGTGTTTTCTTTGTTGTATTTTGGAAACCCTTTCCAATATCTTGCTTCCATGTTCTCAGTCTCTTGGTGGGTCATGGTTGCAGATGGTTTTCCATTTGTGGTTGGTGTTTTAGTGTATGGCTACTACTAGGTGGGAGGGGATTTGTCGGTTGGGGATTCTCTTCGTGCTTTTGGCTACAGTGCCTTGTCTTGCCTAGTGCTTATCTTTTGGGAATTTCATTTCTTGGCATCGGGTTTTTTGTGCCTTCGCCATCTAGTGTCCCTAAGTAGAGCCCCTTCGTGGTTTTTGTGGGCCTCAAGATGGTTGGGCTTCATGTTTATTTTGTTGAGAAGGCTATAATGGAGTGGTTTTTTCCCTCCTTGTTGCTACATTTTGAGTTTCCCTGGCTGGTAAAGGATATCCCCCCAAATATTTCATGGTTTTGAACCCCTTTATTGTATGTAAATATTTTAATGTTGATGGGGTGTGTTATCAGCTGGGAGGTTTCTTAATTTCTGATTTACTCTTTGATGGTGCTCAAGGGGTAGCTTCTACCCTTGTTTATGAGTCATTAGCTTGGTTGCACCTAGAGTTTGTTTTATTGGTTGATTTGTGCTTAAAGTTCCATTTCAAGACCCAGTCTCTCTTGGATCCAAAGGGAGAGTTTACTACCCATGTTTCTAGCGGGATGTTGTTGGTTGGGCTATGTGTAAAGCTTATTCTATTGTCCGAGATGATTTTTTTTATTATGGTAGCCTCTATCATGCTTTCTTTAGGAGTGTTGTCTACTTACCTTCTTTCTCAATTGATATCTCCTATAGAGGTGGAGTCCTCTCCTTTTGAGGTGGAGCTAGAGCTAGGTGGTTTTATTTTGGGTTCATTGTTGAAGGTGGTTGTGGTTGGTTTCTTCTATTCTACTGATGGCTAGGTTAATTTTAGACTTCATCTTGAAGACCCAAGTTTTAATGTTACTTAAAGATGTTAAGTTTGTCATTTTTGTAGGAGTTTATGCCTTTTCCCTGGAAATTAAGTCTCATTTAGAGGTGGAGACCTTTCCTTTTAAGGTGAAGGTATGTTTTGTGGTTGAGGTTTCCATCTTCCTGCTCCTTTTGAGGTCGAGACCACTCCTATTGAGGTAGAGTGTGGATTTGTAGGAGAGTTGTTTATGTTGTGAGAATGATGTTCTTGGTTTCTTCTCCTATAGACGTGGAGAGGAAAGTTTCATGATGTGGATAGTTTGCATCATTAGGAAGGTTATTTTTGGTATTTTGAGTGGATTGTTTGTTGTTGCCTAATTTTTTCTAGTCATGTTGGCTTAGGTATTTCTTCTTGAGTGGTTGGTTAGTTGTAGCTTGGCTTATTTAGGTAGTGTTTGTGATTAGCTAGGGTTTTAGGTTCCTATAAAACATGGTTGTAAAGGGTTCAAGGTTCCCTCCAAAACCTATTTGTTTTAGCTTAGGTTGTCTATTTTATCTTTCAAAAGCTATTGTTGTTAGGTTTCTAGTTGGTTGTGGTTTATCTTTTAGCAACATTTGTTAGATAGAGTTTTGGGTCCCTTCAAAACCTATTTGTAAATGGTTTCAGGTCCATTCAATACCTATTTTACCCCTAATAATAAACAAACCAATAACAACATAAACATCCAAACTTATAATTGAGAAGATGAGAGATCCTTCAACAAGTCTAATATATTCCACTCATTTCTCAATAACTCCATATGATCCCCATCTCCTCATTATCCAAATCAACAATATTGTTCTTCTACATCACTTGACTCCTTATTCTTTTACTAGGGCCTAGGTTGGGGCTCCTCATGAACATATTTTCCTAGAGCATAGTTGTCTATAAGTGTCGAGTCCTAAATTGTAATCTAGCTTCAAAGTCTAGCCCACAAACTAACATCAAACTCTAATAAGCACACCTACATTGACCTACAAATTGGCTCTGAAGTTTGAAATACACCTTGGTGCCAAAATTTGAGCTACATTCGAACTACAAAGTCTAATCACTTTGAGATTTTAGACTCTGTTGCACCATTTTAGATATTTTCTTGCTATGGACTTTCAAATTTCCTTTGTATTTTTTTGTACAAATAGTGTACTTTGGAATTTTGGGATTTGCTTCTTTTTTGCACTATGACTCCTATTTCAATCTTGAGGAATTCAAAGAAACTTTGCAACACTCCAAAATTCCAAACCATTTTTGTGCTATTATTAATTTATTATTGGTTTTTCGTTGAGTGAACATTGTATAATTTTTTCATGTAATTTTCTAACCTTAACAAGTGTATGTCTCTTAAAACAATTTGCAAAAATTGTCATGCATCGTAAATGATCAATGTAGGGTTTAAAAGTTCCCAAAAATATAAAAAATAAGTGTTCATTTTTTGAGTGGTTTTACTTTTCAACATTAATCAAAGTTTGGGAGTTTGTAAGGCACAATTCAAGTGTCTTTTTGTGTTTCAAAATGGATCCTCAAGTTGATTTATTGATTTCACCTAACTTTCACTTATGGAAGATAAATGACAACTTTTTCAACAAAAATGATTATGAAAAATGTTAAATAGTCTACAATTACAATTTATAATGGAATATAAATAATTTGTTTATCAAAACAAGTTAGATGAAGCCATGGGTATAATAGGCTTACATGTATCCAATAATTCAGAACTTCATCTTGTAATTTTTACAACTCCTAAATAAATGTGGGATAAGTTCAATGACTTATTTGGTGCAGTGATGAATTTAAAGTCCTTAAAATAGATGATGAATTGACTACTTTATCTCTTGATGTCTTCCCTTCAATTGAATATTTTTTGGTAAAAATCAAGTCTTTGCTTACTCATCTTCAAGGTTGTATTAAAAATAAAAAATAAAGAACGTATTTTCTTCATCTTATTAAAGTTAAAAGTCTCATATTAGGTATTTTCTTCTACTTTTTACTCTAACATGGATGTTGTTGGTATATAATTAAGGATGATTTCTTTTGAATAGTTTTGTGAAGTGATCACAAGGGAAAAATTCAAGTTAATTTCCATAGATTCAATCACTCAAAAAGTAGAGCATTAATGGCCCAAAAATCTAAAGGAAAATTTAAGAAGTTTGCAAAAAAAACTAAGGTATAATCAACTTCAATAAATGAGAATTCATCTAAGTAGAAGATAAAATTTGATACACAAGCCACATATTCTTCTAGTTCAAGTAAGAGTTCTTCCATGAAAAAGAATAAAAGTAGAGGACAATGTACTTTTTTGGATTATAAAATAATGACATCAAATTTTATCATCAATGGATTACAACCTTCCAAGAGGCCATGAACCTTTGAAGATGCCATGAAGAAACACAACATTGATATTCCAAAACTTAGCAAGGGTAAAGCACTTATAGCTTAAGGTTTGGATTCATCCACAAAGAGTTGGATATTTGACTCAAGAGCCTCACATCACATGACTTATTCACATGATCATCTAAAAACTTTATCTGAAAACAAAACTTCTTAGTTTTTAGTGGATAACTCTACATAGATTCTAATTTTGGGGTTAGGTGTGATACAAAAGACATATGGTTGAATTGATGATGTTATCTATGCTATATAGATTTCTTCTAATATTCTCTCCATATACTAAATATGTTATTCTAGGATTGGGAAGATAAACCAATTCTCACTGGATGATGTAATTATTTGAGAACTACAACATCATAAAAAAAAATTTCTTCATGCAAACCTAATCATGGGTCCAAATTGCATAGGTTTCATGTTTTTTATTCATCATATGGTTCATCGCACATTTCCCATGTATATTCTTTGAGAAAAAATTAGCAAGAGAGGTTTGAACACCTCAACTAAAGGTATCTTTTGTAGTTGAGTACGTATGATATGACACTTGGTCTTCCAAAGGTTTCATGCACAAGGGAGTTCTTCAAGGTTGTTTCCTTAGTAAGCATCATCAAGAACCATTTTTATAAGGGTAAGGCTCCCAGTGCTACAACCTTACTTGAGTTGGTTCATAGTGAACTTGTGTCATTCCAAACTCATTTTTTAGTAGCTAAGTATGTTCTCACCTTCACTGATTATTTATCTTGTTGCTCATAGGTGTGCTTTCTTAAGTACAAGAGTGATGTATTCACTAATTTTAAGTTATTCAAGGTGTTTTTGGAGAAGTGATAAATTTATTCTATTCAAATGATAGATAAATAATGAGTAGAATATGTGAACCAAGCCTTTTACAATTATTGCATTGATCATTGAATTCATCTCCAATATTTGGTTCCCTAAAATCCTCAATAGAATGATATTGTTGAAATAAATAATAGATCACTAAGGGAGATTTAAAATTGTATGCTTCAATCATGGTCTATAACCTCATTGTTTTGGCTAAAGCAATCAATTATTCTAACTTTATTTAGAATCATACTTTGCATAAGATAGTTCAAAATATCACTCTAGATGAGGCTTGGCCCAATATCAAGCTTAATATTCCTTCTTCAAGGTATTTGGTAGTGAGGCTTGGGAATTCATACTAGATGGTAATGTAAGGTAATGAATAAGAAGAGTCAACCATAGATGGTAATGTAAGGTAATGAATAAGAAGAGTCAACTATTCATTTTTATTAGCTATTGTGAGGATGGGAAGGCTTATCAATTGTTTGATTTAACCATCAAAGATAGACCTACTTTTGTAGAGATGTTTAGTTTGACGAGTATCACAAATGAATCCTCCATCCACTTATTCTTCCTTGCTACCTAATCCACATTCTTCATATCGTGAAGATACCTTTGCACTTAAGTTACTTTAAATGATGGTCATATTCTTCTACCACCTTCAAAACCTACACCTGCACCTCCACCACCACCTCCACCACCACCTCTTATTACTTAGGTTTTTCCTCAATGGGTCCATAGTACTATTAAGGAGGCTAGATCTTTCAATGGTGATCCTATTATTTCTCACCACGTGTGCTCATATATTTATAGCACTAATATTTTGATTCATTCTATTATACTAATCCACATATTTTTAGAGGTAGATGGTATCCAAAGTGAGATTATTCTATGGTAGAGAACTATTCTTCTTTAATGATGAATCACACATAGGATTTGGCTTATATTTTTAAGGGAATAAATACGGCTCAAAAAATGTAGGCCACACCAAATTTTTAGCTAATGGTTCTATTAAAAGATATAATGAACATCTTGTAGATAAGGGTTTTCCCTAGTCTTAGGGTTTTAACTACTCCAAGATATTTTCCCCTATAACGGAGATGGTTTCTATTTTCCTTGTACTTTTGATTGTGATTTCTTAAAGATGTTTAATTTTATAGATGGATGTGAAGATTTTTTTTACATAATTATATTCATGAGGATATCTACATGGACCACCCCCTAATATTAATGCAAGACCCTTCACTTGTTTGCAGTTATCAACATTTATTTCATGGTCTCAAACAAGCCCCTCGGGCCTAGTATAAGAATATTTATGATTTCTTGTTTGCATATGGTTTCACTTATTGTCACTTAGATCACATATCAAGTATATTCAAAGACATGGAGATGATATTTTGATACTACTATTGTACGCATATTATTTTATTTTCACTAGTATCTCATCATCCATGCTTCAAGATATTTAGCACACTTTGTTGGAGCACTTAAAAATAACAAACCAAAAGCTTCTACATTATTTTCTTGGTCTCTAGATCTTATAGTCTATTGATGGGATTTCCATATATAAAAATAGGTATACCGTTGAATTGATTCATTACTTTAGAATAATTGATTTCAATCCTTCTCCCACACCATTTCAATCAAGTGTCACTCTGAATGCCACTTTCACCACACCTAGTGCTAATGGTACTTTATATAGATAATTAGTTGGTAGTTTTTATATTTGACACAGCCATATTGATATCATCTTCATTACTGATCTTACCTCTCAATTTTCACATGAACCTTATGAGTCAATGAAAGGAAGAAAATAATATTTTGATATTTAGGGCACTAATTTTTTTGAAATTTAGTACACATTAGGAGCTTCACTGATACTGGGCTTCACTAACTCATACTAGGAAAATTAGTTTAACTCACAAAATTCTAATTTTAGGTTCTAGTTCAATCACATGATATTTCAAGAAGAAAAATGTTATCACATTAGATCATCCAATGAGGTTGAGTGTTGATGTGTAGTACTTGCTTTCCAAGAGGTTCTATGGCTTCCATAGTTTATGAAAGAGTTTTTTCTACCACCTATTCATCCTATTGTTGTTTGATGTGATAACCAAAGTTCCATTAATATTTTATGTAAATCATAGAAGTATCAAAGGATTAATCACATATTCACATGCATTTCATTCAAAATATTATTCATAATGGTGTTTTCTTCTTAGAGTACTTGCCTTCTTAAGAGCAGGTTGCTAACATCTTCACTAAAAATTTAGCATCACCTTGTTACCTTGAGTTGTGGTGTATGCTTGGGGTGAAGTGAGTTGTCCTTATGGTGTCTTGAGTCTTTCTTCCTTTTTATTAGTTTTATTTTTTGGAGAGGAATTTTTTGGACACAAGTTTTTCTCATTTACTCTATTTTGTGAGAGACTTTTATTTGTACATGGGCACCTCATCAAGAATTATTGTTGAAACTCATTTTTTAGTGATTATATTAATCCCTAAGTATCACTTAAGGGGGTAATTTTGTGTGAAGAGGTATTACCTACCTATTTTACTTTACTTATTTCCCAATGCCTAGACCTATTCGCATTAGCTTAAGCTCACTTAGATGTTTCCTTGTCTCACCTCATAGGCACACTGCACACATCATCCCACTTTTCCCAAGTGTTCTACATGTGTCAAAATTATCAGAGGCTTAGTCAATGTTTCACTCTCACCTTCCTCCTTCCTCCTGATTACTCTCTCCTTTTCCAACATATACAAGGATTTCATTATATAGTATAGATTCACTTTATGATAGTTTTTGGTAAATCGTGTATAAATTCAGTTGTAGAAGTATGTTGGGTATTGCTTTTATTTTATTTTTGCTCCAAAATTTATATCCTACCTAAGGAATTATTGGTCCCTATTATCCTCTTGCATTTATCCCCTTTCACCTTCCCGTTCATTAAATAAAAGTTCCCATAGGTTTCTAACCCTTTTCCCTTGTCCTTATCCTTGATATAATTTAAACTCAAAACCACCTTTTTATTATTAGCCCTATATTTAGATACCAAAACATCATTATTCTCTAAGGTAGTTTTCATGATAACAAATTTGGTGAGGGAGCACATCCTATCAAGAGAGAGCTCAGAGGGGTTGACATCAAGGCAAGTTATCACCATTGTTAAGACCTTCATAGGATGTTATAAAGGCACTACTTTGGCCTTATTAAATCGATAAAGAAAATATATCAAACATTGGTTAAGCAATCTTTATTCCTTATTTATCCACATCTACAATAAAAAATCTCTAATGAAACAAGTAGGTACAAGGAAAAATTCACTATAATATTATACCTAAAGTAGTTAAGCAAAGATAAATGATAGAATACAATACACTTTTACCTACCTTCCATAGCTATGTATTTGAATAATTTTATACTCACCTCATTTGAAATCTTAAGGAGAGAGTCTCTAAGGAATCCAACTCAAAATATAATCATCTTCTCATTACTTCTCAGGAAGGATTCAACATCTTATTTATTTTTAATTATCCTTTCCTTGCACAGCTTAATCCTTCCATTGGAATTCTTGTAGAATTAGAAATTATTTCCTCTAAGAACTCCAAGAAAATATCTTTGAAAATTATTTTTCTAGCCTTCTAAGATCTACTAAATTATATCAACGTGATAGTTTCCATAATGGGCTAATCCTTCCCTTCTTGAATATTCTATATGGTGATCTTTTTACTTTTATTTAAATCCTATCACACCCATGTTTCCTGAAATTCTCTCGATTCTTTGATAAATATATATCTTCTTGGTAGGAAATCCTTGAAGAGGCCTATAATCTTCAATACCACCTATATCAAGCCTAGTCTCACACCAAGCAAAAGAACTAACAATTTCTATATCAAAGAGAGATTGAAATGATTTAAATATGATACCGAAATCCAAATGCTTAGGATTCTTAAGAATGATTCTTTTAGGATTATGTAAACTAGTTAAATTCAAATATAATAAAAAAAAATTACGATAAAGGCTAGAATACATCATCATATCATGCATGTCATCTTGAGGAAAAGTATAAACCCACTAGAAAATTATCATCAAGGAATTGAAAGAGTTTAAATTGAGGAGGTAACAAGGGGGATTCATTAATTAAAATTAAAATTCTCATTAGGAAAGGAGTCTATCTTAAACCATGCTTCTAATATTGATCCAATGACGCAAATTATATCCATTATATTAGCCACCCTATTACCTTCTTTATAGGTATGAGAAGAATTCAATTCCTTGAAGGCCTTAATGGTAACCAAATAATCTTACACTATATTTTTTATGGTCTAAGAGGGGGACACCTCCCATTTTAAGCATTTGATTATTGAAAGAACACCTTTTAATAGTTAATTCATATAAATGGATTACTTTAGCTAGCTAGATATCCCAAAAGAAAATCATTAATTTTGTAACATGATTGTTTTGCACTTGCATAAAGCCTGCATAAGCAACTAGAAAAACAACATTATTGTCTCTAATAGAATTTTATCCACTAAAAATCATCCGGTTCTGTTGTGAAACACCTTTGAAATCAGTTTCAACTAACTATGATTAGAGATTAACCTATTTAGTAGAGTTTATTTTAGTTTTCTTGACATCTTCTAATATAATTATTTTTAACTTAGAATATAAACTACTAAAACTATAAAAACATTTGAAACTATAACCATTTAAAATTCTAACCCGTTATCTAGAAATTATCTAAAAATGTAACCTAAGTTATAATAGTAAACCCTCTAAAAATCATAGCCATCTGAAATGAAAATTATTCATGACTATAAATCCTCTAAAACTACATTCCTTTGAAACTAGAAACCATTTGAAATTATAACCATCTAAAATTTTAACCTTCCAAATTTATAAATAGTAAATTTAAAAACCCGTTGAATCTAAAAACATCTATAAAACCAAAAAACGTAGTAAATCTAATTTCCTTGAAGTGAAGTATTATATAGCTCAAACATAATACCTTAGTAGATGCATGATTCTAACTATGTCTTTGAGTAGATTTCAATATGTAGTAGATAAGTCAAATGTTCATGTTCCATACCTAAAAGAGATAATAACTAGTCATAGCTTATTTGGTAAACAAAATCCTTTATATATTCTCTTACATTTATATTTTTAGGATTTTCATACTATGAATGTTAAATTCCTCAAGCTCCCTCCGAGTGGTTTTTATTTTTGCTAAGTACCAGCCTGCGCCTCATCTTTTTAGACTCCATTCGCTGCTGCCACGTGTCTTCTAAACACTCACCATAGGGAATCCTTCCTTCACTCTCCTACCGTCTTCCACCGTACTTCCACGTGTTGTCACTATAGGCTCTTGGGGGTTGCTTCCCTTCACTTTTCAATTAAGCCCCATCCACATGCCATGTAGATTTCATCTGCATACACTTTTCTGGACCCCATAGTCAGCGCTGATAGTAAAGAATGCTTCCACGTGTCTTCACCCTGCAGTCGCCCAATGCAAGGAGGAATCAATGAGTGGGCCCCAACTTGTTGCAACACATCTCTTTCACAAGGACTTCATCAAAGGGAAGGCGAGAGCAAGCAGCGAGCCTAGCCAGGTTGTCGCATGTCTTAACCGACTGCATTATTTTGTGACACTTGTTTGCACAGGAGTTTGCTAGGACTAGTGCCATCATTCAAAGGGGATGCATCCGTTTGAGGAGTGACTACGTGCCATGGCCCGAATCTTTTTTGTTGCAACAACCAAAGGAAATCATTGCTGCAGGCATCATTGCTCAAGATACTAGATATTTTCTGTTACTAGCCTACCAGGCGTTGGGATTTTTATCTATATATACTACTTCTTCCTTTTGAAAATGAGTTCAAAAGATACAGAAAAATTAGGGAAAAGATACCAGGCCTTTTGTATTGCTTTGAGATTATTCTATGAGACTCTCAGACTATGCCATTGTTTGGCCTTTTTGTTTTTCTTAAGCTATTTGATAAAACATTATACTGTGCCATTATTGTCTTGAATTGTTTATTTGCAGAACTTCTATGATTTTAATACAAGTTTGTTGGTTTAGATCATGTCTTTGACTCTTCTTTTTAGTGAATGTGTATGAGAATTATTTTATGTCATTGAATAAAATATTCAAGTTTTCATCTTTGATTTCTGTTATTTTGGAACATAGTAGATTGTTGATCGAGCCCTTAAATTGAATCCCAAAAGATAGATTTACCATGCCTATATCTATTCCTTGGCGCATCGCCTTAGGTATATTTTTATTTTTTATATTTGCTTCATTTTCCCATTCCAAAAACCCAATTACAGAAGAAGTTGGCTTCTTTAAAAACCTAGAGGTCACTCAGTTTAGCGCAATTGGTCCCCCCATTAACTAAGTTTCCCATAAAGGCTGTTACCTTGCCAATTTTTGGCATCAACAGTTTCTTTTTTCTGGCATGCCTGGTGGGACTACTTAAATGAACCTAAATCTAAAGAGGGTGTATGAGCCATCAGCGTGTTACAAGATCCCAAATAGTGAATAACCCTGGTTTGTTAGTGCTGCCACTAGGAACAGTACAAGTTGTGACCCAGATAGTGAATGTTCATCTTCCTCTGCCCCTTCCACTAGCCATTTTTCCAGCCACTAATAGAAATTATGTGGCATGGGATGCCAGAAGTCCTCCTGTAGCACTAGTAGCACCCACCATTTGGGCCCCTATTCCGGTTTTCACTTTAAAAGCTATACCTAAGTTCACTAGAGATGGCTCAAGAACACCATCTGAACATCTGCAAGATGTGGAAAATGTGTGTCTGGTACATGGAGTTACAGACCAAAATATAACACTAAGGTTGCTTGTAGCCTCTTTAAGAGGTAAGGCACTAGATTGGTACAACACACTATAAGCTAATACCATCACTACTTGGGATCAACTCGAAGAACCTTTCTATGAAATATTCTTGAATGATGGAGATAGGTCCTCGCAATATCATCAACTAGAAATCATAAAGTGGGCCCCATATGAAGCCATGACTGATTTCAACACTCGGTTCCATATAACTTGGCAAAGAATTCAAGCTATTATCCACTCATCGACCGACTCAGCGTTCATTTTTTACTTGAAATCCATCAACACTGACATCTCGATGATGATCCAGTCTCTTGGCAGAACCACTCTACTAGGCACATATAGCATCACAGTCAAAGCAAAGAAAAAATTTATAGACTCCGAAAAGTTTCTGACTTGGCCAATCATACCTATGTTCCTTGAGATATTAGTTCCTGCCTAGGGGATGCCATCTACCAGTATGCCCACTCCTCCTTAATCCATGTACACATATCTGGTCACACCACAGAATGTTGCTTCCACATTCGGCTCTTCAAAGAATGAGATAAGCAACATCAAGGAAATGTTGTGGGCTATTTCCAACGAAATAACTACTATCAAGCAAAATCAGTTTGCGCCTAAAAAGCCAACCTACCAAAATTATCAAGGTGAAAGGTCTTATTACCAACAAAACCAGTTCCAAGGAGGCTCACGCACAAATCCGCAAGCTCAAACAACTAATCAAATAGTGCCAGTATCCACTTCAGTACAAAGTGCTAACCCAAGCTCAAGCAGAGAATTGATGACGGGGAAAAACAATTTAGTTGATGACATCAACCCCTAGTGCTTCCCCTGTGGCAATACACATGTGCCTCAAAATTTCCCATGTGGAATTCTACAAAAAAATGTGGCAAAGCAGCACAACCAAGGCATGACATTGAATCATGGAGGTTATGTATATGCCTCTCTGCGAATGGAAAACACAGTACTCACTACGCAAATACAAGGGATGCCCTTGGAGCAATAAATAGATATTACTCCCGATCATGCGCTCTTCTCATGGATGGAAGAAGAAGATGCACTATTTTCCAACGATGCATCCATGTCAAAAATCTCACAAGTGTAGTCCAATTATAACACTCATTCAAAGAGGAGATTCACAAGCAAACCAGTTGTCCCACAAATAGTTAGTCTGCAGCCCAAAAGTGCTTCTGACTAGACACCCAGTACCTCCACAGTGGTACAACATTGTCAGCTACAAAGGGAAATTGTTGTAACCAGAGCTAAGGAGCAGAAGCTTCTAAATTTTCCACCATTTAATGTGGTGGAACAATTGAAAAAATCATTTGATAATGTTTCCTTGTGGGATATCTTAGCTATTCTAGAATAGAAGACATTACTATAGAAGGCTCTTTGGGAGGACCCAATCATTGAGCTGAAAAAGCAATCACTCAAGGAAAGGTTGTAGACCTACTGCCCCTTGCCAAGGTTCTCACAAATAGCACAAAAGTAGCATCTGTCGAGGTTAGAAATAAGCCAAAATTGAAACTCTTCTTTCTAACTCTTATCGTGGGAGAGAAATTATTACACAACGCCATGATTGAGTCTGGTGCTAGCACTATAGTCATGCCCAAGCTAATAGTTGAAGCCTTAGGACTTAGCTATGAACCATTAAAAAAGGGGGTTATGCAGCTTGATGGGAACAAATTCAAAATCGTAAGTGTCATCAAAGACCTCCCATTGACTCTATTCTCCTGCCCTAGCATCACAGTTCGACAAGATGATGTGATTATATATGTTTCCCCCATGTTCGGTCTCTACCTATCATGAGAATTCACTTCAAAGATAGGCGGATAGTTGTCTTTGGACTGGTTGCACTTGATCCTCAAGACCAAGCACAAAGCTAAAATGAAAATATTGTCTGAAGCTCTGCATTCGGAACATGTGGCCGATGAAGCCATGATCAACTTGGAAGCTGATCATACCTCTTTCACTATGAAGGAAACATATTGCATCGAGTTACTGGAGGATGAAAAGGTGACCGAAGATCAGACAGATTCAGAGGAAGTTCTCTTGAGAAAATACATAGATGTTGATCCTTTTGACAACTATCATGCTACCAGGTTAGGAACTTATGTCATCTATGATGAAGATCAAGTGCTTTTGAATGTTGTGAAGGAACCTAAAAGCAATCAAGCTTCAAAGCTATGGATGTTGCACTTTGACGGAGCAAGATGCAAAGTGAGCGTAGGAGTTGGGATATGTTTGAGATCCCCACATAATGAAAACACTCTAGTCATTCTGCTTCCAGTTTGCTTGTTCAAACAATGAAGTTGAGTATGAAGGCCTAGTGCAAGGTCTAATCCTTGAAATATGGATGGGCATCAAGCAATTAATAGTGTTCAGAGATTTCGAACTAGTAGTCAACCAAGTCTGAGAGGTCTCTACTACAAAAATTATTCGCATGCGATCCTATAGACATAGGGTCTAGGACTTGATTGAAGGTTTTGAAGCCTTCATCATCTAGATAGTGCCTCGAGAACAAAACAATGATGTAGAATGCATGGCCGTAATCATATCTCAGTTTGACCTTGTCTCTGACCTAATTCATAAAAAACACTCTGTACGAGTGATAGTTTGATCAACAATTCTATATAATTATCATAGCTGGAAAGTGTTTGACAACGATGAATACATCGCCTCATTCATGCAATAGTTGGGAAAGTTTATGACCAACTCCAACTGAAGATTGTAGAGGCCTACAATGGAAAAATCATTCAGTTGAGGTCTAACAAGCTTCCAAAGGGGCTAGTCACTCTCGAAAACCTGTTTGATTGTTACAATGCAATAAATGATAAATGGAAGTTTTTAGTGGACAAAAATGACTATGCAGACCTTCAGGTTGGAGATAGCAAAAAGCTAAAAGTCGAGAAGGATGTTTTGCATCTTGATAAAGAAAGTCTCATCAACTTTTGCGAGAAGTATGGAGGAGTGGCCTGGTCATATGATGACCTTAAGGGATACAATCCCAACATCATCCAACATACAATAGATCTAACAAAAGGCGCAAAACCAGTCCACCAAAAATAGAGGCTAGTCAATCTGAAGATCAAAACATTGATGGCATAAGAGCTGACAAAGATAATTTAGTCTCAGATCATCTTCTCGATCAAGCACAACGCATGTGTATCCAACCTGGTTCCAGTTTAAAAGAAGAATGGAGATATCTTCTTATGTGTTGAATTTTGGGACCTGAACAGAGCATCCCTAAAGGACCACTACTCATTGCCTTCCATGGAGTCGATCTTGCAAACAATGGCAGGATCAAAAAAAATTTCTTTGGTAGATGGCTTCTCTGATTATAATCAGATCCAGGTCAAAGAGGAGGACCGACACAAAACAACGTTCACTACCAAGTGGGGAATGTTCGCATATGTTAAAATGTCTTCCATCCTTTCAAATGCAAGGGCCACTAGTTTCCAGCAGGAAATGGATATCGCTTTCAATGAACTAATTAAGAAGATTATCCTAGTATATTTGGATAATCTGAGTGTATTATGAAAACATAAGGATGATCACTTTGATCTCCTTGAGATGGTTTTCAAAAAATTCTAGGAGTTCGGGGTATCCTTGAACTCGAAAAAATGTGTCTTTAGAGTATCGCAAGACAAGCTATTGGGACATGTAGTGTCCAAAGAAGGAATTACAATTGATCCTGTGTGGGTGAAAGCAATTAAAGAACTTCCCCTACTGGTCAACAAAGGGGGAGTCCAGTCATTCTGAGTAAAGGTAAATTTTGTAAGAAAATTCATTTCAGATTTTGGAGGATTAATCAGACTAATCACCCTGATGCTAAAAAAGGATCAATTATTCAAATGGAATAAAGAAGCTAGAGAAGCCTTCAAGAAGGTTAAGGATGTTATTTCCTCAACTCCTGTGCTAGTTAATCCAGACCTATCGAAGGACTTCATAATGTATGTATTCGGTAGCAGAACAAGCATTGCTATTGTCTTAACTCAAAAGGATGATGAAGGAAAGGGAGAACATCCAATAGCATTTTACTCCCAAACCCTAAAGGAATATGAGACAAACTACAAATTTTTGAGAGGCAAGTGTTTTCTATTGTTAAGGGACTCAAGAAGTTCTGACATCTAATATCTTGCAATAATGTGATTGTTTATGTCGTGCATTCCAGTGTGCACAAATACATCATTGAAGGAAAAATCACCAAAAAGAAGGCTAATTGGATCACTAAGATCCTTGAATACGACATTGAGGTCAAGCCTACAAAGACCATCTGAGGGAGAGGACTGTGTGATTATCTAGTGCATGATGAAGAAATGATAGTTAAAGAAGAGTGACCGAAGTTGGTTCTAACCAATGAGTCTAAATCTAAAGGTTGTTGGCTAGTGGATAGAGTAAGGTTCATGCATACAGGAAAATACCCATTGGGCCTTCTCAAAAGAGAAGATTTTACAAACTACAAAACAATGGATATTCACTTATCGAAGGGGTCCTTTTCAAAAGGAACTTCAACGATGTTCTATTGTGGTGTGTCATCATAGAGCAAGCAAAAAGGATTCTTGACACTTTCCACAACAGTCTCGCAGGTAGACACTTCTCTGTGAAGACCATCGCCATCAAAATCATGTGTACTAGGTACTTCTAGCCTACGCTATTCAACGACTTGTAATCCTTGGTAAAAGCTTGCAAGGAATTCCAATTCTTCGCAGGAAGAAGAAAAAACTTTGCAATGCCTCTCAACCCGATAGTGGTTGATGAGCCATTTGCGCAATGGGGCCTTGATTTCATTGGAATTATCAATCCTACCTCTAGTGTCAGACATAAATGGATTCTAATGACAATAGACTACTTCACTAGGTGGACCGAAGCCATGCCCCTGAAGAATGCAATAGAGGTGGAGATAGTGGATTTCCTTGAGGAATTGGTGACAAGATTTGGCCTACCCAAAACCATCATCTCTGACAACGCCAAGGCTTTCCTAGGCTCTAAGGTATGCCAATTTGCACTCATGCATGGCATATTCTTGAAAACATCATCAAATTACTACCCACACAGGAATGGTCTGGCTGAGTTGACTAACAAAAATTTAGTCTAACTCATCAAAAGAATCAGGTCGGAACACCAATGAGAATGGCATAAGAACCTCTGGGAAACATTGTGGGTTGACCACATAACTCCCAAGCAACTCTTCAAGACTTTGTATTACAAGCTAGTGTATGGGAAAGAAGCATTATTTCCTACCTCTATGGAGATTCCAACACTATAATTGCTCAAATCTCTCAAGGTGGAACAAAATGACACCATGGAGGTTTGGTTGGTTGAGTTGTTGGAAGTGAAAGAAAAAATGGAAAAGGCCCTGATAGCCATGTTTAACCACCAACAGGTGGTTAAGAGATGGTTCGACAAGAAATCTTTCGACCAAGGTCTAAAGTGCGGAGACCTGGTGTTAAAATTCAATGAAAGGGTTGTAAAGTCAGGCCAACACAAAAATTTTGACAACCTCTGGGAAGACCCTTTCAAAATAATTCAATGCAAGCAACACAATGCATTCAAATTAGAAAATATGGAGCAAGAATCATTGGGAATTCCAGTTAACAAAATTCACCTAAAACTGTTTAATCAAGCTTCAATATTATGTTGCCAGTGTAAATATGCGAATAGTGTAATTATTTTTCCTTTGGTTTTTGTTGGCCGATCTTTCAATAATTTTCATCCACAATGTAAGGAAGCAGAAACAAATGAAACCCATTATTGCAAGGGGTCAAGAGAAATAAAAGCAACCCATGAAGTAGAGAAAAATGAGACCCATATGCAAAATTGAAATGAAGACATATATGCAGGAAAAGAAAAAGAGAACCCACATTGCAAAATCAAAAGGAAAAGGAAAAAAAATGTTAATATAAGTTGTACTTTCATTATATTTATATAGTTTGATAAGTACATTGTCAAAATGGCTCTTAGGCCACACTTTTAGAGTATATCTATATATATTCTATGGTTTCTTCATATATATGTGCAATAAGGCCTTGTTCAGGCGTATATACAAAACAAAGGAACAAAAAGATGATTTCTCAAAGCATAAAAGTTCTAATCACGAGCGGTAGTGAGGGAGGCATCAATAACAGTGGCTGGAATTACTAGTCCTTTTGCATTGAGCCAGGTGACCATAACTCCATTTGACTCTCCCTCCACCTTGCCATTAATACAATTTCAAAATTCAAATATTCTCATTTATTGGCACATTCATCAAAACTTGCACATTCCTCAACCATTCACATGCTGACAAGTGGCACCTTGCTATTAGATGAAATTTAGTCCCACATTGCTCTATTTTGGGCATTCTTTCAACTTGTCATTCTATAAATAGAGAGATCCTCTATTGTATTTGGCATCCACAACTTGAGTAAACTTACTATACTCAAATCTTTAGCAATATTCATCCATATCATTGAGTTTATAGCTAGGTTATGTAGATTTTTATGTTGGAGCACTCATCATCCTTCATCAAAGTGGATCAACTTTCATCATAAATTCACCATTGCATCATTGGAGTTGGGAAAGTGCCAATTTTCACATCAAATTGGCACCAATTTCCTCAAGAGATTAAGAATTTGCTTTGCTTTAGAATAGGATTTGATATGTTTATAGTATTGTTGTGTTATTCATTTCATTTCCTCTCTCTTTTGCAATTTAAATGAATCTCTTGAGGAATCTATATTCTAGCTTGCATTTGATCTAATTTTTTGTTTGTTTCTTGTGCTATTGCAGGTATTAAGATCTAGGTTCATACATTTGGCGCTAGAGGGATGGGAATCTCATTTTCTAATCATGTTTTTTATCAAAAATTATGTGTTTTTCTTTGTCTATAGGAAAACTCTACTGTTGGGAGCTCAACGTTGCTATTTAGCATCGTTGGTTCTCTAGTGTCACTATATAGAACCGCTAACAACTCCAAACTGTGACACCTCTATCTTCCTGCCTAGAAATTTGAATTCTAAACTGTGTCGTTGTACCTGTCTGACCTGCGGGAATCTTTAAAAAGATGAACTACACCGCTGGCCAAAAGGGTGACATCTTCATGCTCACTAGTCTGGTTGCAGAGCGACACTAACTGGAAAGCGGTGCTATACAACACCGCTGGTGAAATAAAACTGTGACATCTTCATGGATTGCACCGCTAGAGGGGAGTATGAAGTGAAATTTTATTTATAGCACTTGATTTTTTTTTTCAAATTATGGTTCTTTTATCTGTTTTCTGCTTTTTTGACTTCTATTTTTGTAGAATCTAACTGAATTTCTTGTAGGTTGGATCGATCAAAGATGAAAAGGGAAGAGAAGCATGATCATATCATTTCACAAAAACAAGTGTTTTTAAACACTCTAGTGTTTGTTTAATGCTCTTAGAGGACTCACCATTCCTCTTAAGACTTACTAATTTCATTTTGGGCTTTTAAAAAAACCTTTTAAATTCTTGTTGCAAAAGGCTTAAAAAGAACAATAGGACTCAAATTTACAAGAGTTTGTTTTGGGTTTAATAATCGAATAAAGAAAATTGTCACACTTACTTTGGTGTTTTAAAATGAATTCACTTTTGCTTTGTGGACTTAAAATGAACAAGTGTTTTCATTATTTTGCAATTACTTACACAAAGTAATATCATCAAAATACGTATGTGCTTCTCTCGTGCCTTATGGCGATCTTGAGAATCAAAAGGCTTTTGGTGACATTAAGCTGTGTAAATAATTGCCCCTACACACTTCAATTTGGGTTTAAAATTGAACAAAAAATTGTGCGAGTGTGAATAAATCTATTGCATGTGTTCTCCCTTTGTTTCTAAATGAAGGTGGATCAAACTATGAATAAATTTACTCACTATTGTTTATCTTAGAGGGCCTGCCTTGGGGAAAAAGTACTCACCCAAGGGAATGACTCAATCAGTAACACTCTGAACCCGAGAGTATTTCCAGTCGGGATATAAATGTGGGTATTGGAATAAACACCAATATCATGTGGTTGGTTCCAACAAGAAGGGAAATAATGGTCTCTCACCACATTGGGTCAACTCCTATGAATGGAAAGTTTGAATTAAAACCCTTGTTATAGAAAGGTCAAAATACCTTTCTATTTGTTGGTGCAAGAACGGCCTTTCTGAAGCCGCCCCACACTTTTATGGTCTTTAGTAGAAATGGAAAGCATGCCATGGGAGTTTCATGGGTGTTGATGCTTGGCTGCCCCATATAAGTGAGTGTCATGGAGGGGAGCCAGTGGGGTCAAGCATCTAACCATTCACTAAAGATAAGCGTAGCTGGACTTGTCCAAGTGGGGACTCAACAAATATTGTCTTTCATATCCATAGGGTTGTGCTTATTCTTGGTTACAAAATGCTTTCCTTATTTGAAAACATTTGAAAAAAAACATTTAACATCATCCTCAAAATTTCAAACCCTTTAGGAGCCAAATACAAATTGACCAAATTCATGTGTTATTGCTTTCCCTTGGGATTTTTTCCTTAGAGGTTTCTAAACACTTTGATTTTTATCTCAATTTTCCCACTAAAGTTAAACAATAGGTAACCCTTGCCTTAACTTCATAAAATTTCCACATAACATACTTTGTGGGATTTGAAGAAATTGAGACATTGGACATCTAGTTTGGAAATCTAATCAAACAAGTGTTTGTGGTAAAACAAAGTCACTAAGAAAAGATAACAAAATTGGCTCTCACATGTGTTAATTCCTCATGATTTCCAAGAAAGTCAAAATCCCAAAATGAAGGTCCTTGAGTCAAAGTTCAAAATTTAGGAGTCACACTCAAAAGGTCATCAAGAAATACATTAGGAAATGCAATCAAAAGCAACATATCAAAATAAGCAAAAAATTCACAAGGTTCTATAGACACATTCCTTTGAACAATCCAGAAATGCATGCTTAGTTTGAACCACTTCTTGGTTGAGAGGTCCTTAGAGAGTATTGTATGTTCTTCAAAACCAAGGTCTAGTAAACAAGTTTCTTTTCAGGTACATCCTAGGATCAAAATCAAACCTTCATCCATCTTTGAACATCGCAACCAAAATCATCTCATCATCAACTCTTTGAAAATCTTGAAAAAAAAATCATGTTAAACTTTGGGAAAATCATTTGAAATAAATCCAAAATCATCTTGTTTGATTGAATGTGTGTAGATGCATCCTTCTCCATGTATTTGATCAAATTATCAAATTTTGTGAACAAATTGATCCCTTGATAAACATCCAACATCTTGGGATTTAGGAGTTCATTATCAAAATAATCTTGTTTGGATAGGAGTGTTTAGATGATTCCTTCTTCTCATACCTACAAAAATTAGCATCTTGTGAACAATTTAGCTCTAGGACAACATCCAACCTCTTAGAGTTTATGAGTCCACCAAAAAATCTTAATCCAAAACAAATCAATCGTGAATCAAAGTTCTAAAGTTTAAGCATATCCTTCAAGATTTTCTCAAAAGAGTTCCAAACATCCGTCGAAAATCCATCTTACATCCATATCATTACCATCCTTCGATCCTGGAATCATCCTAAATTTTCTATTTTATGCCTAAAGTTAGATCAATCCAAACAATTAGAGATTCATCTCCTATATTCTTCAAAAGTGATCCCTATTTTATGGTGCAAACTAGATCTCAACACAAGAGGAATATGGAAGCCAACAAAGAAACATCCACTACAAGTGACCTAAGTCAAAAAAATTCTGAAACAAATCTCGTTGAATTAAGTAATCCTTTAATCAATTTTCCTACGTCATCACAAAACCCTCAAGAGGAGGTAGAGGATCATACCAACAATCCCTTTAGAATTTCACACGAGGAAATCACCGAAATGATTCAAAATCCGGAGAACCATAAGATTATCAATATTGAGATGAGACTCAACCCTTCACTATACATGCTCAAACTAGCAAAACAAGGGGCTAAACTACCTTCTTATTTTGACGTGAGCTCTATAGTGGAACCATCTTTAGAGGTCATGCCTCCAATTTCATCCACACTCCCCATCTCATCTACACTCCCATCCCAAAACATCACTCAAAACATCTCGCAAATCACAACATCTATCACTCCAACTCAACCTAATGTTAATAAGGGAAGTGTATTTTTTAATGCCATTCAAACACACCCCCTTGTCAATAATCAAGACTTGGATGCAAACACCATTTTGGAACAAAACGTACCCCAAAATCCATTGCACAAGTATGCCCCTCTCACTTTCCATGATCCTAATGATCCATTGTCATCATCCTTTCGTGCGACACCCCAAACCTCTCTCCCCATAACCTCACAAGGAGAAGATGACATATTCAAACCAAGGGGCATTTTCAACACTATTGCATTTCCTCAAGAGATCACATCTCTTTTTCCATTACCACCATCATCCACACCACTACTTGGCTTAGGGTTTCCACCTTTACCAAATATCAACAAAATCAAACCAACATCTCGAACATCAATCAAAACATCACACCAAACTCTCAAAACTTGCCATCGGCATCACAACAATAGATGAAAACTACACAAGCAATCACAACATCATCAACCACCCCCCTAACATCTCAAAGCATGGTATCTCAAGGACTAATGACATCGACTGTACCATCCACTACTCAAAACCCAAATACAACAACACCTCTCACCACCACCACCAAGCTCCAATATATCAAGCCAAAATAGCATAGTGTTGCAAGCCACTCAAAAAGCTGCCTATCAAAAGGAATTTTCGCAAGTAAGAAAACAACAAACCGCATAACTAGTTGCTCAAAAAGTTGCACAACTAGCTGCACAGCAAGCCGCTCAAGCCACGCAAGCTACTCAAGTTTCCCAAGCCACATTACAAGAACAATAGGCTACCCAAGCCCATATATCATTGCAAAAACAACAAGCCGCACAAGCTCAAGCATATGCTCAAGCTCAAGCCTAATATCAAGCACAAAAAGCACAAGCACAAGCATAGTATCTTGCACAAAAACAAGCAACACAACTACAAGCATATCAGCAAGTGATAAAACAATACCAAGAGTAGCAAGAAGCATCCCAATTAGTAGCCAAACAACAAGCATTGTTGGTACAACAATGAGCACAATAGTAGGCTCAACAATAGGCAATTTTGGCACAACAACAAGCATTGTTTATACAGTAGCAAGTGAAAGCATGCATGGATCAACAGAATGTGCAAATACCACCAATCAACACATCAAAAAATCCACCCATCACACCCACCAGCAAACCACCTCAAAATACT
This sequence comes from Sequoia sempervirens, assembly GCA_007258455.2. NCBI lineage: Eukaryota > Viridiplantae > Streptophyta > Pinopsida > Cupressales > Cupressaceae > Sequoia > Sequoia sempervirens. The sequence goes on along the minus strand of VDFB02058242.1, from coordinate 739,264,498 downwards.
TTCATCCCACCTCTTGATCCAAAAAACGATGTGACAACACAAATCAAGTTGCTCTCACAACAAGTGCTCGACCTTCAATCAGGGAAAACCACAAAAAAATCTAGTAACTTGTGTCCTTATCCATTCGATAAAAGCCTTGTAATGAAACCATTCCCGAAGGGATTTGAGATCCCCAAATTTTACAAGTACCATGGGATGGGAAACCCTGAAGATCATATCAGGAAATTCTAGGTTCATTGCATGGAAGTCACGTATGACGATACCTATCTGATGTAGTTATTTCCTAGGAGTTTGGTGGGCCATGCCATGGAATGTTTCTCTCACCTACCTATAGGCATTAAGAAATTCCAAGAAATCATAGATGCATTCGTCAAAAACTATGCATGCAACATCGCCATGGATGTTAGTCTAGAAGAAATATTAGCTCTGAAACAAGGTAAGAATGAATCATTTTCTTCATTCCTACAATGATGGCAATCTAAGGCCAATTAGAGTAAATGGGTCATGCCAGAGGAACAACAAGTGTGCACTATCATATCCAACCTTAACAGCCTCTTGGCATTCCATCTCAAGGTCCAAGAGATCACCACGTATGACCAACTAATTTCTAAGGTGCTCAGCATCGAACGAGCCCTTATGACACAACTTAGAGGATTAACTTCATATCCTAAACAATAGAACAATCACCCACCCACCAATTACAATGACAAACCTTGCACATGGGAAATAAACTAAAATATTATGAACGATGGTGTCGTCAATGCCAAATTTGTCATTAGTGCTCCTTGGCAAAAAACACCCACACCACAACAACAAAATCAAAACCATAATCAAAATAACCATCATGAAAACACAACACAACAACCAATTAACCAAGTGATCAATAACATCAATGACCAAAGAGGACCGCCCCAGTGAAACAAGAACTTCGCCAAACAGAAGTACACTGCTCTCGGGGAACCACACGAAGTCATCATGAAGAAATTACTCAATAAAAACCTCATCAAGATTCCCACCTATGAGAACTACCAAGAAATAGATGTTAAACCTCCTTGGTATAAAAAAAATCAGCTCTACAACTTCCACAAAATCAAAGGGCACACCATGAACAGTTGCATGAGGCTAAAGAACATAGTCCAAGATCTCATTGATCAAAGAATTATAAATGTGGAACAGCCAACAAGAAACCAGAACCTCAAAATATACACGAATCCAATGCCTAACCATAATAATAAAGGGAACAATAACACTGATAAGGGGAAAGGCACCCTCAAAAACATGAATCATGTATATGAAACTGTCGTTGCCTCCCTAGATGAATACTACATAGTAATCAGCATCAAAGGAGCTCATGTCGATTGTGGAGTCACCACAAGAGGCAGAAAAGTTACTATCGCAGGATCATCTCAACCAAATAGAACTCTCATGCCCAATTCAGGATCTGTTCCCAATGGTTATAATGTCCTTGATCAGCTAAAAAGAACACCAGTGCAAATCTCCATCATGGATTTATTAAAAATATCATTCGCCCACAAGAAAATCTTTGAGGAAGCATTGGCTTCATCCACCATCCCTGCAGATCTTGATGCAGAACAATTCCAAGCTATGGTTGGTAACATCATCACCCTAAATGTCCTTACATTCTTTGACCAAGATTTTCCTAATCAACCATCTTATAACCGTTCACTCAATTTGGAGGTCCTAGTGCAGAAAAAGCAAAGTCAAGCGAGTCTTGGTGGATGGAGGTGCAGGCTTGAATATTTGTTCCCTCAAATTCATTAAGCAATTAAAAATCTCAGAGGATTCCATCGACAAAGTAAAGGGTATTACAACCAGAGCATATGATGATCAAGAAAGAGTGTCCCAAGGCACAATCATAATCCCTATTCAAGTAGGGCCAGCTATCATGGAAACCACCTGTCAGGTCTTGGACCTCGACTTGCCTTATAACATTCTCTTAGGACATCCATGGATCCACACAATGTAAGCAGTAGCATCAAATTTCCATCAATGTGTCAAATTCACAAATGAAGGACAAGAGGTCACCATCCATGGAGATCCTGGACCATTCTCCTACTGTAGGAACCTTGAGGAAAAGTACTACAAAATCCCTCAAGTGCCTAAAAATGATGAATTCCCATCAACACCGTACATTGATCCAGCCACTCTCGCCATTCCCACCATCTCTGATATCAAAGTCATCATCTAGGATAATGGTTGCGGAAACTACACAATTCCCAAAAATGCTTTTGTGGTAGGAGATTTACCATAATCTCCTAGATCATGAGGACGTCTACAATCAAATGAACCCTCCACATCTTAAACATCGCTTGAAGAATATCCCAACTTTAGAAGTTGGGGAGATCTCGGTTGAGAAGTCATAGAAGAGGACCCATCTCATCTCCTATACCAAGATAATAGACTAGCAGCCGATCTACCAATGGATGATAGAAGCAAAGGTTTGCAAATGATGCTCGCAATGGGCTATGACAGAAATTAGAGACCTGGGAAAAATGACAATGGGCTTATAATACCTATCATTCTAGAGATGCGAATGAGAAATATTGGCCTCAGATGTACCTCTCTGAGTATAACCATACGTGGCTGAAGTCCTCCAATTAGAAAGGTCAATAATCCTCCTCAGTAATCTATAGCCGAACTTCGCTTACCCGTATCTATAGGTCATGTCTTAGACAACTTCACATTTGATATAACTCACGTCTATAGTAGTAGTGATGACCAGGATCCCATAACCAACCTACCTAGGCTCTTCGAGGATACCACCCTTCTCATGATTAGCACCTTATCCTTTGAGTCAGACCATCAAAATCATGAAATCCGCCTAGTTTACCCCCAACTCATTGATTATGACCAACGAGGACCACCAATTCTTGATACATTCAAAAATGATGAGGCACTCTCAAAATTCATGGGACTATGGGATAATATTTCATTTGGAGATCACAAAGTAGGATTCATCATTGAGCTAGATACACAGGCCTATTATGGGGAAACGATTGAATCCCTCAGTCACAAAAGTGAGAAACTAAGAATAATATCTAAGTCCTTGAGTGAAAACCACACTGTGGAACTCTCTGACCTGAAAAAAGTAAAAATAAAGGACACATCCAATGGTGAAAACCTCTTTGAGGCACCTGAGGATGGGGAATTAAAATCTTCCTTTCAGAGCTCTCCATCAGGAAAAATCAACAGTCCTAGCAGAAAAGTGCAATCCACCTAATCTAGGAACAAAGAAGACCCCTCACATCACATTTTATGTGGAGTAACTACTATCAGAAGAACAAGAACTCCTAGTAGCTTTCTTGAGAGAAAGACAAGTTAACTTTGCATGGAGCTATGCAGACATGCCAGGGCTCGATCTAGAAATTGTAGTTCATCAACTAGCAATTTACTCTAAAGCAAAGCCCATTAGACAAAAGCTCAGGAAAATGCACCCTCAAGTCACCTTGCTAGTCAAAATGGAACTAAGGAAGCTATTGGATGCAGGATTCATTCAACCAATTGACTATCCAAAATGGGTATCAAACCTGGTTCCCATTTCAAAACTCGATGGAGGCATCAGAATCTACACAGACTTTAGGGACTTAAACAAGGCATGTCCAAAAGAAGATTTCCCATTTCCCAACATTGACATGATCATAGACATGACGGCGTGACATGAAATGCTTTCCTTGATGGACGGTTTCTCAGGATATAACCAGATAATGATTGCTAAAGAAGACCAACACAAAACAACCTTCACTTGTCCATGGGGGACTTACTGCTGGAATATGATGTCATTTAGCTTGAAGAATGAAGGAGAAACATACCAAAGAGACATGACATTAATCTTCCATGACATGATCCATAAAACTGTCGAAGATTATGTTGATGACATACTAGCCAAATCTAGAAAGAGGAAAGATCACATAGCAACCTTAAGTGCCATTTTTGATAGGCTGGAGGAATACAAGGTCAGATTAAATCCAAAGAAGTGCTTCTTTGGCATACAATTAGGGAAGTTGCTAGGATACATAGTGTCAATGAGAGGTATTGAGGTAGATCCAACAAAAGTAAAATCAATCCTTGAGATGGAGGGACCCAAAACATTGAAACAATTAAGAGGTCTCCAAGGTAGGCTTCAGTCCATTCGAAGGTTCATAGCACAGCTAGAAGACAAATAGAATCCATACTCTCACCTACTTTACAAGGGAGTAGCATACAAATGGGATAACAAATGTGAAGAAGCCTTCAATAAGATCAAAGAATATCTACTTACACCACCAGTCCTAATGCCACCAATCCCAAGAAAGCCATTAATACACTATGTGTCAGCAACAACAACAACCCTTGGAGCTCTCCTAGCTCAGTACAACAAAAATGGAATAGAAAGGGCCATATATTATATCAGCAGGACAATGGTCGGTCATGAGTTAAACTACTCATTCATTGAGAAAGCTTGTCAAGCAGTAGTGTTTGTGTCACAAAAATTCAAACATTACATGTTGGCGCATAAAGTCAAACTCATTGCCAAAATTGACCCTCTCAATTACTTACTATCAAAATCAATGCTCACTAGAAGAATGGCTAAATGGGTCATGATACTATCAGAGTATGACATTGAATATGTGGAATGAAAAGAAATTAAAGGCCAAGTCATCACAGATCAACTTGCAGAAGCACCAATCTATTCTGAGAATCCTCTCATCTCAAAGTTTTTAGATGAATCCATCTTCAATCTCAACATATCTAACCACTGGGAACTTTACTTTGATGGCTCATATATGCAACATGGATCAGGAGCTGGTGTCTTCTTTATCACCCCACTAGGGGACTGCATACCAAGGTCCTATAAATTGGTGTTTCCCTGCACCAACAACATTGCAGAATACAAGGCTTTAACCATAGGTCTTAGAATAGTAGTGCAATGGCACATCATGGCCCTCAAAGTATACGAAGACTCTCAGTTAATAATAAACCAAGTGAATGGTGTGTACCATACTAAAGATGATAAGCTCACTCCATACAAGAAACTAGTGGAGACTCTCAAGGAATCCTTTATCAAGATCACATTTGAGAAGATTCCCAAAGCAAACAATAGAGAAGCAAACACCATGGAAATGATTGGATCCCTACATGATATTCCTCACAACGTTCTAAAACATGAATTCTTGGTAGAGCAGCTTCTCATGCCCGCATTCAAGGTACCAGAATCATAATTTGTGTGTGAAATCGTTGGTCCTGATGATCCCTGGTATCATGACATTTATACCTACCTATGAATAGTTGTCATACCTGTCAACTTACCTTCAACCTTAAAATGAACATTTGTCAAAAATGTATCCCGATTCGTCATCCTAGGAGATACCCTGTATTGTAGGAGCATAGAAGGAACCTTATTACAATGTTTAAATGTTGAGGAGGTATTGACCACTTTAACTAAGGTGCATAATGGCATCTATGGTTCACACTCGAGTGGAATGACACTAGCCAAGAAATTGTTGAGGATGGGGTATTATTGGCCTACAATGGAAAGAGAGGCACATAACTACACCAAATGGTGCTTACAATGTCAGCAGCATGGGGACCTCATCCATGCTCCAACCCAAGAACTTCATCCCATCATCACACCATGTCCCTTTTCATAGTGGGGACTCGATCTCATTGGAAAAATCACTCCCACTTCATCTAATGGCCACATGTTCATCATAACCACCACAAAGAACTTTACCAAATGGGTGGAAGCCATACCCATGACATATATAACAAGGAAGCAGCTATCAAAGTTTATCCTAAACTATCTCATTTTCTGCTATGGTGTTCCACAAGCCATTATTTTAGAAAATGGGACACCATTTAAGAATTAGGATGTCTGTGACTTGTGTGAAAAATTCAAAATCCAACATTGCTTCTCCACCCCATACTATCCCCAAGGCAATGGCCAAGTGAAAGCCACAAATAAAACCATTTAAAAGATTCTCAAGAAAACAATCAATGATGCAGATCATGACTGGCATCTGCAGCTCAATCCCACCCTCTAGGCCTACCGAACTAGCATCCAAACACCCATTGGTTCCACCCCTTTCTCCCTATTCTACAAATTAGAAGTAGCACTCCCCATTGAGATCGAGCTCCCGTCACTAAGAATAGCACAACAAAACCTCCTCACGGATGAAGAGTACTGAGTATCAAGACTGAATGACCTGGAGCTACTGGATGAGTGGTGTATAGATGCTTTAAATCATTTACAAGTCTATTAGAATAGACTCAAGAGGAGCTATAACAAGAAAATCAGAAGCAGGACATTCCAAGTTGGATAACTGGTACTAAAGGAGAATCAGAAGAACATCCCAAATCCAAACAGCAAAGGAAAAATTGAACCCAACTAATTGGGACCATTTTTTATCACAACAAGCTATAAGTTAGGGGCATATTAGTTATCAACAGCTGAAGGGGAACCTCTACAAGAGCCCATGAATAGCTCTCATCTCAAAAAGTTGTATGCCTAATCATTCAAGGTATACAATAAAAAATCCAAAAAATCAGAAAAATGTTCTGAAAAAATGATTACCTTGGCAAAAACCTGGAAAATAGGCATCTTGGTGACAAAAAATAAAATCAAAAAGCAAAAAATCCAAAAAAAATCAGAAAAAGGATTAAAAATAGTAAAGAGAAAAAATGTCCTCTAATGAAAACCACTTCGGTGGCACTTTGGAAAAATACCTTGGTGAAAACCTGGCAAATAGGTGCCTTGGGTAAATGAGCACTTTTCATCCACCAGGATCTTTACAGCTTGTTTTGCATCATCCATCACATTTTAATCTCCATCCATCACTCATCCACTCGCATCTGCACCATAGCTTGGTCCTGTGTTCGTATCATGATCTCTCCTAGTATTACTCGGCCCATTCATAATGTTAGTTTGTCCTACCTTTATCAAACTAGTCTATTGCATCATGCTGGGGGCATGTTCTCATCAGATCAGATTCGTGTATATTCTTGAAGTCCTAAAATCAAAAAATCCAAAAAAATCAAAAAATCCAAAAACATCAAAAAATCCAAAAATCCAAAAACCTCAGAAAAACACAAAAACATTCAAAACATATCAAAATCCCAAAACAAGTCAAAAAGTTAATCAAAAACTCAAAAAAAAAGTTGTCTTGTCAAAATACGGGTCTCTAAGCCTTGAACGTAGGCAAGGTTGATCTTTGATCATCCCCTAAGACACTTAGGTCAATCCTTTAGGAGTCCATAATAAACTAACATTTCATCATGTATATCTTCATCTGTAAATCGGTCAAGTCGTTAGTCAAACTACGTGGTCTCTATGTGTATAACGTAGGCAAGGGTAATCTATTGATCAGCCTTCGAGGCCCCTAGGATAGGTCCTTAGGTTAGTCTCTTGGTCAAAATCTCAGAAAACCTCAAAAACATTGGAAAATCAAAAATCAAAACATTTGTAAAATCTTGAAAATACCAAAAAACAGCCTCAAAACATTCCAAAACCTCCAAAAACATCCAAATATTTGAAAAATTCCATCTGTCTCATCTCACTTTCACCCACAATAACATCACTCATAATAAACATTCGTCATCCTCAACCTTTGGTGAAACTAGAAACAAGTTTAGTAGGTGAAAAGTGAAAACTCAATATGTCAATTCTTAGGTGTAAGTCAGTCAGTAAACAAGGTGATTAACTTTTTGTATCAATAGCTTATCAGTATTAAATCAATCTCATCATTATCTGATAAAATCACGTCCGAGGATGAATCCTTCCTACAATGGGCACTCTTTTATCAGACCAAGCACTTTGGATAAATGAAATGACATGCCACCATCCACTAATATGTCCTAGGATATATCCTTCCGACAATGGACATCACTATTGGCAATAAGTTTCGGGCCTTATCCTTCAAAAACATAGTTTCCTTTGTCTAGCAGTATGAAGAACAATGACTTGTTTGCTTACTTGATCTTTTCCTTCTGATTTATCTCATTCAACTCATTCCAAGGACCTCTCGATGATGTCCGAACAAATGGATTTAGAGAGATAGGAATGGGGGAACGATCATTATCTTTTGTTTGCTATATTTGTTGGACGCTCTTGTAAAATAACCTTGGAAAATACTTTCTTTGTTAGGTATGTATAGAGGTTGTTTTGAGCAGCTTGTTGACTATTGCATTGATAGGTTATACCTTTCCATGTTTTGGTCTGAGATGTTTTGAAACCTCTAAAGTGCATCCTAGCAAGGTTTCTATATGTCAGGTGTGAACAAGAATACTCCTATTTTCTTGTCAAGTCAAATTCCATCATACTAAGTACAATGCCATCCTAGTTCTCTATACGTTGATACATCATACCACATATGTTATCAAACATAAGGAAATTGGCCCTTTGAAAATCCTAACTCCTCGACAAGTAGTCATCATCATTTGCATATTCATCATATTATGTCTTGTTGGAATGTGTTCCTTTCTTTCATCCCTCCTTACTCTCCATGCTAACAAAGTGCTATGATAGTTAATCATCATCATCATCAATCCTGCATCTACAAATCATTAGCATAACATATCATATAGGAACACATGTATTGCATCTCCATCATCATGTAAATATGTTATTATAAGAATTTTTCATAAATAGGCACATTTATAAATCATCACATTACATCTATTTTTCATCACATTGCATTCATCACATAAACCATAGCATAATATTCATTTGCATAAATCATTTCATATTACCATCTACTGCATAATCAAACATAATAGGTACATGAGCATTATTGATAATCCATCACATTATAAGCATACATATTCACATCACATGAACATCATAGTCATTACATTCATTTTTGCATAACATAAAAACATTATCATACCACTTTGTATTAACATATCATTTCATATATCACATCACATCACATCATTAATAAATGCATCACATACATCTCACAACCATCTAATATGTTTAGGATAATATATATTTTTTATTCTCAGCATCTTAGAAAAATCTCATTTACATCATCAAGGCATATCATATAGAGCAAGACCATTGCATTCACATTACATCATACATAATCATAAAAACATGCATATCATCCATCATTCATCCATCTCATAATTAACCACATCGCAATCATTTTTTGCATTTCATTTTTTAATTCATTCCATATCATTATAAGCATTCATTGTACAATTAAAATAGGAACATAAATATTATATAATCCATTACATTAAATTCATACATCCATCCATAATTATAAAGGCATTTATCAATCACGACTCACATATCATTTTGCATATACAACATAAATCATCTCCATACCATTTTTGCATATCACATCATAAACATCATCATAAACACATATCATACATGACAAATCACCTGCATCCATACATTCATAACCACATAGCACAATTATTGCATCATCATCACCATTATAACTAAAAAAGGAATTGAAAAATAAATCATTGCATAAATCATCATCACATCTACATCAACATACATAAATCATCATATAGATTATAAATGGACATATCATCCATTCACATCCCATATCATATATATCCATTTTGCATATCATATGTCATCATTCATTGGAAGTATAATATTGATCTACATCATCAAAAATAAATGCATCCATACATACATTGCATAAATAGAACCATTCGTAAATGCATAAAAATAAACATGCTACATGGTATATCACGTCAATATCATCATCTCATATATATATCATCAAAAAACTATCATAGTTCAAAAAAATCATATATTAGGATCACTACACATGTGTCTATGCGTACAAAAGGCCAAGCGGGCTATCAAAAAGGAGCCCATAAGGCACAGGAATATGCATATAATCATCTCAATCAAAGAGGACCAATCTAACCCTAGTGCTCGCTGCCATGGCCTCTGTCACCATGACCCTCTGATGGTCTGATGTTGGTTCACTGTGAATAATCAGGGACCCAAGCTACTCTCAGTATAGCCTGGTGGTAGTGCAATCGGTAGTAGTCCGCCTCCTGGACAACCTCTCTGTAGGCTCTAAGTGACACTGTGTTACGAGAAGATGAGGCAACCATACTCTCCAACTGCTATTTGTGACCTACCTTTGTGGTTGCCTAAAGCTCTATGGCTTGCCTCTGTAAAATGGCTTGGTCTCTCTTTGCCCTGGCCTGATCCCTCTCCGCCATCAATATCTAAATCTAAGCCTGCAACCATATAATCTATGCATCTCGTAGATCTGGTTGTCTTGCTAGCTGTGCTTGGGGGGGGATACACATAAGGCTGATCCTCACCCTCAACTTGTGGTGGTGCACCTGCCTGATCCTGTTACCTAACTAGCCCCAGATCCTAATCCTGCATATGTACATCGACCTGGACCGACTGAGCTGGAACCCTGATCAGCTGATCCTACTGCTCATCCTCTCTTTATCCTCATCCTCCTCCTCTTCCCCTTGATCTCCATCGAGCGGAGGGTACTCCTAGAATTTTCAATTGTAGAGGTGGTCAAAACCAATCCCTGTATGCCTAAGTAATGCCTGGATTTGCGGGCCCTTGATCATATACCCACGGTTGGGCCACCAACTATCTGAAGTTGTCTTCTACCTCGAAAGCAAGAATATATCACCCCTAAGCACCCTATGATACCATGCGGGAAAATATGGCCACGTAGTCATCATTTGGCCGGTCCTGTGGCTCACCAAACTGATGTTGAATGCACTTGGGAAGGTATCTCTCCACAATCGTATGCTCCCACCCCTGCATAAAGCGGTCCTGATGGGAAAAGAAGATCTGTTGTGCATCATCGGCCCATCCAAGGTGACCAAGGTATGGGTGCCATGTAAAAACCTACATATCATCTAGGACCCTCCTCTAGTGAGGAATATCGTCCTCACCTGTGTGTGTAAAAGACACACCACCTATGTAACGCCACACTAGGGGATCATCATGCCCCATCGGAACTGGAATGACTCACGACCGAAGAACAACAATGAGCTCCCATGCCCACATGTGAAGAAATGTGATGCCTGCTCCAAGTGCTCTATCGTCGAGGTAGATGTACTCATGCAAATCCTCATAGAGGGAGGCCAGAAGAATAGGCCCCCAAGAAAAATGAACTGGCTTGTCGCGCATCACCATCCACTCCCAACAGAGTCTCCAACCAAGACTAAAATACTAGCCTCGTCAATCCAAGGCAACAACACCTGAAATAATTGTTACAACTACCAAGTGGAAGGGTGAGGTCAACGCCCTATGACGCTTAAGCTCTATCTGACCCTCATAGTATATAATGTCCTCTGTAGCGAGGACTATGTGACAGGCGTCCCGTTCGGCATCCATATCATATATAACTTGTCGACCATGAATCGACAATCGAAGGATGCACCACACATCCTCCAAGGTGATGGTGGCCTCGCCAATAGGAAGGTGGAAGGATGAGGTCTCACTGTGTCATCTCTCGGCAAGCGCTGACATCATCCCAAGGTGGGTCCACATGGGTGTTGCGTATCCAATGTACCACAATCCCATGTCTCACAGTCGATCATGCTCCCTGTCGCTTAGATCTCGTAAGTAACCAAAAATCTTATGTGATCTATGCTCCTGAGAATAGAGCTCCCTCACCGTGTCCTACATCAAGAAGGATCACCATGTTAAAATTTTTGAGAAATTTTCTTCCAAACATTCAAAAAGCAAACCCAGCGTCACAGTTTGAATTTCAAATTGTGACGTCGAGACTACCAAAGCCTCAAAATGCACCACTGTGGTGCAATTTTCTAAAAGCGGCATAGTTTGGTGGAGTCCTAGTTTAAAAGTTTTCCGTCGCGTCGACGTTTGAAATGACCCCATTGGGGGTAGCATTATGCGTCTGAGTTTGAATTTTGGTCCCAAACTCCAAACTCCACTTCCGCAGTGCACTTGAACAATGGCGAGTTAGTTTGACCCACTGAGTGGCACAGTTTGAAATTTGAGCAGCACTATATAGTGCCGCTAGAGGGAAACTAAGTTTAAAAGCATTAAATAAGCACGAAAAACTAAAATCAAAGCTCAAGTAAGGATCACTTACTAGTACCCCAATACCAGGAGGTCACTGGTATGTCTGGACTTGGTCAAAAATATGCATCAAGAGCTGTCGTTACCCCATCTCGTCAGAATATTAGAGTTCAAATCTCAAAATCACTAAAGGGTTGTGAGTGAAAATGAAATGAAAGTGACCCCTTGGAGCCTTTTTAAGCCTAAAAATTAGGGTTTTTTGACCCTATTTGACTATCATGCCAAGGTTTTGAACTCTTGAACTTTTTTTTGTCCGGTTGAGGCCCATTTTACATCATTTTATTGCATTTAGACACGTTTCTGGCCTCCTGCAGCCTTTCTGAACCTATCGGGCACCTTGTCCTCTCTTTTTCATGAGATCACCCAAAAATCAAAATTTTCATCCAATCTCTCGAAGGGGAAGTATATTGGCATGATTTCTCTCACTGGGGCAGAAGTGGGGCAAAAATTTTGAAAACAAAAAAATTATTGGCTTTGATCGAGACCATTTATTCTTTGAATCAACACGAGTGCATTGCTTCAAAGAGGGGCAAAATGTAGACACGTAAAATGTATTGATTGACGTTGGACATCTGATCCTAATCACTAACATTGTTTCATCCTAAATCATCCCTTGCTCTAACCATTTAATTGAATGTCCTTATTTGATTAAATTCATCGATTTTGCTCCCTTAATTGAATAAAGCATTTATTTAATTAAGTCATTCTCTTTTGTTAATTAAATCAATCAACGTGATCTAATTATTCCCATTTAATTAAATAATCAAATTTATTTGATTAAATCTCTAAAGTCTATCTATTAAATTAAATAAATTAAACCTTGTTTAATTTAAGCTAAAATCACCCCCTTTAGTCAAATAAATCAAAATATTTGTTTAACTAAATATTTAAATCATATCCTTCTCATATTTGATCCATAAATTTAAGTCAAATAGGTCACATCATTTAATCCTTCATTAAATTAATTAAATTTGATTAATTTAATCTCTTCTCATGTCCCATCCTCCATCTTTTGCCACTTGCACATGAAAATAGAGCTATTTGATTTATTAAATCTCTATTTTTCTTCAACATGGCATCTTTGGAGAATATTCTTGAAGTTTGAAATTCAAATCTAAGTTGACTTTGTCCTTCCAACAAGGCATTCACTCCCTCTTACAAGTCCTTTTGCATTCAACAAAGTGGCCATAACGCCATTTGACTCTCCCTCCACCTTGCCATTAATACAATTTCAAAATTCAAATATTGGCATTTATTGGCACATTCATCAAAACTTGCACATTCCTCAACCATTCACATTTTGACAAGTGGCACCTTGCCATTGGATGAAATTTAGTCCCACCTTTCTCTATTTTGGGCATTCTTTCAACTTGTCATTCTATAAATAGAGAGATCCTCTATTGTATTTGGCATCCACAACTTGAGTAAACTTACTATACTCAAATCTTTAGCAATATTCATCCATATCATTGAGTTTATAGCTAGGTTATGAATATTTTTATGTTGGAGCACTCATCATCCTTCATCAAAGTGGATCAACTTTCATCATCAATTCACCGTTGTATCATTGGAGTTGGGAAAGGGCCAATTCTCACATCAAATTGGCACCAATTTCCTCAAGAGATTAAGAATTTTCTTTGCTTTAGAATATGATTTGATATGTTTTAAGTATTGTTGTGTTATTCATTTCATTTCCTCTCTTTTGCAATTTAAATGAATCTCTTGAGGAATCTATATTCTAGCTTGCATTTGATCTAATTTGTTGTTTATTTCTTGTGCTATTGCAGGTATTAGGATCTAGGTTCATACAGGTATGGATTATTGCGTGCAAGATTAATAAGAGCTAATTAATTAGCATAAGTTGGTGGCAGTCACCAACGGTAGTCTGCATGGCCAAGTGCTAAGGTGTCACATTGCAAGGCATGTTTCAAACTCCAAAGCATAACTTGTATCTTTTCAAGCACTTATTGCATATTTGGGCTTAATCATTTCTGTTGAGATATTAATCTTCAAAGCATGTGAATGCCTAAGCTACCTACAAATTGTTGGCTCAAGTTCCAAGGAAATTGCACCATACAACATGATTATCAATCGTCATTATGAATTATGGTATTTTCAAAATAGACAGTAATTCATTTCACACAAGAAAAAGATTTGGTGGTACATGTCAAATTTATAGCTAAAAAGTGAGCATTTTTTGTTACCCCAAGAAAAGAAATAGGTAAGTATTGCATGCACAAAGCTAACATTGTAAAAATATTTTTGAGCATGCTACTTAGAGTAGGAGTGTTGAGTGCAAATGAAGCCGAAGCAAATTGTAGGAAATTTGAGCAGACCAGAAGTCTCCAGCAAAAGGAAAATGGCAGAAAGTTCTCAAACAAAGGTACAAGTAGAGGTACAAGGAGAGACAACAAAAATCTTGTTTGATGCTATACATGCAGTATCAGCCACCTATGTCTTTGAAGATGTCTCTTAAGCTTCACCTAAGATACCAAAGAAGCCAGAGTGGGTAAACACGTGGGCCTCAAAAAAGAAAAAGACCCATAAAGACGAGAGCCTAATTAAGGAGGAATGTGATAACATTCATGATCCCATCCTTGTAAAGAACCCTAAGAATTTGAGGGAGGTGGCCTACCAAAGGATGAAGAAAATCAACGACCTGGATTCTTTGGCATAGAAGCTATGCTTCAGCAAGCTCCCACAAAATATGGTCTTGTTTGTACACTATTTCCCGGAACTAGTCAATGCAACCATTGGACATTTTAAACTAGCCACCAACACCATCGAAGGTCAGGAGTTGAAAGTTAATATATGCCTGGGAGATATCTGGATAATTCTATGCATCCCTAACCAAAGCTCTAGAATGGAAATGATAGAGCCATTCAATCCAGCAAAGGGGGAGGAAATATGGAGAACCAGAAAAATGGCTTTGGATTTTTATAACAAAGAAACCCAAAGGCCTAAGGAAGATAAGAAAAATCCACCAAATATTCTGGCAATGCATAGTGCCTTCTCCACGAACATGTAGGAAGTCTTTTCAATGATGGAATTTTTTTTTGGCCAGGATACCGACAAGTATGTTCAAGAGTTTCAATTGGGTTTGGGGTTTTAGTTGCATAGGGAACATTCTTTTCTCTAGTATGCCTTCACACAATTCGTTGTTGGTGAGATGCTAAGGAAAATAAGGGACTACAAAATGCAGTAGAGGTTCAGGTTTCCTTCCTTCCTTGACCATATGCTTTTGCATCAGAACCTCGATTTCTTCAAGAAACATGTGAAGTTGGCTATTTTTGATGAATTGGGTAGAAGAAGGCCAATTTCGATATGGACTCCTCTCCTCTCCTCTACTTATGATTATTATGCATTTTCAGATTATTTCTTGACTCTGATTCTACAAGATTTGAGTGAGGATCATGATCTTTACTAGCTCACCATAGCCCAAACAGAGTATATACATAATTTCACTCTAAAATGTGACTGGTTTCTCAGAGAAGATTTTACTTTCATTTGAATGTGCGGCTTTACCAGGGAACCATTTCGGCTTTTGACATGTCTCACAAACCATGTGTTGGCTCTCAAAATTTTCTGGCAGGTATCAATTATTGACTATACCTTTTGCGAGGGACCAACCAAGAAGAGGGGATTTTTTGTCTGCCCGCTAAGCTTTAAAACAGTGATAATGGCCAAAAAGAAGATGCATTAGCTGCTAGAGGTGAAGCTAGCTCATCTGGGGCTGCTATGGGTTTGTGATAAATTGAATTACAACCCCAAAAATGACCTACCAAATGAATATTTCAAGGTAACACACAACCCCTGGCCTTACTGGCAAAAGTGGTGGAACCCACTAAACGACAAGGATAAGCTATTGGTGATCTAGCTCATATTCCAATCGATGATAGTAGGCCGCCATGGCTCAAGTGATACTTTGCCTCAATGAAGTATAATGAGAAGCTTCGCATCAGATCCACTCTTTGCAATGAGTTATCAAGAAAACAAAACTGGAGTGAGGAAAAAATTAAGGATTTCTGGATCTACCGACAAGAAATCCAACACTATCATGCCCCTTATTAGAGCGTGGAGATGGATGATAGATTTGATAAATTGTGGAATGAAGAACATACTGATTCTGATGCAAGCGATGATGAAGATCTATCTTTGAAGGAGGCTGGAATAGATATCGGGAAGGGAAAGGAGAAGGAAGTAGAAACACAGACGACTCCAACACAGCCTATCAAGGTCTCTTCAAATGTACAGGTGAATATATCATGTACAAGGGCCTCAATGACTCATATCTGGACCACAAAAAGTACTAGGAAAACCTCACAACAATAGTTAGAGACTGTACAGGTGGAAGAATCCCAACTTGTCAAACAATAGCGCACAAAAGCAGTTATTGGAGAAAGTTTGCAGGAGCCCACAACAAGGTAGGAGCCCGCAGTGAGCCAGGAACTGCAATCATCTGGACAACAGATTAATTTTCCTCCCTCTTCTCTTACTTCACAATATTTAGTGTCCCCTACTATCTTGGTGTTGCCCATCACTATAAGTGTTGGCCCTTCTTTCTTCGCTTCTTCCCAAATGGTCACTGGAGGTTTCTCCCAGTTCTCCCAAGTGGGACCATTTGTTTTGACTCCTTAGCAAACCCTTTCACCTTTCGCCTCTTCCCATTCCATGTTTGTTATCGCTTCACCCTTTGCATCCATGGCCACCATTGATACCCCTCTTGCTACTACTATATTGATCCCAACTTAATCCGCCTAGTAGATGGAGTCTACCATGACCCCACTACCACCACAACACCCAATGAGTCATCCCACTAGTTCACAAACCAGGCTTTGGCATATTCCTCCATTCTCCCCATTTATAGTCGATCTTTCAAGAAAGAAAACACCCAGAAGCACTACCCTCATGTTCCATTTTGCTCTTCCTCTTGGTGCACCTTTCACAAGTGAGCTAGTTTAGTCGGTAACCCAATTTATGGGGTAGGGCGATAAAACAAAGGAAGCACGTGATATCAAAACCCAAAAGCAAAAGGCCAAGGATACCAAGAATTCGATGAAGCCAAAGGTGTATACTATTTTCAATGAAGCTCAAAAATCACTACATTTCACAACCAAAGTTGAGCTCATGGAAGAAACATAGCGAGTGGTGACCACTGACTTCCTCAAGTTTGGTCACCAGCTAAAGAAGAAAGAAGAAAAGTTGAAACTTGTGAAGGATAGGGTCGAGGTCCTATTGGCGAAGGAAAAAGAGAAAGAAGCAGAAATTGCACACTTATCAGAGAAAGCACGGGCAATAGAAGCAGAGCAAATTAAACTTTGAGAGGAACTTGCAAAGTTCCAATCCTTTGACCCCAACTTGGTTGCCACATTGCAGTGGAGAAATCAAGAATATCAGAACTAATTGGCTTTGGTGGAGCAGGGGATGCAATAAAAGAGTGAGGAGTTTGAATGCCAGTGCACTCAATTCGAGCAACAAATGCAATCGAGGGATGCAAACTTTAAGGCCCAAAAGGCCCAATTAGAGAAGGAACTCCAAGAGATGAAGCTTTTCCTTGAGACAGAATTAGCGAACAAAAACCAGGTCGAGGAAAACTAGTCTACAAAATTGAGAAACATTTAGGGACAACATGTGGCCACAAACAAAAGGGTTACAGAACTAACACAGGATGTTAGTTCAAGGGATGTGGATACTTCCTTTCTAAAGAATTCTTCCCAACACCCTGCTTCCCAGTTAGACCTCCTTCCAGTGGCTCAACAATCATACATTTCATATTGAGAAAAGGTCAAGGATTTTTTCCTAACTCTTCAGCCAACGCTCCAATTTATGGTGGAGGCAACAATTTTAGGCAAGGAAGTTCATGGAGAAATTGAGCAGTTCCTACAAATCATTGTAAAGAGGGTTCTTGAGGAAAAAAAATTCTAGATAAGCTATACATGGTCTTGGATGAAAACTTAGCAAATGTAGGGATCGAGGATCGGAAGGCCGCTGCCAAAATAGAAAATAGGTTTATCCACTACCACATGGCCATCCTCCATGCTATCAAGTGCACTTCCAAACTAGACCAAACCATGAATAGCATGCAAGCTAGGTTCTCCCAGTTGACCCAGATGGGTTTACCCTCCCCATTTCTTTTTGATGACTTGGTAGCTACTACGAAGCAGATTGTGGCAAAGATAGAAGAAAAGTAGCAGGACACATCCGCTTTCTAGAGCTTTAGCCAACCCCCTACTACAATGGATATTGAAGGTGTCACTCATCAAATTGTGTGGCTACTCTTCCAGCTTGAGTCCAGGGACTAGATATTCGCGATGCTGCCTTACAAGGAAATGCTCAATCTGAGTAGAGTACAAGAAAATATGCACAACACATCAACACCATTTGAGGCTAAATGGCTGCCTCTACAGGCCACTCTCTTTAACCTCTAACCCTATCACCCTATGGATGGGACTCTGGTTTGCAAGCCAGAGAAATTTTTGGGTTCTTCATTTTGCACGTGAAACACCCCTAGTAGTCGCAAAAAAAATTGAATTTTAAATTTCTCAAGCTCCCTCTAGGTGGTTTTTATTTTTGCTAAGTATCGGCCCATGCCTCATCTTTTTGGACTCCATCTGCTACTGCCACATGTCCGCTAGAAACTCACCGAAGGGAATGCTACCTTCACTCTCCTATCAGCTTTTGCCATGCTTCCACATGTTGTCACTGCGAGCACTTAAGGGTTGCTTCCCTTCACTTTTCAATCGAGCCCCATCTACATGCCACATAACTTTCATCCACGTACACTTTTCTAGCAAACCCCACAGTAAGAGCCAATAGTAAAGAATGCTTCCACATATCTTCACTAGGTATTCTCCCAATGCAAGGAGGAGGAATCAATGAGTGGGCCCCAACTTGTTGTCACGTATCTCTTTCGCAGGGACTTCATCAAAGGGAAGGTGAGAGCAAGCAGCGAGCCCCGCAGGCTATCGTGTGTCTTAACTAACTACATTATTTTGTGACACTTGTCTACATGAGAGTTTGTTGGGACCACTTCCATCATTCAGAGGGGATGCACCTATTCGAGGAGCGACTACATGCCATGTCCTGAATCTTTTCTATTGCAACAACCAAAGGAAATCATTGTTGCAT
The DNA here is from genome assembly GCA_007258455.2 of Sequoia sempervirens. Lineage (NCBI taxonomy): Eukaryota > Viridiplantae > Streptophyta > Pinopsida > Cupressales > Cupressaceae > Sequoia > Sequoia sempervirens. The sequence goes on along the minus strand of VDFB02058242.1, from coordinate 739,245,312 downwards.
GCATCATTGCTTGAGATACAAGATCTTTTCTCTTACTGGCCCGTTAGGCGGTGGGATTTTTATCTATATATACTACTTCTTCCTTTTGAAAATGAGTTTAGAAGATACAGAAAAATTAGGGAAAATATACCAAGCCTTTTGTATTGCTTTTAGATTATTGTATGAGATTCTCAGACTGTGTCATTGTTTAGCCTTTTTATTTTTCTTAAGCTATTTGATAAAACATTATACTATGCCATTATTATCCTAAATTGTTTATTTGTAGAACTTCTATGATTTTAATACAAGTTTGTTGGTTTAGGTCATGTCTTTGACTCTTCTTTATAGTAAATGTGTATGAGAATTATTCTATGTCATTGAATAAAATATTCAGGTTTTCATCTTTGATTTCTGTTATTTTGGAACATAGAAAATTGCTGATCAGGCCCTTAAATCAAATCCCAAAAGATAGATTTACTATGCATATATCTATTCCTTAGTGCATCTCCTTAGTTAGATCTTTATTTTTTTATTTTTTTCCTTTTCCCATCCCAAAACCCCAATTATAGAAGAAGTTGACTTCTTTAAAAACCTGGAGGTCACTCAGTTTAGCACAATTGGTCCCCCCATTAAATGAGTTTCCCATAAAGGTTGTTACCTTGCCAATTTTTGGCATCAACACATACAAAACCACCAAGTAATCTCAAAATATATTTTTATGATATTATTTTTATATGTTTTCATTTTTTATTAATAGACCCTTGAATTATCCGATAGAAGAACATTCAATTTCTAATATATTGCAATTATTATTCTATGTATGTGACATCATTAATAATAACATGGAGGGATACACACTGATGGAATGTCTAGCTCAAGATACATTATAGTTCCCATAAATTTACCCAAATAAAACTCTATAAATAGGCCCTTTTTTAGTATGTGCAACAAGGTGGCAAGTAGACCACTTAGTATAAGTGCCACTTCATGTGTCAATGACACTTGATATAGTGTATATGTGACATCATGTCACTAGGGGCAAATAATTGAAATTATAAGAGGGCATAACTACACATAGTGTAGGTGAATGTGAAGGTAAGAAAACACATTTTATAATCAATAAGAGTATGTATGGAATGAATCCCAATGAAATGTAACCTAACCTATGGAAAAATCACTTGAAGACTCTCTCAAGGGTACTTTATTCTACTTGGATCACAAAGAGATGGTATGGGACTTGACTAAGTTAGATTAGGTTAGGTGTCAAACATGTCATTTAGAAGGAGTCACCTAAGTTGTGACTTAAATTCATATCTTTAGATAAAATATGCCCCCAAGGTAGATAAGATAAGAAGTTTAGAATATTATAGAAAATAAAATATGAAGAAAAAAACTAATGGATTAGTTGATCTTATCTATTATATAGGATCAATCTCTACCTTATATTAATGTAACCATAAAAATACTTTGAATCATTATGATTTTTTATAAAAGTGTCTTCCAAGTGAATGGATCTCATATTTGTTCACACGTTTGAATGCAATAAAGAGAAGATGAGAGGATATATATGAAGGAGAAGATGTTCCTTCATGTATTGTTTCCATTCCACCTCCTCTCTAAGTAATATCTTGGATTTAGATTTAGGGTAGTAGTATATATTTTTATTCATTTATTTATTTTCTTTCATAATGTATAACTAGATCTAAGGTTGGTATAATTTGTAAGTTTGAGAGAAGATAATCGTAAGAGATGTCAAAACTCATCATTAAATTTATTCCCATATATATAATAATTTTTTTAATTCAATTGAATTATATTTTCTTATAATTATATTTAATTATATAATATATATATTATTATTTAAATTAGTAATATGATATATTAAATGTTAACATGTTACATTATATAATATTATAATATATAAAATATAAAAAATATTATACTTTATATAATATACCATGATTATCATATATAGTGGGTAGTATGAAATAAAACAAGGATATAAAATGTTACAATCAAGAAAATATTATTGTGCTTGTGAAATGGTCAAAGCATAATAGGCCTATTGTTGGTATGTGGTAGCTGATCATGCAACTACTGTACACTTGTAATGTATCCTTGTCGGGGTTCCCGCTAACACGTCAAGGTTTTCCCACTAACACATCAAGGTTTTCCTGCTAACACGTCAAGGTTTTCCCATTAACACGTCAAATGAAAAAAACAACTTTGTAAAACCCTAATTCTAGAAGCTTCCAAAAAGCTTGTTATTAGTGGTTGGGATGTATGTTGCGGGATGATATTCACAAGATTGTAATATATTTTGCATTGGATAGTAAAATCATTGGATGGTTGAGTTTTTGTGGATGTATCCCATATTGGGTGAGCCACATTAAAATTTTGTGTTGATCTCTTTTGTGTTATTCTTCATTATTATTTCTAGGTTATTTAATCTATATATAATTGTTAATTTTTATTGCTCCAATCTTCCTGAACCCTAACAACTAGTATTAGAGTCATGTGTATTTTGGTTGATTGGCAAGAAACCTCTTAATTTGAGTGGGAGCAATGGAAGAAGGAAAATTCAAGGTTGACAAGTTCAATGTCCAAAATTTTCAATTATGGAAGATGAAGATGGAAGATCATTTGTATCAAAAGGATCTATGGCAGCCATTGCAAGGAAAAGAAAAGAAAGAGGCTACGATGTCCGATAAAGAATGGGTGATCTAGATAGAAAGGCAATGGGAACCATTTAGTTGTGCCTGGCACCATATGTGGCATTCAATATAATAGAAGCAAAGACAATAGAGGATGTGATGGAAGCTTTGGCTAAATTGTATGAAAACCCTTAGCCTCAAATAAGGTATTTCTCATGAAGCATTTGTTTAATCTAAAAATAATTGAAGGTGGATCTATGAAAGATCATTTAAATGATTTTAATACGATTACCAGTTAGTTAGCTTCTGTAAAAGTGAATTTTGATGAAGAGGTGAGGGCTCTCTTGGTTTTATTTCCTTTTCCAGAAAGTTGGAATAGCTTGGTAATGGTTATAAGTAACTCTATCTCTGATTCAAATACATTGAAATTTGATGATGTTGTTGGTGTTATCCTTAGCGAGGAAATGTGACAAAAAAGAATAAGTGAGAGTTTTACATCTAGTAATGCTTTGACTGTAGAGAATAGGGGAAGAACAAAGGAGAGAGAAAAAATCTCAAAAAATCATGGGAAGACACAAGGGAAGTCGAAGAAAGGAAAATATAAATCCAGAGGAAGAATGGATTACTGGCATTGTAGAAAGTCTGAACACTTGAAAAAGGATTGTTGGTATCGAAAGGGAAAACAAGGAGATGAATAACATGATGACAGTAAGGAAGCTAATGCTGCAAGTAATAAATTGTAGGATGCTTTAATTCTATGTTTAGATAATGCTAATGATTCCTGGGTAATAGATTCATGGGCTTCATTTCATGCTACACCCTATAGGAAATGTTTTGTAGATTATATTCAAAGTGATTTTGGATAGGTATATTTGGGTGATAATGAACCCTATTAGATTGTTCGAAAAGGAAAGATAAAAATCAAGTTGTAGAATGGAAATGAATGGTTGCTACAAGAGGTAAGGCATGTTCCAAATTTTAGAAGGAATTTAATTTCTATAGGAGAACTAGGTAATGAAGGTCACATAGTTAGTTCTTTAGACAAAGTCTGGAAGGTCCCTAAAGGTGCATTAGTAGTAGCTAAAGGTGAAAAGGTAGGCACATTTTATTGGTGTACTAGTAATACTTATTCTACCTTAGCTGCTATAGAAACAATTGCTACTAAGACAGTTATAGCACTTGCTACATGGACAGAAAAAATTGTCACACCATACACTTGGGAACATGAGTGAGAAAGGGATGAAGATCCTTCACTCCAAAAATTTGCTACTAGGTCTGAAGCAGATTGACTTGGAGTTCTATGAAAATTGTGTTTATGGAAAACATAAAAGATTATGATTTCTCAAAGTTGGGAAAGAAAAGAAGAATGAGAAATTAGAGATTGTGCATTCAGATGTATGAGGACCAGCTTAGGTATATTCTCTTGGTGGCTCTTACTATTATGTTACTTTTGTTGATGATGCAACTAGGAAAAAATGGGTGTATTTCCTAAAATAAAAATCAAAAGTATTTGAAACTTTTAAGAAGTGTAAAGCTTTGGTTGAGAATGAGACAAGAAAAAAGTTGAAGTATCTCAGATCTGATAATGGATGTGATTATTGTAGTAGAGAATTTGAAAATTATTGTTCATACAATGGAATCCGTAGGAAGAAAATGGCTCTTGGAACCCCACAAGAAAATGGTGTGTTTGAGAGGATGAATAGGACCATTATGGAGCTTGCAAGGACCATGAGATTGCATGTTAGACTACCCTTACACTTTTTGGTAGATGTTGTACATACCGTTGTTTATTTAATATACAAGGGACCTTCAAATCCTTTGGATGGTGGCATTCCAGAGGAGGCATAGATGGGTAAAAAGGTAAACTATTCATTTTTGAAAACCTTTGGTTGTGAAGCTTTTGTCCATGTTGATATTGAAAATAGAACCAAGCTTGAGGCTAAGTCTAGCCTTCATTGGATATGGAGTAGATAAATTTGGTTATCAATTATAATATTATGAAAATCATAAAATCATTAGGAGCGGAGATGTTATATTCAATGAGAAGGTCATGTATAAGGACCAGTTGTAGGAAAAGAAGCATGAATAGGGAAAAAAGGAATATGTGGTGTTGGATGAGATTCTAGAAATTAAAATACTAGTGGCACCTACTGCTCAACAACAAGTTATCCCATAGACTCTTGCAAGTATTAGACATTCTACAAGGATAACTAGAACTCTCGAAATATTTTCTCCATCATTATATTCTATATTATTAACTGATTCTAGTGAACTTAAAGGTTATGAAGAAGCATTGCAGGTAGATACCCAAAAGGAATGGGAGCTAGGCATGAAAGAGGAAATGGATTCCTTGCTGTAGAATCAGACTTGGGACTTAGTCCAATTTCCTATAAGTAAAAGAGCATTGCCAAATAAATAGGTTTATAGGTTGAAGAAGGAAGATGGAGGCGAGAAAATATATAAGGCCAGACTCATGGTAAAATGTTTTGCACAGAAAAAGGGTATAGATTTTTATGAAATACTTTCTCTGGTTATAAAGATGACTTCTATTAGAACTATTCTAAGTCTTGTGGCTACAAAAGACTTGCACCTTGAATAGCTAGATGTGAAAACAACATTTCTCCATGGGGATTTGGAAGATGAAATATACATGTAGCAACCCTAGGGATATGAGGCCAAGGGTAAGGAGGAATTTGTGTGTAAGTTAAAGAAGAGTTTGTATGGCCTGAAGCAAGCACCCCATCAAAGGTATTTTAAATTTGATAGTTTTAGGGTTGAACAAGGTTACAAAAGATGCCATTCTAATTATTGTGTTTATTTTAAGAAATTGGGAAATGGTAGTTATATTATACTATTGCTTTATGTTGATGATATGTTTTTTGTTGGGTCTAACATGCAACATATTAATGAAATTAAATAGAAATTAGAAAATTCATTTGCTATGAAGGATTTGGGTGCAGAAAAACAAATCCTTGGTATATGAGGATCACATGGGATAGGAAAAACAAGAAATTATTTTTGTCTCAAAGTGAGTATGTAGAGAAGGTGTTGAAAAATTTTAACATGCAGAATGCAAAAGTAGTTAGTACACCTTTGCCTAGTCATTTTAAGTTGACTAAGGAGATGTGTTCAAAGACACAAGAGGAGGAAGAAAAAATATCTAAGATACAATATGCATCAAAAGTTGGTAGCTTGATGTATGCAATGGTATGAATAAGGCCAGATATTGCACATGTAGTGGTAGTTGTGAATAGGTATATGAGCAATCCAGGAATGGAACATTGGAATGCAGTAAAATGGGTTCTCTGATATTTAAGAGGTACTACTTCAAAGAAACTATGTTTTGGAGGAACAAATTTTTCTCTAAAATGATATGTTGACTCTAATCTGGTAGGTGATATTGATAGTAGGAGGAGTACTACAGTTAGTTGTATTTCAAGGCTACAAAAGGTTGTTGCACAACCATTGAAGCTGAGTATGTTGGTGCTACAGAAGCTACCAAGGAGATGATTTGGTTACAACATTTTTTGGAGGAATTGGGACATTGACAAGAAGATAGCCCTTTGTACACTAATAGCCAGAGTGTCATTCATGTTGCTAATAATTCAACTTTACATTCAAAAACTAAGCACATATAGCTCAAATTCCACTTCATCCGGTTAGTTTTGGAGGATGGATAGTTGAAGCTAGAGAAAATTCACACAAGTGAGAATCTTGAAAATATGTTCACAAAGGCAGTTACATGGGAGAAACTAATTTCCTCATCAGTTTTTGTTGGCCTTCATGACTGATAATGGTGGACATAAGAAACCAACCATACCTGTAATCTAGTGGGAGCTACAAGTGTAGCGGTGTCGTTTAGGATCAGTCTCCAAGTGGGAGATTGTTTGGTGTGGAGCCTGATCAGTCTCCAAGTGGGAGACTGTTGGTATGTGGTGACTAATCATGCAAATATTGTACACTCGTAACATATCCTCGAAGGGGTTTGGAGCCAGCTCGGGCCTCGAGTGGGGGTTTGGGGGTAGCAATCCCCGATAGCAAGGGTTCCCCTAAGAAAAAAAATTGTTAACATGTCAAGGTTTTCCTACTAACACATCAAGGTTTTCTCGTTAACACGTCAAATGAAAAAAATGACTTTGTAAAACCCTAATTCTAGAAGCTTCCAAAAAGCTTGTTGTAAGTGGCTGGGATATATGTTGCATGATGGTATTCATGAGATTGTAATATTTTTTGCATTGGATAATAAAATCGTTGGATGACTGAGTTTCTATGGATGTAGCCCATATTGGGTGAACCATGTTAAATTTTTTGTGTTGATCTTTTTTTTATTCTTCATTGTTATTTATGGGTTATTTAATCTGCATATAATTGTTAATGTTTATTGCTCCAATTTTCCTTAACCCTAACACCTACTAATTCATTAATTGAAAAATACTATTTTTTTAATAAATAATACAAATTTATTTCATCTTCATTTATAAAAGAGGATAGGAGACATAAATTCAAACATAATATAAATAACCAAATTATTTTCATCAAATACTCATATTTCTTTATAAGGTAAATATATTGAACAAGCTTTACTAAAGAATTAGTGGCAAGCATTAAACATAACAATATTTCATTACATCAAATGGGTACAATGTTTTTCATTGGATATTACATCATTCCAAGTATAGCTCAAATTAATATGTTAAAAAATAATAGCATAGATTTATAGTAAAACACATTAAAAAATATATAATGCCATGTGAAATCAAAATCAATGCCTCTAATCAACCAAGTCTTTGACATCTCAATTGAAAGAGGGGGAGCATTAGCCAAGCACTTTTCCTCCAACCATAGACTAGTGGTTCCCCACACACCTTTCAACTAGTAGTAGCCCTACCCTTCACAAGAGTAGTAGATCAAGAGAAACTCCAAGATCACCATGCCATCTAAGAACTAGTGTTGTGTACTAAATATAAATAATTTATCATACAACTCTAGATACCCTCTAGTTGAGTATGACTTATCTAACTAATTTAAAATAAATAGATATTATGAACCGAAAATGCAAGCAATGACTTTGGCCAAATATTTAATAAAATAAATGTGTTCCATAATGGCATGTGCCATATGTTCACACACTTCTTTCCCAAACTAGTTATCGATAAAAAAAAAAATCATTTGAAAATTCATAAATAGAACGATTTCCAATACACATCTATATTAATGATGAATTATCAAAATTGTTTTTCTTTTCTCAATTTTATAAAAGTTCAAAGTTGTTGATCTTTGGATAAAATTTTATCCTTGCATATAAGTGCATTGTGTATACTTATATTTGCACATGCACACACATATACATACATACATATGTGTGTACATAACATATTCTTATATACTAATTTCATCATACAAAAAATAGCTTCATTATATGTAATTACATATGTACATATATGCTATTTCATACATATGTATCTATGTAAATACATACCATAAATATTAAAAACATAGATGAATAATATTAGAGGTAGTCCATATATATGCCATCCTTAATAGATTTACAATAGGTATCTAGGCTTAAACCTTTTTAGAGGTTAAAATTTCCATCAAACATAAAACATACATGTATTTCTATAGACCAAGGTTGAGATCAAATATTGCATATATTTTAACATAATATGTGTAAATCCACAAGACCATAAATGATACTCTTATAACAATACATATTTTAAATAAAAAATTAATATGATTAAGCTACTATTAATTTTAAATGTAATGTATATGACACAACACATTTTGTGCATACTTTAAAGCTCTACCACTTCCAAACTAGAGTATAAAATTATGTCACAAACCAAACAAAGTTAGGGATCTATTGATCCAAAATTAAAAGCATAAGAATTATCATATATGGTTCATTATAATAACAAATCATTAATACAAAATGAGGTCTATATAGTCTACATGTTCCTTTGAGGGTTTGAGGAACTTCAATCTTAAAATTAGTCTCCTATATGTACTCAGGTCTATAAGACCCAATACATTAGATATAATCTTCAATGTTCTTTGGCCCATATGGTTGAGTGATAAATAAACCATACTTAAGGGTACTCAAACCTCTTTGGTCTCTTACCAAGCCAAATGAGAAGTATAAAAACTTATAAAGTCTCACTGAATATGCAAAGGTTTGGTCCAATATAGAGGTATAAAATTACATATATCCAAAAAAATGACTTAATAATATTCATAATTTTAAGAAAATTATGGAATTATTTTTGTCTTGTTATTGTAAGCAATATATGTATAATAGCTCAAACCTATGTGGTCACAATTGAATAAGAAAAATTAAACCTATTTTTCCATAATGCTATGAGAAAACATAAACCTACTAGGACACAATTAAATGAGAAAACAAAATCCTATTCGATCATAATACAATGAGCAAAGGATACATAAACACAAACATATTCAGTCACAATGCAATGAGTAGAGGATACATAAAACACAAACCTATTCAGTCATAATTGAATGAACCAAGAATCTACATTAATTAAACGCCTTCATAACCCTCAAACCTATTGGTGAGGTTTGAAATAAGATTAAACTTAAGGTCAAAATATTTCCCCACTAGAATACTAAACCCTAAAATAGAACCATAGGGTTTTAACAATAAAATTTAGTTCTTTTTTTAATTCTTCACTATAAATAATATTCCCCCACAATATTTACAATAAAATCAAGGGTTTTTAATCCTCTTAACCAACTAGCACAGACTTGAAAGAAATGTATCTTCTCATGAAATTCATAGTAGCATAAAATAATAAGTATTAGATTCCTTCACAACAATGTTGAATAATGTTGAATAATGGACTTTTGAATAATCTCAAAAGTGTATGACAAATTTCTATGGTACTTTATTCCCAAAGTCCTATCTAAATTTAGCTTTGACTGGAGGGTGGTTAACCTCTTGATGGAATGCATTACCATTGTCAAGTATTATGTTTTGGTTAATGGGGTCCCTTTTGGCTTCTTCAATGTTGGGAGGGGAATTCAACAAGGTGACCCCCTCTCCCCCTATTTTTTATCATGGTTGCGGATGTGTTGAGTAGGAACATAACCAAACTATTGTTGGAGGGCTCCATAAACGGGGTCAAACTTGCTACTTTGTTGGAACCTTCTATTATTCAATAGTTTGTGGATGAAACCATTCTATTTGGGAAAGCATCAGTGATCGAAGCTAGGAAATGGAAGAGTTTCATTAACAATTATGTTGCTTGATATGGCTAGTGTATAAACTACAATAAAAGTATGATTTATTTCTTTAACAACACTCCTTCCCTTCAGACTCGAGTGACTATTGTCTTGGGATGTGTGAGTAGCTCTCTCCCCTCGGTGTATTTAGGGCTACCCCTTACTGTCAAAGAAGTCACTCCTACCTTTTGGAACATGGTTCTGGAAAGGATTCAAAGGAAATTGGTGGGGTGGAAAGGTTTTATCCTCAGCCATGTTGGCAAGCTGTAACTCTTGACTATTCCCCTTCAAGGGATCCCTGTCTACTTCCTTTCTATCTTTAAAATTCCCAGATATATAGCAGAGAAGTTTGAAAAAATCCAAAGGAACTTCTTATGATTTGAGACTGAGGTGAACAAGTTTTCTCTAGTTAGCTGGGACACGGTTTTCTTACCTAAATCTTGTGGCAAGCTTGGGATTAGGAATGTCCAAAGTACCAATAAATCCTTGTTGTCCAAGGTTGGTTGGGATCAATTAAGGAATAAAAAGGACTAGTGTAAGATTTTGAATTCAAAGTATCTTGGCAACAGACCTATGATTAAAAACCTTTCAGATGATCACCCTACCGGTTTGCTGGCCTAGAATAACATTTGCAGGATGAAGAGGTTGCTCACTTCTGGGATGAAATGGAAACTTGGGAATGACAATTGCATCATATTTTGGGAGGACCCTTGGCTACTTGATTCCCCTCTATCACACTATAGATTCAGGAACCTTATGAGACTTGCACAACTATTTTTGGTATGTATGTGAGTGACTACTTTCATGGCCAATTGGGTGCTAGGTTTTGGAAAGAAATTGTTCTTTGTTGGCCCTTGTCCCCATAGTTGAAATTGTTGGCTAATTCCTTACAAGACTTGCTCTCCCTGACTAGAATATCTTTATCTAACTTTGATGATGAGTTCTTTTTGGTCAAAGATCGGTTGGGAAACCTTTTTGTGAGGATGACTTACACTCTACTGTCGGTCCAGGGTAATCATAGCAAACTTTGGAGACAGGTTTGGAACAAACACATGATTCCTAAAATCAATTTATTTTGGTGGACGACCTGTCATAACAGGATCCTAACTTAGGATAACCCAAGGAAAAGAGGATTTTAGATCCTGAATAGGTGTTTGTAATGTAAAAGCAACAAAGAGTCTATTGATCATTTATTAATGTATTGTTCATTTGTTGTTGAAGTCTAGGATCTAGCTTTTGAAAAACTAGGGATCCACTAGACCATGTCTAGGGGCATCAAATCCTTCATTGAGGGTTGATCTAGTCCCTTCCAACATCCTATTCCTAGAGAAATTTTGAACCAAGTCCCCCCCATCATCTATTGGTGCTTGTGGAAAGAGAGGAATAATCAGATTTTCATAAATCTTGAGATGAGACCTAAGGAGGTTTTTGGCATTGGGAAAAGGATTATTTTTTAAAATGTTTCAATTTACACTGGGAAAATCTTGGTCAAAGCACCTACAGAGTGGGAGATCAAGATGGCTAAATCATGGAACAAGAATTTGGAGACCAACTCCTTTGATAACTCTAAGTCACAACCTAAAAGTAATATGGTTTGGAAACCCTTGGATTGGGGGTGGCACAAACTCAATTTTGATGGGGTGGCCAAGGGAAACCCTGGAAGGGCTAGCTTTGGGGGTATTATCAGAGATGGCAGGGGAAAACTTATGGCAGGTTTCTCGAGAGGCATTGGTTTCATACTTCCATAACTATGGAAGCTAGGGCACTATTAAAGGGCATTCAATTAGTTGTTACTATGGGGATAAAGAAACTCCATATAGAAGGGGATTCTATCTCTTTGATTGAATCAGTCAAACTTGGAAGGTTGTTAGGATAAAATACTAGAGACATCCTATTAGACATAAATCACATGATCTTAAAGCTTGATATGAAGATCTTATCTCACACCTTTCGTGAGGGTAATCAAGTTGTTGATGCTCTGGCTAATCTAGGATCCTCTTGGAGCATTTCCAAATGTTGGAGGAGTCTTGGGCATTTACCATTGAAGATTCAAGGTGTCATCCTTAAGGAATAGAGTACCATTTTCATCCATGATGATAACTAAATATGCTCTTTTAAAGGCTTTATGGGTTGTCCACATACGTGTTCTTTGGGTGATGTGGACAGAAAAGGTTGATGAGGTGTTAAATATGTGGCATCACTTGAAGAGATGGATGAAGAAGGTGGATACAGAGCTAATTATGATAGGTGATGGGGTGTACCTCAGGTTTATGTTTAAGCTTGGTTGGGCCATGCACAACTTTAATGTGTGGTCTTGTCACAAGCTAAGCATATCTTTACCGGTATTCAGATTGAACTCTCTATTTCATTGGGCCTCTCATTTCAATGTGACTTCTTCATGTTGTGTGGAGTTCTTTTTGAATCCCCTTGACATTGCTAAAATATTTCATAAAATAAAGGATTTGTACTTAGGGATTGCTAGACTTGGCCTTGCAACCACTTGGCATCGATACTTGTGCATGAGAAATTTGAATGGGAAAATAATTTATTCATAACCTAAGCCTTTGGTATCCAAGAATTTTTAATTATGGGCCTACAGAGATATCCTCCTTAGAAATGATATATGGTGCATTTAATCTACCGATTGCTTTAATCACTCGTTATTATCTTGGTTGGCATAATAATAGTGTTTTATGGGAAATTTTTCACATTGACGACCATTTTAATTTCCTTCTCTCATAGGGTTACTAGTTTCTCAGTGAAGTGTATCAAAATGGGAGGTGACAAGGTGAGGAATGAACCAAATAACTACAAGGAATTCTAAAAGTATCCTCTAGTGTGGAACATTTGCTTTGAAGGGGGGTTGGCATTGCTAATGGAGTGCTTAGTGGGACATGATGTGAGGATGTTGGCTCAGTTTGTGAGCTCTTGGAAAGATAGGAGGGTTGTGATGGGAGGTATCTCTTTTGAGGTTAATGAGGAAGTCATAGCTCAAGCAACTAGGCTCTCATGCAGCGGAAAAAATTACAAAAAACACACCAAGACCCATAATAATGAAAGTATCAATGCTTTCTTCAAAGACAATGAAAAACCAGTTAGGACTTAGTTAGGTTTTGAAAGGGAAGTGATCCCTCATCCTTCAGACCAAGTTTGTTTGGCTATTATGAGATATGTGACTTTAGAAGGTAGGCATAGGGTGTTTTACTATTATCATTTTCCTCTTCTCAATCATCTCCATCACAAAATGTTGTTAAGTTTCCCTTTCTTCTTGCTAGCTGATTTGGAGAATTTTGTTAAGATGTTTTTGGACACTTCTACTCAAAACCCTGATGAAACACCCCCCTGCCACTCCACTAGAGCCTCATCTTATGGCTTTACCACTTCCATTTACCTCCTTTTTTTCCCAAACCTATATTTGTTATTCATATTGAGAAGTTTGAACCCCTTGACCAACTCACTAAGAACCCCTCCCTAGCCGAGTCTGCAGGCCCTAAAAGGAAAACCCCTCTAGTGGACACTGAAATGCTGAATACCCTTAAGCTTAAACCCCCTACCAAAAAGAGGAAGGGTGGAGCAGGGAATGCTCAATTTAAAGTGATTGTTGAGCTTTGCGACCTCAAAATTGCTCCCCGCAAGAAGGAAAGCATACCAACAACAAAGAAAAAAGGTAAGGAAGAGGGTAAATTCTAGGTGGAGTTGTCGGCCATGGATAGTGAAGGGAAGGACAAAGTGGGTAAAGATTCTAAGAGGGATACCGTAGTGGCTACTACTATGGACATAGGGATGGAGAACACTAGCATCAAGAGATCCAATAGATTAGATCAAAGCAAAAAGGAGGTGCATGTGAATGATATTTCGAGTGAAAAGGAGTAGAGTGATAGCAAATGGCAAGAGTAAGAAAGATGATTTGTAGGAGGAGGAATTTGTGGAGGGACCTAGTCACTTTTTTTACTTTAATAGGATGCTTCAAGGTGATTCGACAATCCACTCAAACCCTAGGGCTATGGAGAAAGATCATGTTAAGACTATGGACAAGGAGGACGATCATAGCAAGCTACTAGAGTGCATGGATAAAATTGAAAGAAATTTTTTTAGGTTGACTCAGTTCACCATTAAATTTTTTTGAAGTTGTGAAAGCCAACCTCATAGACCCCGAAGATCACCTACATGCAAATAACCTATCACAGAAAGAAGACACTCCAGAAAAAAGGAAAAGGTGCTTTGAAAGATGAAAATGTATTAATCAAAGAGTGTATAAAATATAATGATCAATCCTTATAAAAGGAGATTGTGCAACCCTAAAGAAACCCTAATAGGTAGACATTTAATAATTAATATAATTATTAAATGTAACAATATGAAAACTAAAGTGAAATCTTAAGAGAGGAATAAAGGTAACTTAATTAACATAATTAAGTTAAAACCTTTACTCTAACACCCCCCCTTAAGATGAGCAAGAGTGCAGCTACAAACATGTGCAAGAAAACAAAGGTAACTACAATGCATGAAAGCAAACAAGAGTCTCGACAACTAGGCCTGATCAGGTACCTGAATACAACCAAATCTCTGTAAAGTGGAGAAAGGGAGAAAAACTCGTGGGAACAAAAATCCCCCCAAAAAGAGAGAAAAGAAAAGAATGAAATGCACTAATGAAAGAAGGATAGGAGGTGGATTACATGATACCCCCCATAGACAACTTCTATCATATAAGTACATATACAATGGTCTCCATAGGAGAGATATAAAGAGACAAGAAGGCCCCCCCACAATGAAGAAACTCATGTCATAATGGTAGATTCCTGATGTAGAATCCAAAAGGAGATCCTTAAGTGACAGATAATATTCCTCCCCCTGGGAAGAAACGGATCCAAAGGACGATGTCGAAGAAACCTTGTGAAGAGTGATGAACCAATCTATCTCAAGATGTGTGCCATGATAGGATGCTGAAGAATCTTTGTGTCTGAACTAAAACAAATGATGCCAAATCCAAACTAATGTGAAGACTCTTGAAATGCAACCTCTGAATGCACTGATAATGGAGGGTGGACAGTGATAACCTGACTTTCATGGTAGAGGAGATGAATGTCCTCAAAGTAATCCTCCAGATCTGCAATATAGGACTCTACAAACAAGGATGATATGTCTGCAAGATGCAAATCCCAAGTAGCTATATCTGGAAGATGGATGATGTCCTGTTGTACTGAATCAATAGGGGCCAAAGATGTGGTGATGTCAAATTGATTAGGAACAATAGGATATGTTGATGTAGTCTCGATCTCAAGAGTGGGAACATGAATACAAGTCTCTAAACCATCGTCACATGCAAGACTTGTGATATACTCAAGCTCCTCTAGAGTACAGTTATCATAGGGTATGAAATCTATATCTGCAAGAGGGATGAGACAATCTGCAGCGGGATCCTCTGGGAATGGAGAGATATTAAAATCTCCAAAAATCTCCCAAAGATGGTGCCAAAGTGTGTGAGGAAAACGAATGTCAGATAAAGCACACAAAGTGTCAAAATCAACACTACAACTAATAACCCCTACAATATGATCTCGAATAATAACCCATGTTGATAAACTCCTTGATGTGTCTGGTGTAGGTATGAGTCCATACAAATGAGGAAAAATATTAAGCCACCTACAATGTGTAAGTATTTCTTTTGCCCATGGCTCATAATTATCCTTATCCAAGTTTATCACATCAAGATGAATAGAAAAACCCATGATACTCACTCAAATGAAAAAATTAGAGACTAATGACCTCAATTCATATAAAGCAGATCAAAATATGCCATCTCACACAAACAGATCCTTTCTAAGTGCCAAAACGTCCAAGTAATTAACAAAATTGTGAAAACACAAAATACTAAATAAAATTTACCTGGGGTAGATTCTTGAAAAATAAATGACATATCTGGAAATAGCATAGAACCACCTTTCCAATGCCTATTTTTTTGCGAAAAAAAGGTATGTATGCAAAATTTACGCCCCTGGGAGTTCAAAAAACATGTTCTGATTTTGACTGAGAAAAAAAAGCATCAAAACAGAAAAATCCAGAAACCACACCTACTCCATCAAATAGGCCTCATAATTAACTTTCCAACGGTATCTCATTTTTGAAAAACGGAGACCATATGCTCAAGATATGATCATTTTACTAAATATGCTCATTTAGGCTTTAAACCAAACATTTTATTAATTTAAAGATTAAAAATTTAATAAAATATTCAGTTGTACCTTCATGGCATGAAAATTGAGGTAGAAAAGAAATCAAAAGGGCACAAAAATTGAGGCGTCCATACAGATCTGTATAATCGTACAGATTTTTCTAGCAATTGTTTTGAGATTCCCCAAAAACACTAAAAAATCAATTTTCAGCAAACCCTATCATATGTTATATGAAAATAGGGGTTTTTGGGCCTTCTGAGGGTACCCATAAGGTTTTTTTTACACCAGCATGCACTGTTTGAGAGATCAAGGTCAAAATATCTCAAAAAATGATGGAAAACCCCTCTGATCTGGCAAAAAAAATTGGAATGAAACCCTTGCACAGAAGAAAACTTTGTAAGCTGATATCTTCAAAAAAACTTTGTAAGTTGATATCTTCAAAAAAAGAATAGGCAACCACAGATCTGGAGCTTTGATACCATGTTGAAGTTGTGAAAGCCAACCTCAAAAACCCCAAAGATCACCTGCATGCAAATAACCTGTCACAGAAAGAAGACATTCCAGACAAAAGGCAAAGGTGCTCTGAAAGCTAAAAATGTATTAATCAGAGAGTCTATAAAATACAATGATCAATCCTTGTAAAAGGAGATTGTGCAACCCTAAAGAAACCCTAATAGGTAGACATTTAATAATTAATATAATTATTAAATGTCACAATATGCAAACTAAAGTGAAATCTTAAGAGAGGAATAAATGTAACTTAATTAACATAATTAAGTTAAAACCTTTACTCTAACAAAATTATCTACCATTTTATAGGTATCCTTTATGTTGTGCTCAAGGAAGACGTGGACAAGGAGACTATGGAGTAGGGTGATCCCACAATAGTGGTTTACAATTTTTGGCCAAACTCGACACTGAAATAATTTTTTAACTAAATCTTCACTTTCGGCCACCTATAGCGGCTAAAACATGAGGAATTTGAAGATGATGCAAACTAGAGTTTTGTGACATTTTTTTTGTAGATTCTAAATATATTTTTTTCAAAATTTTTGGAATCAGATTGCACTTCTTTTTCCATCTCCCTCGAAAACTAGTTTTTTCATAAAACAACATTTTTAAAAAGTGATGTTCACCGTATAACACATAACTTTTTTTTTCCATGAAGGATAAAATTCTAATTCTTTCAAATTTAGATTTGTAACTCTGATATCTAGTGCTTCTACTTGGTTAGATAGTTTTTATTTAATTTTTTTCTTTAATCAAGTTTTGAAGTCAAACCAATTATAATTCAGACATAGTGTGATCGTATAATGTGTAACTTTTTTTGTATGTATCGAAATTCTTTTTTTTTTTTTGTTGGATCAAGGACTTCAATATCTAGTGTAGTCATATTTTTTTTAAACCAAATTTGACAATCTTCTATTTTTTCACATGTATAGAAACAAAGAGCTTGATTTTTGGTGAAAAACCTACATTCACAAGAAATAAAAAATAAATATAATAATTAAATTAAATTTATTTAAAATCATAATTTTTGGGAAGCTTATAATAAGGACTACATAATTACAAAAGATAAATTTTAAATGAATTTATTTGATCCCCCATTAGGTAAATCATAAGTTGTTTTTTATCAGCATTTTGATAGGTGTAAAGGAGACTCCGTTATAGGTATGGTTTAAAACTAGTGGGGTTCTATCCAAGGGGGTTTGATCTAAGGTAGTTTTATCAAACCATCTTCAATTGGAATGCTTTAAATGAAACTTTTAAAGGCTTAAATCATTATATTTTCTAAAAATATGTGATTTCAGCAAAAATCAGAATCTCTCAGAAATTGTAAACCAACTTTGTGGGATCAATGAGGAGGTCCCCAAGTGGGTTGGGGAGGATGTTGTTAACCTCCTCATACAAAAATGGGAGGGTACAAAAAATTAGTCCGTTGTATCTTGTTTTGCTTTTTCGTTGGGTCTTCGTGTGTTGGTTGTCAGTTTGTTGTCTCAGTGTCCTATTTTTTTGGTGAAAATGTTTAAATGTTTTAGACTTGATCTTTTTTGGCCCTTTGGGCTCATGGTGTAAAGGGTAATACACCCTGTAAATGCAGCTTAATTTATCAAAAAAAATGTTGAATAATTGACATTACAGTTCAACATCAATAGTGAAAGATTAGAAAGAGATTAATTCATACCATTTTCACTATCAAACTACCCAAAAAAATGTTAAATTCCTTCAATTTTTCTTCTTGTTTTCACCACCCATACACATGCATTACCTTTCTCTTTTCTCAATTTTAACCCAATCTCCTTGAAACTTATCCTTCATTAACTCCCTCTCTTCTACTCATTCATTGTTAGGGAATGGTTATTACATTTAATTTGTTAGAGTTTAATCTCCATACTAAACTATGTACCTTTTACATCAATGCAAAAACATCTTGAATTGGGATAAATGAAATCTCAATTTTGAATATTTGTCACTTTAAGTATATAAATATATAGATTCAACTAACAAAAATATATTTCTTCGTATATTATAATACAATAAGAACATATCAATAAAATATCATGCTTACCTTTAAGGTAATTTTCTATCAAAAGCATATACAATATACAATAATTATGAAGAAAGAAATTATACAACATTTCTTGATAAATCAACTCAAAATACAAGAACAAAAAAATACGCATTGATCAAACAACTCAATATGAATACCCACATTAATTACAGCCAAATATAAAATTGTGTGTGTATGTATGAGCTCTTATATTTATGGTCATCTTGGATTTTTCTTTGGAATCTTATTCCATCTCTCTGGTGGTGCTCTCCCTCCATGTTTAAGAGGCAGAAAACTAACTATTGTATTCACCTCGCTAAACCAACAAGGTATTTAGTCCAATAATCATATAGTGAAAACATAATATGGATAATTTGTTAACATCTCATGATAATCAACTTCATATATGCATCTTTTAAATCAATATCTAACTGATATTTTCCTTAACACAATAAAGAAGAATCAACATCGTAATATAAATGTTCTTAAAAAATCTTTGATGCCATAATTAAAAACATATAACAAATTATAGTATACTCTAGAGGATTCAAAAATGGGATGTGACTTAAAGAGAGTATGATAATTTAAAAGGATCCTTGTGACTATAGGCTATATCCCTAAGTGATTAACCAACCATTGCATTGGTGCCTTGCACATGTGGGTATCTTTGAACAGGTATAAACATGGCCTTGTACAAGTTTTTGATAACCATAAGGCTCAAGGTTAGTCAAGATGCAACCCTTTAACCCATAACTTTAGTTTGAACCCTAACTACGACAACATCATTCAATATAGTTATTTTTTAATTTAGTTTTTTTATTATGATTTCTATAGGTAAATTGAGGGGATCTATTAGGTCACTCAACCATAAATTAAAAAAATTTAAAACATCCAACCAAACTAAGATGTGACACATTAATACAATAAAAACAACCTTACTTGAAAGAACATTGGAGACTAAACTACTAAGATCCTAAAAACACCTTTCTAAATCACTAAAGAATTAAAAACAATAAGAGCATGTGTTGTCCTCCAAAGGCCTTAAATATCCCTCAAAGGATAGAAGTTCAATAAATATCCTTCAATGTCCATTAAGAGCCATAATCAATTGAATCTATAGATTCCAATCACAATATCTCTATTTCTAATGCCTCCCTTTGCATATTTTATTTAAATATGAGGTAGAGTGAGCCACTTGAATCATAGAAGAGAGACAGCCAAGTTGTCACCTAACTCTTATGACAAATGCTTAATGTTTGAAGTTAAAGGTTTTTGTCCTCACAATTTGAGTTTAGCTCTATTGTCTCCATATCTTTATTCATATCAACAACCATAGACAAGAAATCATAGAACTCTTTAGGAAAAAAACTATCAATAGATAATTGATTACTATTAGTAATCTCCACCTTCATTTTATCACTTTAAAACTTCTATGCCTACTTTCCTTTGGGTCCATATTTTTTTATATTCTTATTTTTGATATGGTAATATTTTTCTAGAAATAAAATCATCTTCATTTTTCTCCCTAATATCTAGAGGTGTCAAGCCTTCATCACCACAAAGCTA
Organism: Sequoia sempervirens; assembly: GCA_007258455.2. Taxonomy (NCBI): domain Eukaryota; kingdom Viridiplantae; phylum Streptophyta; class Pinopsida; order Cupressales; family Cupressaceae; genus Sequoia; species Sequoia sempervirens. The sequence continues at coordinate 739,225,150 of VDFB02058242.1, read as the reverse complement.
GGAAACAACATTACAAGGAAAATCTGATTAAACATTTTTCTCTAACCTTGGAGTTTTTGAGGCTACTTGAATATGTTCATATTAGATGGGAATGAAACTTCATTTTCCTTAGTTTCAAAAACACCTAAGAGCTCTCTTGAAAGAATAGGGGAAGAAAATTTCAAAATTTATCTTGAGCTATAATAAAACAGCCATGATTCCTTCATATATAATATACATTAGATTTACCTATTTTAGGAATTTGTAAAAATAATACTTTTATAAATGGAACCTTGAAAGAGTTACTTTGTGTCCCCTTATAGTCAAATTGATTAGTTAAAAACATATAAAATGCATACCTTAATCATTTTCATATTGAATCCATGGTCCATGTACATAAAATATATAGACGAAGTGGAAAAAAGATTTTTTTTTTCAACATGTAAATCTTAACAAATTTACTCTAAATATTATCCTATTACAAATCAATTATGATGAAAATAAACTTTTTTTTTTTTAACCATTAACATTCTTTTTTTAAAAATTAAAAAAATTGTATAAAAATGAATCTAGATTGAAATTATGAAAAAAATTGCAACCTTTGTATTGAAAGATTTCCAATGAAACATGTAAACACCAAGCCTCCCAATGAAACAAAGACCATTCTTCCAAATAAAATCTTGATTCTCAAGTCTAAAATAGAACACACCCCTAGAAAATAGATATTTGGATAAAAATACAAAGCTTTAGATTTCCTTCATAAAATAAACAATAATTTCACCTAAATAAGTGGAAAAAAAATTGTATCAAGAAGCTCACGACAAAAATCTAGTGAAAGACCCTAAAAAATATTCTTCAAAGATCTCCAACTAAGAATGTATTCACAAAATATTGAGACAATGTTGTGTAAGTCATCTCAATAAGGCTTATTCATATAAAAAGGTACCTTCACAAGAAAAGGACAATAATATATATTTTTAAAAATTATTACAAAAAGGGCTACACCAATGGGAAGGATTAGAGGTATTTATACAATCATAAACAATCCCCTTTTTTCTAATTTATTTTCCTTCAAAGGAAAGTTCACCAACAATGCATCTCCATCATTCATATGATATTGTAGACCAAAAAAATCATACAAAAATATCCACAAACATTAAATGGATTTAGTGTATTTTTACAATCTAGAATAATCTTCTCAACTCCCTAAATATCTTCAATATCCTACTATAAAACTTTGTTTTGTTTCATACCTCTAAAAACGACAATGTTCCTTTAATACCCAAAAGTGAAAATTTATAGAGAAACTTCCACCCTATCCATAGCCTCCATTATTAAATTACTATATTCTTCATCCCTTCACCCTTGCCATAATCATATGCCATTATTTATTATAAATATTTTTGAGTGCATGAGTGAGGGAAGTGGGTCCCTTTATTAGGGGATTAACTTAGTAAACTTATTATATATCACCTTTGATCAATTAATGATAAATAATATATTTAAATTTTATATCTAATCTTTATTTTGAATATATTTATCCCTCTTAGTACATAATTAATACTAAATTATCTTATCTTTTTACCTTATATACCTTTTATATTTTTTTCTAATTTATTTTCCTTCAAAGGAGAGTTCGCCAACAATGCATCTCCATCATCCATATGATATTGTAGACCAAAAAAATCATATAAAAATATCCACAAACATTAAATGGATTTAGTGTAATTTTACAATCTAGAATAATCTTCTCAACTCCTTAAATATCTTCAATATCCTACTATAAAACTTTGTTTTGTTTCATACCTCTGAAAACGACAATGTTACTTTAATATCCAAAAGTGAAAATTTATAGAGAAACTTCCACCCTATCCTTAGCCATCATTATTAAATTACTATATTCTTCATCCCTTCACCCTTGCCATAATCATATGCCATTATTTATTATAAATATTTTTGAGTGCATGAGTGAGGGAAGTGGGTCCCTTTATTAGGGGATTAACTTAGTAAACTAATTATATATCACCTTTGATCAATTAATCATAAATAATATCTTTAAATTTTATATCTACATCATTATTTTGAATATATTTATCCCTCTTAGTACATAATTAATACTAAATTATCTTATCTTTTTACCTTATATACCTTTTATATTTATATTTTTTTATACATCTATTTATTTATACCCATCATATTCTCAATTGAACATTTCATTTTCACGACTATCACACTTAGTTTCAAATGAAAATAAAATAATTTGATAATAAAATATTAAAATAAAATATACTAGCAATCACACCTTGGTGTGCAATGGGTACACCGAAGATGTGTGGAAGGTCAATTGGGGACATTTTGGTCTATTTATTGCATTTTTTGCATTTTACATGAGTTCAATTGGTAGGCCACTTATAAAATGATGTTGTTTGTGCAACAAAGGTCTTAATGGAGAAGTGATAACTTCAAATCAAATGCATAAACTTACATGGATCCAAACACAACTAAAATAAAACCTTGAATTAGGAAGATAAACACCATTAGGCTCATGCTATGTTTGTAATAGAGAAAGGAATAAATAAGGATAGAAATATAGAGGGGAAGATCGAGAGAGAGACATAGGAGTAAGGAGAGGAAGATAGAGATAGAAAAGGATATGGAAATGGAAATGGAGATAGAGAAGGAGAAGGATATTGAAAGAAAGAGAGGGATAGATAAAGAGAGAGAGGATATAGGGAATATAGAGATGGAAGACATAAATATATAGAGAGGGAGAGAGAGGGAAATAATGAGAGAGCAAGAGAATGAGAGAGGGAGTGATAGAAAGATAAAGATAGAGATAGGAAGTCATAAATAGAGAGAGGTAGAGAGAGTAAAATATATATGGGTAAAGAGAGACAAAGAGATAAATAGATAGAGATAGAGGGAGAGATTGGAGAATAAATATAGATAGATAGAGATAGAGAGGCAAAGAGATAGATATAGAGATAGAGCTAGATATATGGGGGAAGAAAGGAGTGTGTGTGTATGAGTAAGAGAGAGATATGGAAAGAGATAGAGAGAGATAGCTATGCTTAAATAGATAGAGAGCCTGGGAGGAAGATGGAGGGAGAGAAATAGAGAGAAGAGAGAGGGGAAGTAGAGAGATATAGAAAGAGGGAGTGGGAGAGAGAGGGAGAGATATGGATAGAAAAATGAAGAGATAGGGATATAAAGGAGAAATAGAGATATAGGTATAACTTGGGAAAGATAGATGGGGCGAGAGAGAAACAAAGATAGAGGTAGAGATAAATATATAGAGGGAGAGATGGAAGAAGAGAGGAAGAGTGAGAGGGAGAAATAGAGATAGAAAGAGAGAGGCAATGAAAGAGGGGGAGATGAAGAGAGAAATATAAATATATAGGAAGTGGCATATAGAGAGGTAGAGGGATGGATATTTATGTATATAGAAAGAAAGAGATTAGGAGAGGAGGGAGAGATGAATTGAATAAGAGAGAGAGAGAGAGAGAGAATGAGATATAAATAGAGAGGGGGAGGGAGATATGAGAAAATAGAGATAGAGGGGAAAGAGCGAGAGATAAAGGAATTGATAGAAATAAGTAATAGAGAGAGGGAGAGAGAGAGAGATAGAAAGGGGGGATAAATAGAGATAGGAAGGGAGAAACATGAAGTGTGACAAAGAGAGAGTGTGTGTGAGAGAGATATAGAGATAGTGATAAGGAGGAAGAAATAGGGAGTGTGTGTGAGTGCATGAGAAATATATTGAGATAGAGGGAGAGGGAGATATATAAATAGATAAAGGCACAAAGAGGTACAGGGAGAAATAGAGAGAGGATAGAAGAGAAGTAGAGAGAAATAAAGTGAGAGAGGGGGAGATGGAGAGATAGAAAGATAGAGATAGGAAGCTATATAGAGAGAGAGGTAGAGAAAGGGAGGTATATGTAGAGAGAGAGAGGGGTTGGGAGAGGTATATATGGGGAGATATATAGAGAGAGATGGGAAGAGAAAGAGATATCTCTTTTATCTCTATTTCCTTTTTATCTCTATGTTTCTCATTATCTCTCATTTTCTCTCTTCCTCTCTCTCCCCTATTTCTCTCTATATTTTTCTTCCCTTCTCTCTTCCTCTATATATCTTTCTCCCTTTTCCTCTCTTTTCATCTCTTTCCCTCTCCCTATCTCTCTCTCCCTTGCTCTCTTTTTTATCCTTATTTATCTCCCCTTCTCTCTCCCCAATTTCTCTCTATACATGGAGAGAGAGTGAGCAAAAGAGTCAGAGGGAGATATGGAGTGAATGCGAGAGATATGGGAAGATACATAAAGGTCAAATATAGAGGAGGTGATAGAGACAAGTAATAAAGAGAGAGGAGAGATATACATAGAGAGAGGGGAGAGATAGATACAAATAGGGAGAGATAAATAGGGAGTGTGTGTGTGAGTGAGAGATATAGAGTTAGAGATAGGGAGGGAGAAATAGGGAGTGTGTGAATGTGTGTGACAAAGATCTATGGAGATAGAGATAGAGAGGGATATAGATATATAGAAATATATATAGGGAGGGAGAGAAATAGAGAGAGGATAAAGGAGTAGAGAGATATATATAAATAGGGAGTGATGGGGAAAGAGGGAGAGATAGGGATCAAAAGAGATAGAGGAGCTGATGCAAAAAGTTGGGTACACAAAAAGCTCAAAAAGTGGGTGTTTTTGCTTTTTTCAGAATTTTTCACACTTGGACTAAAAATTTGAGGCACTTACACAATGAATCTTTAAAAAAGTCAGTAATATGAAATTTTGAATTTTGAATCTAGTTTCCAAATATGTAAATTATTCAAATACCCAGATTATAGAAATTAAATTTTGATAGAGATCTATAAAACCCACTTTTTAAAAGTCCTTTTTTCTACCATACCAAGCACGTGTACGGAAAACACATTTTTATCCAAATAAAAGTATTTTGCTAATTCCTTTTTGGAAAAGAGAAATAACGACATGAAGTTTGATGTAGATTTTTTTTTGTAATTTTTGGTTGAATATTTTTTTATTAAATTTTTATTGGCCTTAATTGTTGTTTTTAAAAATCAACATGTACGGACAGCATAATTGGCCCTAAACAAAAAAAAAAATTAACTCTTTTTTTTCATTGTGTAGAGAATTGTTTGAAGTTTGATGCCATATGATTTTTTTTACAAGAAACTTAACCAAAAAAAAGTTATTAAAAAACAAAAAAAAATCTGATATTTCAAGTTTAAGGACTAGTTTGCTTAGAAATTAATTAAAAAATAGCAAACATAATCCAATATTAATAAAAATTATATATTTGGAAAGTAGACATTGTCTTCTCTAATGGGTTTTAATTTTATAGATTGATTCAGAAAAGAAGTCCATCAGCCATGTCAAAGTTGGACATTCTTCTTCAATCTACCTTAGATTTTTAGTTGCAGGTCAAAGGCTAAGGCTCAGATTTCCAAGCCTTTCCCAAGCCTAAAACTAAGGCTAGATGTGGTGTGGGAATTCAACTTATAATGCGTACGCATTTAAAAAATGCGTACACATTATTTAAATGAAACAAGTATGCATTTCATAACGCATACACGTTATTTATTTACTCGGGTAAAGGTAACGCATACGTGTTTCATAACATGTACGCATTTCTAATATAGCCATTTTTTCCTAATTTAGAAAATACTGGTTAAACATAATTTTCCTGCAACATTCCTTTTCTGCAATACTATCCGGAAGTGTCATTTTTTGTATTTTTTATTGCAAAGTTGTCTTGTGCAGGGCATATTCTATTCAAATTGTTGGAAGAGACAAAGAAGAGGTTGAATTTTCTGAAGTGGAATCAAGTACAAGAACTTTTTACAAGAAGATTTGGAAAAAGAGAATTTTTGGATGTACTCATGATGTTTTTGTACTTTAGAGTTTATAGAAAAAATTATCTTCATAGTACATAGTTTAATTTGAATATTTGAAGGAGGTGGCAATTTGAAAATAGGTTTCTTGAATTATTATTTTTGTCATTAAAGAGGGTTTGGTAACCATGGGTGATAAGTAAAGACAAAAAAAGAGATGTAGAAATTTAATGACACCCGAAGAAATTCAAGCAAATAAAGATAAGGAGGCAAAAAGACAAAGGGAAAGGAGAGAAAGGATTCATCAAATGAAATATTTGGAAGCATCTAGTTCCAAGAATGTTAAAGAGGAATCCATGAATGATGAAATGAATGTAGATGATGTAAATGTGGAGATGGTGAATATGGAAGAAAATGCAATTACGGAGACAAACCCAACTATGCCTTCAACTTCAACTTTGAATGATATGCAAACAACTTTAGGTATGTCTTCAAATCCACCTCCCAATGATATGGAAAATGCACCTATTCAAATAATTTATCCAGGTATGTGTTCAAACCCAAGTTTTGATAATATTGATATTGCTTGTTTAGATGAAGCTAGATACACTATTGATGAGATCAATAATATTAGGGTTGAAACAATGCAGAAACAAAAAATGATGAAATTCTATCTTATGACAATGCAAATGAGAATGAAATCCCTAATATTGATGAAAATGAGAATGAAATACCTCATATTGATGAAAATGAGAATGAAATCCCTTTTACATTTGAAAATGAAAACAAAACTCCTATGGATGAAGGTGAAAAAAAAAAATTACAATTGAAACGAATGTGCTAGATAACCTTCATGGTAAAGTTTCTTGGAGACAAATTAGAAATTATGGAAATAAAATATATTAAATGTTTTTTTATAGAAAGAAATTAGGATTCCAATGTCAACTCATGGTGCAATTGATGAGAATGTTGAAAATGAGAAAAGTGATGAAAAAATTAGGTTTTTTTGTAAAACCAAAAAAGAAAGATGATTCAGTAGAACAAGTCATATCTAGTGTTTTTAATGCTATTGATGTTATTGGTAAGAAAATTCAATTGAAAGATAAGAATGCGGCTCGTCATGCAATAATAACTGCTCTAGTTGATAAAAATAGCTTCAAATAAAAGAATGTTAAGATTAGTAAATGTGTAAAAGTAAATCCTAGAACTTTGATAAGAGCTGCTAAAAGAAGAGAAAGTATTGAAAATGTAAGAACTTATGAAAAGAAACAAGAAGATCAAGAGACCAAAGATAACACAAAAGAGAGAGACAAGATGAGAGAATATGATGATTGTATTCTCAATATGCATGAAGATAGACAATTACAAGTATGTACAAGGCTTGATTATAAAAGGAAAGCTAGGACACAATGAAGGGCCATGAATGAGACAAGTGTCTCAATCATGTACAAGGTAGGTAGAAAGAAATATTAGATAATTCCATGAAAGGTGGATCACCCACCTAAAGTGGAATTATCATGCCACGAAAAGTGGAGATAAAAAGGTGATAACTAGATCACACGACAAAGAGTGGAATTTCTCCTACACACACTTCCCTAAGTGTCCAACTCATATCTCTCAATGTATACACAAACCTAGATGCAAGATGCAAATAACTAGGTGTCACAAGTGCAACCTATAATGATATGCATTCCCTAAGTAAGCTTAAGTAAAGTGTAATAAGTAAAATACTTATTTACACCAACACCCCCCCTTAGGTGCAATTGGGGGAATGAAGACTCAAACTAACCATGCAAGATAAGATGTAATATGGGTCCCGACAACTGAGCCATGTTAGGTACCCATGTACAAATGCAATTCATTCTCTCACAAGCGAGGAAAGGGAGAAAACCTCATGGGAAAAACTCCCCCTCAAAAGAAAGAAGAAAACAAATGAATGTACAAATGGAGAAGGACAAAACCCCAAGATGAGGAAAAATTCCCCCCATGAAAGAGAAGAAGAAGAGAGACAAGGTATCCCCCCCTCAATGTACAATGTTCACCCTTGGAAGATGCTCGAGAAGGGATGAAGAAGTTGCTCCAAAAGTGTTGAACAACGTTCCTCCCCTTAGGAAGAAACAATACCAAAGGTGCATGAATGAAATCTCCTCAATCCACAAGTGAAGAAGGAAGAACCCTCAAAATGTAAGGATTCTTTGAAATATGCTCAAATTTCCCTGTGTTGATGTTGAAAGATGCCTTTCCCAAACCATGTGAAGCTACAATGACAAGTGCAATGGTCGCTGTGTATTCACTTCCTAGAACCTATGAGAAACCCTTTGCAACAACACTCCCATCCGCTGAAAAAGACAACTCAAGATCTAGCAAGGATGAAGGTAGAACATACTCCAAAGACACAAGTGTCTCCTCAGGAGAGAAAGTTGCATCCTCCAACTACTATACATATGTATCCACAATCACATCAACGTCAAAAGAATGATCATGTAGAGGAGGTTCAGAGTGTTCCCTCGCAACAACTAAAGAAGAATCACCTTCATCAAAGAGAAGATATAAGTAATCAAATGTGTCTCCCAAATCTGAAATGTAGGACTCCACAAACAAGTTCCCAATGTCTGTCAAGTAGTCATCCCATGAAACTGTTGCTGGAGGACAAGGTATGCACTGTTGCACTTTATCACAAGGCACTGAAACTATCAAAACACAAGTATCATCAGGTACATCAGTCAATGTAGGAGATGGAATATCAACAATAGGCTCAAGAACCTCAGGAGTAGTGAGCACTCCAAGATTCAAGTAACCATACTCATTCTCCTCAAGTGTGTCCACACTAGGGTGAACTAAATCATCAATAGGAGCAAAATATGAGAAGGTGTAGAACCGAGAACGATGATCAACCTCCCCAACTGCAACAAGATCCCTGCTATGCAAATCCTGAACAATGATATAATATGGTGTGAAATCTACACTCTTTTTTGTACCACTATGTGTAATCTGATAGATGGAAAGGATGTTCCTTGACAAAGTAGGCACACATAGAACATCATTAAATTCTCCACCTTCAATGCCAATAGACCCCTTCCCACAAACTACCAAAGAAGTGTTGTGGCCATCAAAATGGGTGGTGATGAACAAGAATCAAATGAAGATAACATATCCTTGGAAGAATTCATATGATGTGAAGCTCCTAAATCAAGGATCTATCTATCTGAATTAGAATCTGCAACTACAAGAAATGCTTTCCCCTTGCGTTTCTCATGTTAAGATGATGTAGAAGAAGGAGATGAGCTTGATGGTGTTGTCATGAGAGTTGTGTGTTTTCCCCTACAAGTAGAAGTGGAAGGAGATGAGTCCTTCTCTCGATATGCATTTGGCAAGTTGATTTTGTTCTTCTTGAGGATGTTTTCAATTCTTCAATTTGCTTAACATGACAATGATGCTCCTCATGACCAAACTTTTTGCAATATGCACATGTTGGTTGCTCCCTCTTGCTTGAATAGTTGTACTTATTTGAAGAAGATGAAGTTGAGATTTTTTTGGAGGAGTGGACTGTTTGTTCTCTCCTTGTGGCTTTGGTGAAGATTGATTTTGGTCTTTCCCTTTTCCTTGCTTTTTGTTTCCATGATTGACCACCAATGCTTTTGAAGTTGAAGACTTGAGAATGCCCATTTTGATCAACTTATTTTGCTCAAGAATCAAAATATTTGTGAGAGCCTCAAAAGATGGTGATGTGAAGTTACTAATTATCAATCATTGAGTCTAAAAACTTGAAACAAAGGCTGCAAACTCAGCTAGAAGCTTGTCCAACAAGTTAAAGACCAATTGATCATCATCTTTCTCAATACTACAATCTTTTAGTTGTGCTCTTATCTCATTTTCCTTAGGGACATAATCTTGAATGGTGTCAAAATCCTTGGGATCAAGGCTTAGGAGATCATGTTCAAGCTTGTATCCCTTAACCTTGTCAACCTTGCCATACAAAGTAGCAAGCTTATCCCAAGCTTCCTTGGTTGTAGTACATTTATCAACATGGAAAAAGAGATCATCTAAAATGAACTTTCTAAGTGTACCCAATGCCATAGAAGTTTTAGTGAGCCAATCCATATATGCAGTTGGATCTGCCTTAGGATCCAAAGGTGTAGTTATGGTTCCATCAATGTAGTAAATTAAACCCTGTTCCATTAGTTTACTCCATGCACACACTTTCCATGTAGCATAGTTATGTGCAATTATGAGTGGAACTTTAGATGAACCCATGATGGAATGCAAGAGCGCAAGAGAGAAAATAGGCACAATCACACAAGATACACCCCCCCAAAAAGATGATTTTGGCACTTTATAATGTAGTGTGTGTACAATAGGCCACTTGCAACATGGCTAAGTGGACTTATGATTTTTGGTTTACAACTTTCCACAAATAGGCTAAGAACAAACCAGAACAATGAAGCAAAGACCTAAATTGAGATCTATGTATTACAAGTGCCAAATAGGCCAAAAAGGACCATATTCTGAAAGTACAAAATCCACTCATGATCACTTCAAACTGATTGCAGATTCAAGAAGTAGACAAAAAATCATGCACTTTAAAAAAAAATGGCACTTGAAAAGGAGTTTGTATGTGCCTGTACGGAGCCCCAAAAGTTGTAGAAATAAGGATTGGACAGGTACAGTGTTGAAAAACTACAAATTCTAGAAAAATTTTCCACTAAAATCAGAAACCAAGCACACAGCTATGAAGTACACAAAAAAATAGCCTAAATCAAAAAAAGTTGCTAAAAAACAGAGCTAAAATGAGCAAGATATGGGCATTTGAAGTTGGACTACAAAATTAGAAACTCCATTGGTGAGGGGGGAAATTTTCCTTTTAAAATGGATAACGTCAGAAACCCAAGAGCTTAAAATTGATGGTTTGATGGTCGTCACAACATTCGAAGAGATTAAATTTGACGTGTGTTGGGTCGTCACACCGATTCAAGAGGCTAAAATTGATATATCCAATTTGACAGATGTCATCGGCCAGTGGAAAGAAGATGTCGACATTAGGATTTGTGAATCAACCACTACTGATAAATGTCAGCCTAGATTTTGAACAGATTGCGAGTGATTTGAATCATCCACCAGAAGAATATTGATCGCTGGTTTTAGCAGGAGGTCACCGGATTTTGAGACTATCCGCCAGATTATATACAATGTCATCGATATATAACTATTGTTGGTTATTGACTAGAGACTGTCAGTTTGTGTGTTAGCCAGATGGATTTTTTGTAAACGCAATACTTATTTACACCAACAGAAAAGGATCCTATTGTAGACACGTAAAATATACCAATTGACATTGTGCATCTGATCCTGACTACTAACATTGTTTCCTCTTGAATCATCCCTCGGTCTAACCATTTAATCAAATTCCCCTATCTAATTAAATTCATCAATATTCCTCTCTTAATTAAATCAATCATTTTATCTAATCAAGTCAGCTCTTTTGTTAATTAAATCAATTCATCTGACCTAATTATCCCTATTTAATTAAATAATCAATTTATTTGATTAAATCTCTAAAGTCTATCCATTAAATTAAATAAATTAAAACCTTATTTGATTTAATCTAACACCATCTCTTTTAATTAAATAAATCAAAATCTTTATTTAATTATTGTCTTATCATATTCCTCTCTTATTTGATTTAAAATAAATCCATAAATCAAGTCAAATAAGTCACATCATCTAACCTCTCTCATTAAATTAATTAACCCTTGATTAATTTACTCTCATCTCATGTCCCATCCTCTAGATTTTGCAAGTTGCACATGAAAATAGATTTAATTTGTTTATTAAATCTCTATTTTCCTCACAAGGCATCTTTTGGAATATTCTCTCAATTTGAATTTAAAAATTCCAAGTCAACATGTACATCCAACAAGGCAATAACTTCCTCTTATATGTCCTTTTTCTTGAGCCAAGTGGCATTTATTGCATTTTCCCTTCCCTCTTACATGTCATTTCAACAAATTTGAAATTCAAATATTTGCATTTATTGGCACAAACCCCAAATCTTGCACATCCTTCATCCATTCATAGATTGGAGAGTGGCATCATACCATTGGATGAATGTTAGTCCCACATTGCTCAAATTTGGAAATTCATCCATTTTGGAATTCTATAAATAAAGAGCTCATATCCTCATTTCATTATCCACAAATTATACAAAGTTACCATGCTCAAATATCCATCAAATTTCATCAATCATTCTTGAATCATAGTTAGGTTTTGCAGATTTTAGCTTGGAGCACTCTTCAACATCAACAGAGTGGATCAAATCTTCATCAACACATCAAGTTTTCATCTTAGGAATTGGGAAAGGGCCAATTTTCACATTAAATTGGCACCAATTCCCCCATGGGATCATGAGTTTGCACATCTAATTAGGATTCAATCTTTGTTTTATCATTTTCTTTGTGTTCTTTAATATTTTCTTCCTAGTTTGAATGTTGTAAATGGATTTCATGGGGAATCCTTTTTTGGCTTGCAATCTCTTGTCTAACTTTTTTATTCTTGTTGTTTTGCAAGCACCAAGGTTGGGGTTCACACACCTATTAATCAATGTTGGAGTTATAGTGGTAGACTCCCAAGATTAGACATGAAATTAACTAATGAAATTAAATATTTAATCGATAAATTTTGCCATGATAATACAAGAGTATCACCTAGCATTAGAGATGTCTTAAAATTAAGGGTGGGTTCTAAAATTTGTGAACCTCATCCAAAGCATCTCTTAGATATGACTCAAATTGAATTATATAAAAAAAAAATTAGATGCTTCAATCTTACTATTGAAAATTAACATAAGTCAAAGATCATTCAAAAAGTGTAAACCTTGGTATGTTAGAATTAATAAGCAACAAATCTCTTGTTGTTGTAAGACTCATGTACAATTTCATTATTATTATGATATATTTTAATATATACGATGCACTTTGCATGCTAACCAAATTATGCAGGACATTTGTGGTATTAATATGCCACCTGAAAGAATCAAAGATTTTATAGCAGGTTTGTTTTGTGATCCCTCTTTAAATGGAAACTATTTTTTTTTAAAAGCATGCATTTATGGAGAATGTGATAGATGTGGTAACTTTTCATTATTAGGAGAATGTATGCATGAAATTAGTTTAGATGAATTTGGACAACAATTAGTGGATGTAAAAAAATTTAAAAATGTTGAGTATTCTTTAAAAGATGGAAAAACTGGAAAACGTGTTGAGCTAATTGTGGAAAAGTTTAGTGTGCATACTTTTATTAATGAATTTAAAGATAAGTTTGTACCTAAATATGTTCAACACTCTCAGAATGCTCATTGGATTGATAAACAATTTCGTTTATGTAAAAACACATTCCCAATTGGAACTATATTGTCAGTTGTTGATTTTACTTAAAATTATACTCTTACTCCACAAGAAGAAAATCAATTATCTATGGTGACCTCCTGCTAAAACCAGCGATCAATATTCTTCCGGTGGATGATTCAAATCACTCGCGATCTGTTCAAAATCTAGGCTGACATTTATCAGCAGTGGTTGATTCACAAATCCTGATGTCGACATCTTCTTCCCACTGGCCGATGACATCTGTCAAATTTTTTGTTCAATATTGTTTTGATATATTTTATAAAAATTTAAAAGAGAGAGGAATTCAAATGCTAGAACATCTCATATGGTCAGATAATTGCACGGGTCAATTAAAAAATGCTAAAAAAATTTATTGGTTATGTAGAGTTCATAAGGAAAATAATATCCAGTACATATGGAGTTTTTTTGAAGCTGATCATGGTAAGGGAGAACACGATGGAGCAGGTGCATGTGTGAAAAGAGCTCTTGCTAGAGAGCAACTAAAATTTGAGGATGTTGCAAAATTTAGAGATGCACATGCAATTGTAGATTGGTGCAATACCAAATTATCTACAAGAACAAGTGAGAGCTCAATAATTCGATGCTTCTTTTGGTTAGTTGAAGAAAATGATATTTTTTCTCGACAAGATTGTGAAACAATTAATGGATCTGCAAAAATGGCATTTGTTTAAGAGTTTGAATGCAAACACATGGACAATATGGACAAGGGAGTTGGCATGCTTTTTTCAATTTTGTATTTCAGGTGATTGGGAGGCATGTGAAAATATGGAATGGGTCGAACAATGGCAATAAAGAGCCTTAACACCTACATTGACACATGTTCAACATGGAACGACCATTAAAGATAATCAAGTGTTTGCATCAGATGATTATGATCGTGTTTCAAATCTTGTACAAGAAGGTACATTATTTATTGAGTTGAATTTTGTATGTATGCATGTTTATATGTGAATTAAATATAAGTCACTCTTTATTGAATTTTGTATTTATTTTTGCAGGACATGTGTATGTTGTTGTTGCACCTGAGGGGAATGAAGAGGAGACAAAGTACTGGTTGGCTAGATGTGTTAAGAGAAAACATAAGTTGGTACATCCTAGAGTGGATGATGACATATCCAACTAGTTTAGTGGTTGTTGTTGGCACCTAGCTTCAAAAATATTTGATGAGAAAGAATGGCTTGCCTGCATTTGAAGATTATGAAAGACACAAGAAGATTGTACATTATTCACATTTGATTTTGGAAACCAATATAAAACTAGTTAGATATCAAGGGAGGCTTGCTAATAATTTTTTATGGACACTTTCAATGGATTATCATGAGACAATCATAGATGCATTACAAAAAAGAGAGGATGCAAATGGTACAACAGAGTAAATAAATATTGGTAAGTATATCTAATTGTTTATATATTTAATTGATATATATATTTGTCTTTAATCATTTCCTAATTAAAGTTTTATATCATTTTTTGTTTCAGGTCTCCCAAAATTAGATGCTTTACAAAAAAGAGAGGAGATGCACATATATTACAATGGAATTTGAATCTAGAGACAAGTAACTATATATGGTTCTAGATACATTTAATTGATAGTATAAATTCATTCTCTTAACTCCCCTTAATCCACCCTCTTACATCCCCTTAATCCATCCTCTTAAAGGACCCTTAAGTCATATCCTCTTACATCCCCTTAATCCATAATCTTGCATCCCTTAAGTCACTCTCATAATTCCCCTTAATCCATCCTCTTAGGGCATGTTAATCCATATCGTAAGGTTCATGACATGCATCCCCTTAATCCACTATCTTACATCCCTTTAATTCATTATATCAACTTCCCTTAATGCACCCTCTTACATCCCTTGACGTCTTCTATCAACTCCCCTTAATCCACCCTCTTGCATCCCCTTAATCCACTCTCTTGCATCCCTTTAAGTCATTCTATCAACTCCCCTTAATCCACCCTCTTGCATCCCCTTAATGCACCCTCTTACATCCCTTCAATTAATTCTATCAACTCTCCTTAATCCACCCTCTTGCATCCCCTTAATCCACTCTCTTACATCCCTTTAAGTCATTCTATCAACTCCCCTTAATCCACCCTCTTTCATCCCCTTAATCCACTCTCTTACATCCCTTTAATTCATTCTATCAACTCCCCTTAATCCACCCTCTTACATCCCTTCAAGTCATTCTATCAACTACCCTTAATCCACCCTCTTACATCCCTTCAAGTCATTCTATCAACTCCCCTTAATCCACCCTCTTGCATCCCCTTAATCCACTTTCTTACATCCCTTTAAGTCATTCTATCAAATCCCCTTAATCCACCCTCTTGCATCCCCTTAATCCACTATCTTACATCCCTTTAATCCATTCTATCAACTCCCCTTAATCCACCCTCTTACATCCCTTCAAGTCATTCTATCAACTCCCCTTAATCCACCCTCTTGCATCCCCTTAATCCACTCTCTTACATTCCTTTAAGTCATTTTATCAACTCCCCTTAAGCCACCCTCTTACATCCCCTTAAGCCATCCTCTTAAAGGACTCTCATAATTCCCCTTAAGCCATCCTCTTAGGACCCTTTAAGCCATATCCTAGGGTTCATGAGATGCATCCTCTTAAACCATCCTCTTAACTCCCATTAAGGCATTCTCTTAAGACCCCCCTTAAGCTATATATCCTCTTAGGTTCCCTTAATCCATCCTATGGCAAACATCATTTGAATTTGTATGGAATTTACTATATACTGTTCTTTTCTCGCATGAATTTTTTTCTTAAATGACTCATAAAAATTGTAGATACTTACATTAATTATTTTTTTAGGTTCTCATCAAGTCAATCTACAATGTGATTTTTGAACTAAAAAAATGTTTTATCAAGAGACTGTGTAAATATCAAGTTTTGGTCTTCACCTAAAAGTTGATAAGCTTTAATTGTATCTACATGCACATATATGTTTCATTTTGTTATATAGTTGTAATAAACATCTTGATATACATTATATATGTTTGTTCGATGTCACTTTTTAAATATCTTGTTCCAATTTTATAGAAATTATACATTTCATGTCTTGTATTTACCACATTTTATATAATTATTCAATTGTATAGATTATACATTTTATACATATAAGGAGATAGTTTTTTTGTTTATTGATTCAAATATTTGCTATCTAATTGGAAAATAGTTAAAATTACTTGCCCTTAATTTATTATGAATATGATCTAAACTATTTAAGGAATTTTTAATTTGTCACCTAACCATGTGATAAATTATATATATGAAATTTTATTCTAGATAAGAATTTATATAGTGCATAGAATACTTGAAAATTAGATAAAATATAAATATAGATATGTATGAGTGCATATAATCACAAAAATGAACATAACACGATCTCATAATTGACTGCATATATAATCATCATATTAAAGTCAACTGATATAAATAAACACAAATATGATAATAACATGTTCAAAATAAAACTAGAGATAGATAGTCCATAAAATTTATATGTCAAGTCCAACACATATTTAAATAAAACTAGAGATCTATAGTCCATAAAATATAAAACCATCTAACTTTCAGGTTGATCTGTCAAATCAAGTCTCCTTTTTGTTCCATGTCGACTAGACGTAATTGCATCATGCTATAAAAGAGTACAAGAAACTTGAAATTAGATTTAAATTTATTTAGAAATTTTGATATAATTAAATATATTTAAACTTGAAAATATAAAATTTTAGATAAAAATAAATTTAATTAAATATCTAGTAAATATAGTAAAAATGATTTCTAGTATGCATAAATTACCATATGAACATGTGAATTTGTAACTGGCACATTTTCTTCAACGAGTAGCATAACTGTCACTTGAGAAGATGCAAATGTCTGATCTACTATATCCTGCATATTCATATAAAGCAAACAATATGTGAAAACCTCAAATATATATATATTTAAAAGGTCCATAAAAATTGTATAGGAGATTTAAAGTAAAGTTTACAACCTCGAATGATATGACCTCATGATCAAGCACCTGAGATTTCCCATTCATAAATACTGACAATGTCTTAGGTGTGCGGCCTGCCATGGGTATCTCATGAAATTTCTACATATGGATGTACAATAGTTCATATAGATCATTCACACATGTGTATGTAAATGAAAAAATTAAATTAGATCTATGATGTGTATTTAATTTAAACTTAAAAAACTTTTGAAAGCACGCGCCTAATTTGATGATGTCTCAGGAGCACTCACCAGTGTAACTTGTGTAGGACGATCCTCAAAATATAGTAAATTCTGGTATGACCCTGTCCCAGATGCATGTGTGTCACCTGAAGTGGATGTCTGAGTATCCCCATAGCCCGAGCCTCCATGCTCTTTATTGGCCACTTCAATGGTCGTGTGTGTAGTCTGTTGAGTGAGATGTCCTGAAAGTGAACTCAATGCTCCTAATGTCGATAACATGGTATGTTGTTGAAATGTAGCGGGAACACCAAGAGAAGGAGGAGGAACAATAGGAGCAATTGGAGCACGTCGTTGAGGATCAACACGTGCTCCTAGTCTATGTTGGGGCATGCCACACCCAACTCCCTAAAATGATCTCATATCAAAATAGTTGGGTTTTTTACCCAACTCAAACTCAGCCCATAACTTTCTCAAAAAGTATAAGGGCACCTCACTGTTGCCATGTGGTGGATTATCAAACACCATCCACCATCTCTCCCAAAAATTTGCAACTATCTGCGGGTGCCTACACCATAAAATTGAAATTCATTTTTTCATGGGTGGAATTGGTTGGTTTTTTTGGGGGTTAATAAAATATTGGCACATGGCTTGTTTGGTAATTTCCAGGTCATTGATTTCTTTATATGAAAATCCATCCTCATATAATTGTCTCCTCTCTTCTCTCCATTGATGGAACCTATCTAGGTCCACATCAATAGATCAAATAGAATCGACAATAGTTTGCATCATAGATGAAAACCATGCGAGATGGGGAGGGACACTAGGCTCATTTTTATGAGATCTATATTTCCCTGAATGACAATGAGGTTTGCTCAGATATTCTCTCTTAATTGATCTTGATAAACTACATGAGGGGGTGGGGGGTTAGGCGGTGGAGAATATGGAGGTGTGTTAGGGTTTTTTTCATGTAGTGGATTGGGATGTATGAGATCTATAGGAATTTCTTGATCAGGCATAAAATCCTCTAAATTAAATATTGGATCCATGTGAGAAATGATATGGCAACTGCATGTTAAACAATTAAAAAATATATATCAACAAACTAATTAAATAATGCACACAATTTGAAAGTTATTTAAAAACCACATTGAACATGCACAAATTCAAAATATATTTCATTTGAAGCCATTCAATTTATAACATTAAAAATTCATAGCATGTACACACATTAAATTGAGTCCAGTGTGGGGTTGTTAATATGAAGGGTAGAAATGAAATTATGGGGTTTTATTAAAATTTATTTAATCTCATTCATTATTTTCAAATAATACTAAAGATAAGAATGAAAAATTAATAGAAGACATTGAAAGGGACACATAGATATATGCTAGTGACCTAATTGCAATGTACAAAATATATAAAAAGATGAGTCAAGCTCTATTCACCAAATTTTGAGAACTTCTTTGATCCCCTTAAGAAATGTCAAATTCCCCCTTAAGACATCGATTTATGATTTAGGGTGATAGAATTGCTTAAGGGGATCTATGTGTAATAAGGTCCTAGGACAAAATGGTCCATGGCTTAAGGGAATAAAATTTGGTGGAGTTTCCTAAGGCAACCAAATTTCATTTTAAGGTCCTACAACAAAATGAATAGATGTATTAATCAAGTAGGACATAGAATTTAATTAAATCTGAGGACATAAATTGATTTATCTAAATTTTCAAAATTCATGATAAGAGAGACAAGTTCTCTATAGTGGGACAAAGTACTTAAGAAGAAATTATAAATTTAACACTAACATTAAAATTTATAATCTCATTCATTATTTTCAAAGAATACTAAAGATAAGAATGAAAAATTAATAGAATACATTCAAAGGGACACATAGATATATTCTAGTGACCTAATTGCAATGTACAAAATAAACAAAGATGATCTTGAGCTCTATTCACCAAATTTTAAGAACTTCTTTGATCCCCTTAAGAAATGTCATATTAGGACCCCTTAAGACATTGATTTATGATTTAGGGTGATAGGATGGCTTAAGGGGATCTGTGTCTAGTAAGGTCCTAGGAGAAAATGTTCCATGGCTTAAGGGAATAAAATTTGGTGGAGTTGCCTAAGGCAACTAAATTTCATTTTAAGGTCCTACAACAAAATGAATGCTTTTAGGGTTTAGGGTTTAGATTTAGAGATTTGATGACATGAAAACATATAGAAGACACATAAATTTTTACAAGTAAATGAGAAACACTACCACCTAAACTTAGTGCTTTGAATAAAATATGTGGCATTCTAGGAATAGCTTCAATATATCAGCAATTAAGAATTTTATATTTCAAGTATAACTAAGTTGTTGAGTTACGATGGATTTTGAACCTATTTGGACCTCTAAGCACTCTTGGATGATTTAAAAAGGAAGAGGGGATCTAAAGTGATTTAGACCCAATTTTTTTTCTAATCATATATTTTTTGAAACTTTTATATGGGATAGACTCTTCCTTCATATTTATATAAATTCTAGACAAATGGGTTTTCAAAAAAGAACCTAACTTCCACCAAGTGAGGAATCAATTGATCAATTCAATAATTAAATAATCTTAGAAAATAAACCTTTGGTTATAGAATTGACTTGCATTTATGAATCATCTATCAAGTTTCTCTAAAAACTAATTTGAGTTTTCCATTGAAATGTTCATGCTACAAGTTAGCTTTGATACACTAGTTTAGAGAAAGTACAACATTTAGTTTTCCTAATCTAGAACAATGCCACTACACATGAGAGTTAAAATAGGAATTAGATTACACACAACCTATAGATCTTATGAATAACATCCTATAAATTAAGGCTTAAATATGATCATAATGCATCCTTACATAATTCACAAAGGATCTCATCCAAATAATAGAAATGGGTAGAAATCATCCATGCTTCACATTTTAATATTTATTTGCTTTAATAACATTTATGTGTCTAGCTCTATCCATATTGCACATAGTCTAGATTAACAAGTATGACTTGCATTTCTATTTTTTTTTAAGAGAATACATCATACACTATATAAGCTAATAACATTGATATAGAGTGATTGCATGCTCATATCAACTAGCATCATGATATATAAACTTATTAAATCAAGCACATAGTTTCACATGAGGTACATTATTTTACTTCACTGGTACACTTTCTCAAGTTAAATTATACAATCATGAAGTTTTCCGAGATAAAATTAGCTATCAAATTTATATTATGTGAACATATTATAATTAAATCAATTTGTTGGTTAATATATAGATCTATGCATTGATTGTTTGTACCTCCTTTATTAGTCAATTATGAATTTCATTGGTAGTTGTGTGGATCACCAACGACATACCAAAGTGTACCTAACCTATGGACTATAATTTGTGATCCCTCCCTACATGCTATGTCATCATATCTTACTACACATCCTTATTTTATCTCTTCTATTATATCACATGCCCCTAATATTGAACTTTTCATCACTTCCGCCCTAAATAAACTAAGAACCATGAGTGAGTAAAAATCATACAAAGAAGGTTATGTCAAATAAAAAATGTAATCTAAACCTCCTTGAGGAGCCCTAATTTAGGGTTTTAGGTTTACGTTTTAGGGTAAATAGCCCATTTTAGGTTTATGTTTTAGGGTAAATAGGGTTTTAGGTCCAAGGATTAACCTGTGTAAATTAGTTTTTAGGGACCTATGTAAATTTTGTAACCTAGGGTTTCTAGGGTTTTGATTTCTAAGTTAAATATGTCCAATTTAGGTTTAGTTTTTATGGTTTTCAATTTACAATTTAATGTTCTTTGTTTCATTGACATTTTTGGTTTTTTAAATGCAATTAAAAACTATAAAACATTGAACTAAAACACACTAAACAAACAAAAACTAAATACTAATTACAAAACAAAAAAACAAGATATAAAGCAAAAAAAAGGCATAATTCAACCAACCTGGAGGTCGATGAGGTCGATTGTGTCAATGGGAGGAGGTGGCAATCAATTTTTTCTTCAATCACGACCTTTGAAATGCATACACAATCTCCTCTCTTCTTCTCTAACATGAACTAAAATAGTGAGGAAAAATGAAATATAGTCGCTTATTTAAAAAATATATATATCTTCACAAAACGCGTACGCATTTTCAGTTCGCGTACCTGAAGTTGAACGCATACGTGTTCAGATTTAGGCTCAAGTACCCAATCTGTAACGCGTATACATTTTTTTGAAAACACGTACGCGTTTCTTATGAAATTTTTTGTTTTTCCCAAAATTTCCCCTCTTCGTGTACCCAACTTCTTGCTTTTACCCAGAGATAGATATAGTGGGAAAGATAGAGGGGGAAGGGAGAGAGATAGAGAGAGAGAGAGAGATGAAAGAATAGGTAAGGAGAAAGAGAAGAAGATAGAGATATAGATAGGGGAGAGAGTGATGCAAAGGGAATATAACTTAAAGAACAATGGACTCTCAAGAACAAGGAAATGTGGTTCTTAAAATAGTCTACATAATATTACTCTGATCTTTTAATGGTGACAATAAACAATACCCTATAAATTATCCTACAAGCCTATCCTCCTAAGTTCAAACTCTCAAAAGGACTCAACACTCATTTTTTTGGCACGTTAGGCTCCTAAACACTTGGTTACTCTCCACAAGCCTCATTTAAACCCCACCTAGCTATGGCTAACTCAAAACACTGCATTTTCTCAAAACCCTCAAAAGGATAGGCTTTATGATAGTCCTAATGCAAGTAAAACACACACAGACTCCTATAAAACACATAAACAATGGATGTTTCACTTCTCCTTTAGTGGAAACATGCATAAGGGCCTGCAGAAGGTCTATAGAAAATTTCATCAAATTCCAATAGTTAAAACTTGAGATAAGAAATTTTCTTGCTCACTGAAAACCCTAGGTCTGAGATATGCAACTAACAGTGTTTTTACAATATCTCACTTAAAAAAAATTAAATCACACCAAACCAAAAATATTAGGTTTTTAAAAAAAGCTCTATCTTACCATGTAGATTTAGACCTATCATCATGTCGTACAGAGCCGTACCAATCTATTCTTTAATTGTTTTCATAGAAAAAACTATCATAAAATTGCCAAAATAAGGTACCTTATGAAATATTGCTCTTACCTTCTTGGAGTGTGTATATTTATTGATTCAACATGAAACAAATCTACAAAAAAGTTACAACTTGAGAATATGTCCTTTTCCTTCAAAAGCCCTAATGTCTATGTCAGTAAATTTGACAATTATACCCTTTTGCAACTTTTCAACCATGACATGTAAACAAACATCAAATTTAAGGAACCTTAAAAGATAAACCATGGTCTTCTAGACCTTATTGGACCTAGAAAACCAAAAAAATAGGTTGAGGAACAAACCTTAAACCTTCACAAGCCAAAAAATCACCTAGGAATTCAAATTTGCACTTTTGGCAAGAAAATCACAATTTGAATTTCTAAGCCTACTTAAACTACCCAAACCATTGGAGATGAACCCAATGGACCTCCTAAGACCTATACAACTCAATTTAAGACTCTTGACATAAAACTAAAGCATAAAAACATCATGAAATTGACACTCCTGCATCATACTCCCAAGGAAAAGAAAAGAAACTTAGGTTCCACCTGAGAGGAGATCTACAATGTGTCTTCCAATTACCTCATATTGTTGTCAAACGTCTATTTATAAAGAAGATATCTCTCTTTATTTTTCCCACAAATTCTCATCCTTGATACTCAACATTTTCTCCAAAGAAATGCATTGTTTATTGCATAAAAAAAGCTCCTTATTTGTACCCTTTAAGGCCTTGTCAATGTCATCCATCTTTATATGAGTTTTTGACAATTTGGACTGCAATTCAATAATAGACCCTTGCAACTTGCTAATATGACATTTAGTGTCTTGTTCCAAATCCTCTAAGCTTCCCTACACTTCTTTTATATGTTCTAATTGTTGTTCAATTTTCTTCTCTTCACTTTCCTTCAACATTCTATTCAACTTAGAATTCATTTCCAAAAGTTGATCCTCCTTTGGCCTTGCTTCATCATCTACATCTTTGACTTTTTCTTACAATACGGCTTCAACAACTAAGACTTTATCACTAAATTGAGAAACTCAAGTCTCAAAATCAGATTTCATGTTTTCCTTATCTTGAAGACATGACTTAGCTTCATCAAAAAAACCCTCCAGATATTGGATTTTGTTGTCAGTTTATGATAATTCTTGGAAAAGCACATCAGAATGGTGTAACTTATGTGGAAATTCATCTATATTACTACCTCGGTCAGCCAATTATGAATATGTAGCTTCTAATGTAATGAATGCCTCTTGCAATGACAACTGAATTTTCTCATCCTCCTCAGTAGGTTTCTTATAGTTTTCTACCTACACTCTAATGGCATTAGTGATAGAAGGGTCTTGGTTTGAAAATCAACAATGTGAACTTTGTCTTTCCAATTTTCCCGATCTATTTCTACCTTCTCCATTGAATTTGCACATTGATTTTCCTTTTTCATTTCCGTATTAATACCAGACTGTAAAATTGTTAACTAACATTCCTTGGTTTGAAGCTTCATATCACATAATTGGAATTGGTTTGTCAAATATTCAAAACCCTTCAATTGATCTTTAATAGAAAATAATATAGCTTTTAAGATTTCCTCATTTAGTAAGAAATAATAACTTTGCACACAATTCTCTTTATTTTTATGGACCTCTATCTTAGGACCTAGCTCCTTAATGCCATATTGTATTGATTTTCATTCACCAAGCTTCCTTTACAAATTAGAGATAACTTGTTTTGTATTCTAAAGTTCCAATTTCTTATGCTTAGCATCTTCAGCTTAATTAAAAGTTTTGTCTTTCCATTCTAGCAATTAAGAGTTTGAATCCTTCATAGTGTTGGAAAATTAGCAAATATGCAGTTATTAAAATCATGCCAACTCCTCAAAAATATGGAAAAGATGCTCATGTGTTGGAGTTGGCAAGATTTTTGGCAGAGCAACTAATAATGTGAAAGTAGCACAATGAAGTCTTTTTCTATCATTCATTGTTTTTTCCTCTGACACTTAACCAATCACAACATAGTTTCATATAATTTTCATTTTCATCGTTGGCATTTCATCTATAGCCACTATATGGCAATATGATTTGACCATTATGAAGCACAATAGTCTATCAATTTAGTGTTGGATGGTTTACATCTATTGCTTCTTGGTGTACTTGTGTAATTATTTGTTGATACTTTATTGGATTTTAAAATCTATATATTCTCTTTTTTTATATCACCTTATTTGACAGTTTACAACTTGGAACAATGAATCTAAGAAAAATTATAATATTTATGTATTTCAAGACGAGCATTTCTTACTAAATGTATTTTTTAGTTTTACCGCACAAAATCGCCACCATCGTAATTAGTAGTAGTAGTCCCCCCTCCACCTACATTAGCACCAAAAAATATTGTTATTTGTAAGGAAAGCTTAGGTGCGGAACAAACTCTCCTAAAGTCAAAAACTCTGGGAAGAATGCAAAGGTGACTTTAAAATTTGCAATTACAGTTCAATTAAGATACTCGTGAAAGAAATAACAGAAATAGAGAAATGAACATACACAATTTGGACACCAGATTTACATGGGAAAACCCTTACGGGAGAAAAACCCACCACACCAAGAAAAGCCTCTTTGTATTACAGTAAAGAAAATTACATACAGAGTTCAGACTTAACTTTCTGATGTCAATTTATATCAGCATAATTTCCTGACCAACCTTGTATAGAAATGCTCTTAGAATTGAATTCATACACATTGATCAAATCGCGTTCAATCGAGCAACACTTTGTTATCTCACACTCTTTTGTACATCATCATCCTCCATTGCCCGAGCATAATCATTTTTCCTCACATTTTGTTCATCTCCCTCACAGGAACGGTCACAACAGTCCAACTACTAGTGGTTCACATTCCACTTCTCTAATTGGTCGAAAACAGACCACGTAAGATAGACATTCGGTCAAGGCATTCAAATAGTATCGCATGTCAGTGAGACACTAGGTCGTGTCTCCCTGATGCCACAATGCCTGACTATCATTATCGGTCAAAGTCACCACCATCGGCAAGAGTCATATCGAGTTCAAACCTATCACCCAGACTCACTCTATCGCTAAGACAACATATCGATATCCACTGCAGAACCATCGGCTAGACCATCGCTATCGGCGAGAGGTCATACCGAACACAAATCCATCTTGTGTAGATTTATTGCCAAGAGTCTTATAGAACCTTATGTTATACTGATGTTCATACCCATCGGCAAGAGTTCACACCTATCACACCTATCTATTGGCAAGACCAGTCATCAACAGGAGATCATACCAAAGACAAACCTTTCAGCGAGACCACAGCCATCGCTTAGACTCTTATCGAGCCTTCATGTCACCCCGATGACTTCGAGTGTATAACTATTGAAAAGAAATATCTTGTCAGAATGAGTCATTCTGAGTGTTCATGCCTCTCCTCGATGACTTTTGTTGCCACGAGTCTCCTCGATAACCATTAGAAACCAAACTGTCAGCAAGAGATCTCCCTAGGCGGAAAGAGTTAGATCTTTCACAGTGATTGACATGTCTTGCCGATGACTCCCGTCGGCAAGACAGAAACAATTTATCAGTGACCTGAGCATTTCAAATGATTAGAACACAGCTGCTAGTTGATCAAACTTCCAGAGAGTCTCATCGACTTTTCTCTTTCAGGAGTTTCATGCCAGTAAGCTTGAGGCACATTTTCCAACAATCTCCCACTTGACGAAGATCTTACTGACACCTCCAGAGCACAACAAAACTACTGAAATTCATGGGAATTGAGGCCAATCGAACTGGCACACCACCTGAACTTGTTTGTGCTTATTGGCTTCGTCAATGCATCTGCAACATTTTCCAAAGTATCCACTTTTTCTAAAGAGACCTTTCCATCCTCCACCATATCTCCTACAAAATGATACTGCATATCAATATGTTTCATCCTAGCATGGAAAGTAGGATTTTTTGCCAAACAAATAGCACTCTTACTGTCACAGTAAATTGTATTTTTTCCTACATCAAACCCAATGTCAGAACACAAACTTTTTAACCAGATTGCTTCTTTATAGGCATGTTTTTCTGCCATGTATTATGCCTCTGTAGTGGAAAAAGCGACTATAGCCGACTGCTTACTCATCCAACTAACTGCACCACCATTCATCATGAAAATATATCCACTAGTGGATCTTCTGCTGTCAACGTCCCCTGCCCAATCAGAATCCACATAGCCTCGAATTCTAAGAGTCCTCTGTGATTCAACCAAATTTCCATGGTAACACAAAGCATATTTTGAAGTTCCCTTCAAATATTTGAACACTCTTTTCATAGCATCCCAATGTGTCCTTCTAGGATTTTCCATAAAATGACTAAGTACTCCCACTCATTGGGCAATGTTTGGTCTTGTACAGACCATTGCATACATTAAACTGCCAATTGCACTAGCATAAGGCACTCTGGTCATGTCCTCTATCTCAGTAGGAGATTTTGGATAGTCTTCAACATATAGCTTTGTTCCCTGCAAGACTGGAACAACTAGCTGCTTGCAGTCATTCATACAAAATCTCTCCAGAATAGTATTAATATACTTACTCTGACTGAGCCAAATTTTTCTACTTTTCCTATCCCTGGTTATTTCCATTCCTAGAATATACCTAGTTGCACCAAAATCTTTCATTTTGAACTTTTGCAAACAACTGAGACTTTAGATCAAAAATCATTAACTTACTATTGCCTATGAACAACATATCATCAACATAGAGAGCAATAATAAGAACACGATCATTTTCAGCTTTGTAGTACACACAATGATCACATTTCGATCTTACAAATCCCAATGACAAAACAAAAGTGTCAAATTTTTGGTACCACATTCTAGGAGATTGTTTTAATCCGTACAGAGATTTTGTCAACTTGCAAACCAATTTTTCTTTACCTTTTTCCACAAAGTGTTCAAGTTGGGACATATAGATTTCTTCTTCAAGGTCACCATGAAGAAATGTTGTCTTCACATCCATGTGTTCAATCTCTAAGTCATATGCTGCTGCAAGTTACAAAAGAAATCTGATAGACGTCAGCTTGGCTACAGGAGAAAAAATTTCTCCATAATCAATTCCCTCTACCTGGGAATACCCCTTCGCAACCAACCTTGCCTTATACTTTTCCACACTACCATCCAGACCTATTTTCTTTTTAAATACCCATTTGTAGCCAACAGCTTTTATGCCTTCAGGAAAGGGCACCAAACTCCAAGTATCATTCTTTTCTCATGATGCCATTTCTTCATTCATGGCTTCCAACCAAGATTTTGAATCAGTAATTCTAAATACCTCTTTCATAGTCCTAGCTCATCAGTGCTAGAGATTAAAGCATAGGCACAAGTAGAATCTATCAAAGAAAACCCATACCTATCAGGTTGCTTTCTTTCACGTGTTGACCTCCTCACGGGCTGGGGCTAAGGTTGATCTTCTTCTTCAGAACTCTCAGAACTACTTGAGCTCTCCTTAGTTTCAGCTACATTTTGAATTTTCAATTCCTCTTTATCTGGTGTCGAAGGAATTTCAACTACATCCTTTTTATCTTCTAATTTTGTCTCTGACTATAGATCCAAAGTAGAAGGCTTTAGCTCACAAAAAATAACACTTTTGTTGTATAGAACCTTCTCTATATTAGGATTCCAAAGCTTGTATCCTTTTATGCCAGCACTGTAACCAATAAAAATACATTTAACAGCCTTGTTTTCCAATTTAGATCTTTTTTCATTTGGCACATATGCATATGCCTCACAACCAAAGACACAAATGTGTCTCAGAGAGGGCTTCTTTCCAGACCATGCTTCCAAAGGTGTTTTCTCAACAAGAGAGGAATTAGGAGAACGGT
This sequence comes from Sequoia sempervirens, assembly GCA_007258455.2. Taxonomy (NCBI): domain Eukaryota; kingdom Viridiplantae; phylum Streptophyta; class Pinopsida; order Cupressales; family Cupressaceae; genus Sequoia; species Sequoia sempervirens. Next base: position 739,196,728 of record VDFB02058242.1, on the reverse strand, counting down.
TTATTAAGTAACATGTTGTTGCAACTGCCTCAGCCTAGAACTTCTCCTCCAAGCCAGCACTGCTTAGCATACTTCGTGCTCTTTCCATCACTGTCCTGTTGAACCTTTCTACAACTCCATTTCTGTGGAGTGTAAGGTGTAGTTTTATGTCTTTTAATCCCATGATCTTTACAATACCTCTTGAACTCATCAGAACAAAACTCACTGCCATTGTCAGTCCTTAAACATTTTATTTTTCTTCCAGTTTGATTTTCCACAAGGTTTTTAAATTCCTTAAAATGACTAAACACTTCTATTTACATTTTAAGAAATAAACAAATGCCCTTCTTGAATAATCATCAATGAACGATACATAAAATCTTGATTTAGACAAAGAAGGAACATTTACTGGACCAAAAACATCAGAATGTATGTAATCAAGTAAATCAGAAGATTTGTGAGGACTGGAGTAAAATGAAACACGGTGTTGTTTACCATATATACAATGTTCACAAAATTTGAATTCGAGGTTACAATCATCAAGCCCTTCAACCAGGTTTTTATTCTTCAAGGTTTTTAAACCTTTTTCACCAATGTGGCCAAGCCTATGATGCCAGAGCATAGTCTTTTCTGCTAGAAGTTTAACTTCCATAGAGTTTGCACTATCAGGAACTTTTTCCTCTTTTTCTCCATGAGTAGCTTTCTGTGACTTTACAGAGACACTATTGCATTGCACAACATGTGCATCCAGCTTATACAAGGTACCAATATGGACACCCCTAGCTAGCACCATTGAGCCTCTAGTCATCTTGTAGCCATTTCTAGAGAATGTGACTTGAACTCCAATATCATTCAGCTTACTAACAGAAAGTAGATTTCAAGCCAGACTTGGTATATGCATTACATCATTGATTCCATTCACTCTTCCATCAGGGAATTGAATTATGACTCTTCCATGACCAACTATTTCCAGAGATGAATCGCTTTCCAAATACACCTTTCCACCATCATATTTTTCATACTTCATGAACTAGTCTCTATGAGATGTCATGTGGAAAGATGCTCCAAAATCAATCAACCAGACATCATCTGATGCATGTGTAGCCAAGGCTGCAATGAAAGCATTTGCATCACTCTGAGAAGAATCATAGTCAGAAGAATACTTATTCTTCTTTTTCTCCTCTTTACAATCCTTTCGGACATGACCAGGTTTTCCACAATTCTAGTACTTCACCTTGGACTTCTTGCCAAGAGACTTTGATCTCCCCTCTAATTTGGATTTGGACTTCTTGTCCTTCTTTCCTTTTTGTTTCGATCTGCCTCTAATAGCAAGAGCCTCCTTCGCCATCTCATAATATTTTCTTCTCATCTCTTCTGATAACAAAGAAGCAACAACATATTCCATCTTAAAAGTGGATTTCATACTCCCAATGGCCATCACCAAGTGATCCCAATAATCTGGCAAAGAACATAATAATAGCATACAACAATCTTCTTCATCAATCTTCACTCATAGATGCCAACTAAGCAATCAACATGTTGAAAGCATTCAAATGATCAGCAACAGATACTCCTTCCTACATTTTCAAAGAGCACAACTTCTTCCTCAAGAACAACTTATTCACCAAGGATTTGCCCTAATAAATAGCCACCAGTCTTTTCCACAAAGAAGATGCAATCTTTTCTTCATGAACATTCAGAAGAACAGAGTCTGCTAAACAGAGCCTTATCAACCCCTTTGATTTTTGATCTGCAAGGTCCCAATCTTCTTGCTTCATGCCTATAGGCTTCATTCCAAACACAGCAATCCAAATATCACGATCAACCAATAGATCTTCCATTTTAAGTTTCCACAACTCAAAATTGTTGCCATTGAATTTCTCAATTTCAATCTTTCCTGACGTGCTTGCCATCTTAATCTGTAATTCAAATTACTAGACTTCTACAAGACTCCCACTGAATAGAATTGACACAAAAAACCCAACGTACCCACAAGGATAACATAACTAGCCAGACTCTGATACCACTTGTAAGGAAAGCTTAGGTGTGGAACAAACTCTCCTAACATCAAAAACTCAGGGAAGAATGTAGAGGTGACTTTAAAATTTTCAATTACAGTTCAATTAAGATACTCATGAAAGAAATAATAGAAATAGAGAAATGAACACACACAATTTGGACACTAGATTTATGTGGGAAAACCCTTATGGGAGAAAAACCCACCACACCAAGAAAAGCCTCTTTGTATTATAGTAAAGAAAATTACATACAGAGTTCAGACTTAACTTTCTGATATCAATTTACAGCAGCATAATTTCCTGATCAACCTTGTACAAAAATGCTCTCAAAATTGAATCCATACACACTAATAAAATCACATTCAATCGAGAAACACTTCGTTATCTCACACTCTTTTGTACATCGTCATCTGCCATTGCTTGAGCATAATCATTTTTCCTCACAGTCTGTTCATCTCCCTCATAGGAATAGTCACAGCAGTCCAACTACTAGTGGTTCACATTCCGCTTCTCTGATTGGTCGAAAACAAACCATGTAGGATAGACATTCGGTCAAGGTGTTCAAACAGTATCGCATGTTGGTGAGACACTAGGCTGTGTCTCCCTGATGCCACAATTCCCGACTATCGTTATTGGCCAGAGTCAACACCAACGGAAAGAGTCATATCAAGTTCAAACCTGTTGCCCAGACTCACTCTATCGCTAAGACATCATATCGATATCCACTGTAGAACCATCGGCCAGACCATCACTATCGGCGAGAGGTCATACCGAACAAAAATCCATCTTGTGAAAATCTATCACCAAGAGTTCCGCTATCACCAAGAGTCTTACAGAACCTTATGTTATACCGATGTCCATACCCATCGGCAAGACAATAACCATCGGCAAGAGTTCACACCGATCACACCTGTCTGTCGGCAAGACCAACAGTCATCAGCAGGAGATCATACTGAATACAAACCTTTCAGTGAGACCACAACCATCGCTTAGACTCTTATCAAGCCTTCATGTGACCCTGATGACTTCAAGTGTATAACCGTCGGCAAGACATATCTTGTCAGAATGAGTCATTCCAAGTGTTCATGCCTCTCCCCGATGACTTATGTTGCCACGAGTCTCCCCGATAACCATTATAAACCAACCTGACGGCAAGAGATCTCCCCGGGCGGAAAGAGTTAGATCTTTCATAGTGATTGACATGTCTTGCCGATGACTCCTATCAGTAAGACAAAAACAACGTCTTGGCGACCTAAGCATTTCAAATGATTATAACACAGCTACTAGTTGGTAAGATTTCTAGAGGGTCTCACCGACTTTTCTATTTCAAGAGTTTCATGCCAGTAAGCTTGAGGCACATTTTTCAACATTATTTTTATTGAAATACATTTTATTTTAAGGAAAAGATTTGCATTAATTTTTTTTAATTTAAAGATTTTTATTTAATTTTAATTTTTTTAAATTTTTTTAAGATGATCTCTTCTTGCGTCACCTCCCCCATGTGTTCTATTCTGGGTAATGGAGTCCCCCAAGGTTTTTTCTCTTATGGTCATGGGCTTAGGCAAGGTGGCCCCCTCTCTCCCTACCTCTTTATCATTGTGGTTGAAGTTCTTGGTAGGAATATCCAAAAAATAGTGGACTCAAAAGCTCTCAAAGGTGTCAAAGTTGCCTCATCTCTTATGCTAGATTCCCATCAACAGTTTGTTGATGATACTCTAATGTTTAGGGAATCCTCGATGGGGGAAGTTGGTCTCTGAAAATAGATTCTCAATGATTATATTTTTGCTTCTGGCCAGTGTATCAATTATGAAAAAAGAAAAATTTACTTCTTTTATGCTAACTAGTAGATTAAGGAGAAAGTGATAAAAATATTAGGATGTTAGGAAGTTGATTTACCTTATGCCTATCTGGGCCTACCGTTGATCTCTAAGAAGCTAGAAAATAATTACTAGAATTAGCTAATTGAAAGGACTAAAAAAAAATTTGCAGGATGGAAGGGGAAGCTTCTTAGCTTGGCTAGAAAGATTCAACTCCTTAATTCTTCCCTTTAGAATATTCCTATATACTATCTATCCCTCTTCAGAATCCCTACCTCTATAGGGGACAAGATATAACAGATTTAGAGAAAATTCTTATGGTCAGGAATTGAAGAAAAAATAGAATGTCCTTGGTTTGCTGGGAAAAAGTGTGTACTCCTAAAAGGAGAGTGGGTCTGGGATTAAGAAGAATATATATTCTTAACAAATCCCTAATGGCTAAAATTGGTTGGAATATTCTAGAAGGTTCTAAAGACTGGGTAAAAAATTTCCAAGCTAAATACTTGAGGAATAGGAATCTTGGCTATTTTGTCTCAGTTTTTGATCTACCTAGTGGTTCATCGTTATGGAATCATCTTGTTAAACTAAGGAATGTGTTGAAGCTGGGGGTTAGAAAGAGAATTGGGAATGGGAATAATACTGACTTTTGGAAGGACCCTTGGATAGAGACCTCAACTCTGTCATCTTTAGAATATCTTAATCCTCTTAAACAAAGCCTAAACAGGATCTATGGTAAAAAGGTTTCTAACTATATTAACTAGGAGTTGGAGGAACCAAAATGGAAGGATTTTAATTTTTTATTAAGGAGGGATAATCTGAGAGGCTAGAGAAAGGTGAATTGGGATCCTATCATCACAAGACTGCATAGTTTGATTAGGGAGACAAAGTGGTTTGATAGACAAAGGGAAGATGAGTGGCTTTGGAAAGGTAGCTCTTTTGGCTACTTCTCGATCAAAAAGGCTTATGAAGAACTGATGAAGGTGCGGGGTGTTACTTCAGACCATTTCTGGGATAGGGTGTAGCTAAAGAACTTGATTCCCAAAATTAATTATTTTTGGTGGACTGTGGCTAATGGTAAAATTCTCACTTTTGATAACCTAGTTAGGAGGGGGTTCCAACTGGTTAATAGATGATCGCTCTGTAAACAAGAAGAGAGTCAATTATTCACATTTTCTTTCACTACCAATTTGTGAGGGAAGTGTGGTCCTACTTTCTCTCATTGTTTTCTTTTGATTGGGTGTTTCCTAATTCAATGAAAGTATTTATAGAAAGCTGGTCAAATTTCCCTTTTTCACATAATGTTATTGTTGATCTCTAGAACCAAGTTCCTCCTTTTGTTACCTGGGGTTTATGGAAGGAAAGGAATAATAGAATATTCAAGGATGTGGAGAGAAGCAGCTGAGAGGGAAGCCTGATCATAAAAACTTAGTTTAAGGAAAACATCAAGGCTAGAATTTATGGCTTCTCCAAAACCTAGCCTAACTACAAAGAAATGAGGATTAAGAAAAAAGTGGGGAATCAAGAAGGATTTAACCAAACTTAAATAGTCAAAGATGCTAACCAGAATGGCCATTGTGTGGAGCCCTCTGTAAAAGGATTGGATAAATTGTAACTTTGATGGGTGCTCAAAAGGCAACCTGGGACAAGCTAGTGTAGGGGGTCTATTAAGGAGCCATAATGGGGAATGTATAGTGAGTTATAGTGTGAATATGAGGGTCTACTCCAATAATAAAGCTGAAGCTATGGCAACATTGGGGGGCTTCAATACTATGAAGGAGTTGGGTTGTCAAAATGTCATAATAGAAGGGGACTCTAAGCTTACAGTGGACATCCTAAATGAAGAGGTTGTGCCACCATGGGAATTAAAAAAATTAATTGATAAATGCCAAGTCATTAAGAAGTCTTTTACCAACTGCAGGGTGCAACATGTTTATAGAGAGGGAAATAAAGTTGTTGACTATGCCTCCAACATGGCACTAAGTTGTAGGGGTTGGACCCAATGGACTCATGGTAATTTGCCAAAGTCTTTAAGAGACTTAATTCTAAATGAAAATTTTGAAAATGAGTATCATATGAAAAAATGAAAGATTGTTGTTATGCGGGAAAATTGAGTACTAAGTGGTGCCTTTTGGCTTTCCGTGTAATGATGACATAGGAAGTACGGGATTGTATCGGATGATCTTGGCTGGAATTATTATTTATTATTCTTCCATTATGAAGGTGACCAAAAATCACATGAAGATTATCAAGTTGTTAAGGGTTGTCATTTATATTCATGTTGATTTTCCTTGTGTCAACTATTCCCACATTTGTAAAGTGGAGAAAGGTATGAAAATTAATGGGGAGTTTAATACTTGTAAGAAAAATGATGAGTTTTTTGTATTGGGAATTGTGTTGCCAGACTTAACCAAAAGAAACTTATCTATTCACCATTCTTTATTGGCTCTTTGTGAATTTTGGCGTAAGAGTGGTTGTTGCATTCTAGAAAGAAAGAAGGTGTGGGAGATTATGAAGAAAATTTCATCACAGCTGAAGAATTTATAGAAAAGAAAAATGGGAGGACCAAGAAAGAGAACGGAGCCGCAAAATTGCCAAGCCCTGAAATAGAATGTGGATTTATGGAGAATGTTTGAAAATGTTGGTATGGTTTCATTCTTCCAATCCTTGAAGGGATACAACAAAAACCTAACGAAAAATTTTACCAACTCCTGGAGGAAGGGTAATGTTACCATTGGAGCAGTGAAGTTTGAGGTAACGACTAGATTCATTGCAAAAGCAATGAGGCTACAAAATCAAGGGATTAAAGTTGATAAGAAAAGTGGGGCAGACTACTAGAGGTTTGTTGACAAATTCCTACATGAAGGGGAGAATCTCAAAAGATTTCAGAATGGGTGTGCAAGATTGGAACTCTCTCCTCCCTTTTCTTTGGTTAGCCTATTTTTTATGCAATACTTTACTCTTGAAGGAAGGTATATGTCGGTACATCTGTACCATTTTCTCCTGCTTAACCACATTCGGCATGGTGAGAGAGTCAATTTTCCATTTTATTTGTTGTCCTCCCTGCAACTCAATATTGAGAAGGTATTTTTTTGTCCTTTTATTTTAATCTCTTAGACTACTATGTTATTATAGCTATGATATGGTGGAATACCACCTAGGACACTATGGACTTAATTAACGGTTTATGTAGATCTAAGCATGCTTCTAGAAACTTACTATTTTTTATTAGTACTGGTTGGACTATGGTTACTATGTTAAAAGTTCGCCTGCAAGCTAATACTGTTGTTTTTTTTGGTTTGTTGGTGGTGTTGTTTCCCACCTTTTTTATTTCCTTTTTGTTTTTTTTTTGTAACGATGGGATCAGGGCCCTTCTCTGCTTATCTAATCAAAAATAATTATTTATAGTTTAATTTTTTGTATACTATGTGTTGATAATTTTTTAGTTTTTATTTATATTTATGTTTATATTATTATTATATGAGACTTTATAATAGATTGCATATAAATATAATTAATTTTTTATTAAATAAATACATCAATATAAAATATAAGATTATTTATAAAAAATGGACACTATTTTACTATTTTTGTTATTGTCTTAAATACATGTGATTATTTTAACAAATTAATGTTTATTAGAAACACTCTAAAACCCTCGTCAAAATCTTGGTTTCAAGCTATAGCTTGCCAAATTGGAGAAGTGAAAGGTCAATACTAGCGAGGAAGAGTTTGAAGGAGTGGCGATGAAAGTAACAATCTAACATAGATGGGCAAAATATATTTTTTCCCACTTGTTCTTTTCCTTGTTGAGATTTGACTGTCAAGTTGATGGGATTTGACTGTTGAGTTAATATGTGTTAGATTGCATTCAATGGAAATAACCACTCCATGCCATTATGATCCTCTAAACATAAATGCCCCTTGCCACTGCCATCCTCTAAATATCTCATTGAAGGATTAAATGCTCCTTGCCACCGCCATCCTCTAAATATAATAGGAAATTTGAAAATGGAGTTTGAATGCCAAGATTTACTGTAACACTGTTGAATGCACTTCTGGGGTATTTTAGTACCCATTTGTTTTTCTTTTCCTCAAGAATTTAGTACTCATTTGTTGTTATTTTCCTCGATATGCTCTATGTTGGTTTATTTTTGTGATGCTATAGATGTTGGATGTAGGGAGAATCAAACCCATGACCATTAGGTCACTTTTTAAAAGAAGAATGAATCCACACATCTATTTAGTTGGAAATACCCTAGTTGATATTTAGTCAAAATGTAGAAGAATCCATAGGGTACTTGAATTGTTCGAAAATATGAATCAAAGAGATGTGATCTCATGGACATAAATTATTTCAGGATATGCACATTCAATTTTTTTTAGAGAATGCAAGTGATAGGTGTAAAGCTAAATTCCACAACCAATGCTAGCATACTTCTAGACTATGCCAAAACAAGAGCTCTTTAACATGGTATGAGCATCCATCAAATCATAATGGAAAGGGGGAATTTTTTAGATGTTGTAGTTGCAAAATTCTTAGTATATATTTGTGCAAAATGTGGAAGTATACACAAGGCATAGGGGCTATTTGACATGATGCGTTAAAATAATTTGGTTTCATGTATTGAAATTATTGCACGATATTCACAAAATGGTGTCCTTGGTGAGGTTATAAGGCTTTTCAAAGAAACACCTAATAAAAATGTGGTCTTATGGATTAAAACAATTTCAAGATATGCACAAAATGGGTTTTGTTGAAAGGTCCTTTGAAACTTTTAAGCAAATGCAAATGGTAGGGGTAAAGCCAAAGTAAACAACATTTTCCATAATCCTCTTAGCCTATGCTAATATGGGATATTTAGGATAGGGAATGAACATCCACCAAATCCTAATTGAGGATACATATTTTTCAGACATCGTAGTTGTGAATGTCATGATAGTCTTGTATGCAAAATGTGGAAGCATACACAAGGCATGCGAACTATTTAACAAAATGCCTCAAAGAGAAAATGCCTCAAAATGCATTTGGCAAGAGTAAATCTAGACTCCACAAGCTTTGGTAGCATTCTCCCAACTTGTGCTAAAATTAGGACTTTATAACACTGCATGGACATCCATCAAAGCATAATCAATTGGGGATAGTGGTTCGATGTAGTTACAAGTGCCTTGCTAGACATATATAAAAAATTTAAAATGTATGGACAAGGAAATTGCGTTGTTTGACTAAATACCTCAAAGAGATGTTGTCTCAATTTAAAATTAGTGTCTTCATTTTATTTCTATGACTGCTATAAAATTTGTTGTATTGATGCACTTTGGTTGTAAGAGAGATTCCAAGTAGGTTTATTATTTTTCTTTGTTTTCTCAAAGTATTATTTCAAGAAAGGGGTTGTTTGTTACTGAATAGAAAAATGTGTACCATGATGTTTTTGGGTATGTTGTTATTGCTAGTGGTTCATTCTCTTGCAGCCACCAACATTATAGATCAAGAAGCTATACTACAATTCTAGTATTTCATTAAAGAATACTTAATACTTTGCACTTATATCATTTTCCTATGAAGCCATTGAATCCTCCTCTTTGTCCAAATTTTCCCCTAAAGTTAGGCCTTCTTCCTCTAAAATCCCCTCTTGAACTTGGTTCTTGTTCTTGTGAGAAGCTTGACTCACCTTGATCTCTTTGTGACTGTTATCTATCAACATATGAACCTCTACCTCTGAAATTCATTCCTCTACCTCTGTTCTACTTTTCTTGCTTCATATTCAACTTCTCCTCAACCTTTAGGGCCAACTGATAACACTCTTCAATTGTCCTAAGGCTTGTAAGGATCAACTCATCTTGCAAGCTATACTTCAATCCATTAAGGTATCTTGCATCCTTGTCAGTATCATCCTCTATGTTTCCTAATCTGATGCTCAGCTTATAAAATTCTTCAGTGTACTCTTTCACTCCTATATCCTTTTGTTTCAAGTTCTACAACTTCCTATATAACTAAGTCATGTAATCACCAAGCAATAATTTTCCCTTCAACTTGGCAATCATCCTATCCCAAGAAGTAATCTTGGATTTTCCTTTCTTTTTCCTTTCTTCCTGAACATAATCCCACCACAGGGATGCATGACCTTTCAACTTGGTCCTGACCAACATTACTTCGTACTCTTCAAGTACTTCCTCCAATTCAAAGCATTTTTCCAACTCCCCTATCCAATCAAGGAGTTCTTCACCATTCAAACTAATTATATATACTGTAAGTTCCACCTTCACCTTAGTTCCTTCACCCTTGAATACCTACAACAATCTTTCCATCCTCAAATCATCGACATCCCTCTCTTCTTTAGGTTCATCTTGAGTTGCTTCATTCATCACTTCTTCTTGGTCACCCATATCCCCTGTAACCACTCATGTTCTTTGGTTAGCTTCCAATGCACTGAGTCTTGCATCGAGACTAACTCTCATCTCCCTCATTTCTCTAACAAGGGCTTCTCCCAATTGTGTGGCTATTATTTATGCCACTCTTTCAACATTCCTTGGAGGCATCTTTCTTTTTCCTGCTTATCCCTTATATTAACTTTCTTGCTTAATTTGGATCTAATACCAATAATGATGCAAAGGGAATATAGCTTTGAGAATAATGGACTCTCAAGAATAAGGAAATTTGGTTCTTACAACATTCTACATAATATTACTCTGATCTTTCAATAGTGACAATAAACAATACCCTATCAACTATCCTACAAGCTTATCCTCCCAAGTTCAAACTCTCAAAAGTACTCAACATTATTTTTTTTTGGAATGTTAGGCTCTTAAACACAGCTTGGGTACACTCCACAAGCCTCATTCAAACCCCACCTATCTATGGCTAACTCAAAACACTGCATTTTTCATAAAACCCTAATAAGGCTAGGGTTTATGATAGTCCTAATGCAAGTAAACACACACATACTCCTATAAAACACACAAACAATGGATTTACCACTTCTCCTTTGGTGGAAACGTGCACAAGGGCTTGTAGAAGGTTTATAGAAAATTTCATCAAATTCCAATAGTTAAAATTTGAGATATGAAATTTTCTTGCTCATTGAAAACCTTAGGTCTGAGATAGTACAACTAACAGTGTTTTCACAATATCTCACTTAAAACATAATGAAATCACACCAAACCAAAAAAAATAGGTTCTAAAAACAAACTCCATCTTCCCATGCAGATTTAGACCTAACATCATGCCATACATAGTCATACCAATATGTTCTTAAATTGTTTTCACATAAAAACTGTCATAAAATTGACAAAAATAGGGTATCCTTATGAATTCTTGCTCCCACCTTCTTGGAGCGTGTATATTCATTGCTTCAACATGAAAGAACTCTACAAAATAGTTACAACTTGAGCACATGTCTTTTTCCTTCAAAAGTCGTAATGTCTATATGACTAAATTTGTCAATTATGCCCTTTTTGCAACTTTTCAACAATGACATGTAAAAAAAACATCAAAAAGGAACCTAATAAGTAAAACCATTGTTTTCTAGACCTTATTGGACCTAGAAAACCAAAAAATTAGGCTGAGGAAAAAACCTCAAACCTTCACAAGCCAAAAATCACCTAGGAATTCAAATTTGCACTTTTGGTGGGAAAATCATAATTTGAATTTATAAGCCTGCTTAAACTATCCAAACCATTGGAGATGAACCCCATGGACCTCCTAAGACCTACACAACTCAATTTAAGACTCTTGGCATCAAACTAAAGCATAAAAACATCATGAAATTGATTCTCCTACATCAGAGAGATATAGAGGAAGATAGAGACATAGATAGAGATGAAGATGGAGATGAAGGTGAAGATGGAGAAAGGTGAGAAAGAGGGGCAATGATATAGGGGCATCATCTCCTTCTCAATTATGGTTTTGTTTCTTTCTGGAAGTTTGGTAGTTTTAGTTTTGTTAATTTTTGTTTTAGTTATGTTTCTTAATATATTGTAATGCTTCATGGTCAATTCTCTTGACAAATCAGTTAGCAATTTGTTGTTGTAACTATTGATGAATCAATAGTTGGAAGGCAACGAGTATGTGAAGAGAATGGATGTTGGAATAGGGGTTGGATGCAGTAGAAGAATAGGGGTTTGGGATATTGAGAGACAACTGATATTTGAAGGAAGGAGTCACTCAAAAGTCGGTGACATTGTTGGCTGAAGAAGAGTCGAAGATATTTGGATGTTGGTGACATTGTTTGTAATCAGGCCGATCATTGAGGCCATATATGCGTACTTTGAATGCCCCTATTTAATATGAATGTAATTGTTGTTTCCAAGACTAAATTTCTTGTAACCATTAGAAGTCATTGGAAAATATAATATGCACTTATGTTCTTCCTGTCATTGATTGTGTAGGATCAAGTTCTTGACTGTTGTTTTAATTTTAATCCTAAATTTCCATAAACTTGTGTGGGACTACTAGGCTTGAGATCTCTGTGAATCTGAAAGGTACTCTGTGATTAGCAAGACTTGTCATTAGAAGAGATAGGAGAGACGAAGAGGGAAAGGGAGAAATAGAGATAGAATAAGAGAGGAGGAGATCGAGAGGTATAAAGATAAATATGTAGGAAGTGATTTATAGAGGGGTAGAGAGAGGGATATAGAGAGAGAGCGCTAAGGAAAGATGGAGAGATAGAGTGAATAAGAGAGAGAGAGATATATATATATAGAGAGAGAGAGAGAGGGGAGAGATAGAGAGAGGAGAGATAAATAGAGATAGAGAGGGAGGGGAGAAACAAGAAGTGTGTGTGTGAAATATTATTATATAATAAAATTAATATACTATATACTATATATTATATCATAAATATTTATATAAAATATAATATAATAAGATAATATATTAATAACATATAAGAAATGAGAATCAAACATTGAGAGAAGTAGTTGGGAGGTTAGTTTGATTATAAAATCCCAAATTAAGGAAAACATTGAGGCTGGAAGATACAACTTCTCCAAAACCTGGCCTAACTACAAAGAAATGAGGATCAAATAGAATTGGGGAATAAGGAAGGACCTAACCAAACTCAATTGGTCAAAGATGCTTAAAAGAATGGATACTGTGTGGAGCCCTCCGTAGGAAAATTGGATAAAATGTAATTTTGATAGGTGCTCAAAAGGCAACCCAGGACAAGCTAGAGCAAGGGGTTTGGTTAGAAACCACAAAGGTGACTATATTGTGGGCTTTGGACTGAACATGGGAATTTACTCTAACAATAAATCCGAAGCTATGGCTGCTCTTGGGGGTTTCAATACTCTAAAGGAGTTGGGGTACAAAAATTTCATATTAGAAGGGGACTCAAAGCTAATTGTGGATATTTTAAATGAAGAAGTTGTGCCACCATGGGAATTAAAAAATATAATAGATAGATGCAATGTCATTAAGAAGTATTTCAATAACTGTAAGGTGAAACATGTTTATAGGGAAGGAAATAAAGCTACAGATTGTGCTACCACTATGGCATTGAGTTGTAGGGGATGGACACATTGGACAAGTGGTAACATGGCAAAGTCTCTAAGAGAGTTAATCCTTAGCGAAAAATTTGAGAATGAATATCATATGCAGAAATGATAGGTTGGTTTTAGGCAGAATAAATGAGTACCAAGTGGTGCCTTTTCACCTTCCATGTAATGATGGCATTTGGAGTACGGGTTTGTATAGTATGATATCAAATGGAGGTAATCTTAATAATTTCCCTTTAAAGAAGGTGACCAAAAATCACATGAATTTAATAAATTTGCTAAGGGCGGTCATTTCTATGCGTGTCAAAATGCATTGTGTCAGCAATCCTCGTATCTCTAAGATGGAGAAAGGTGTGAATTTTAATAGGGATTTAATTCCTTGTAAGTTTAATGATGAGGCTTGCACTTTGGGAAACATGCAACTGGCTTTCTCAATAAGAAACTTCTCGATTCAAAACATTGTATTTGCTCTGTGTATTATTTGGTGAAAGAGTGTTTGTGGTATTCCAGGAAAGAAGCAGATTGTGGGTGTGATTATGAAGAAAAGTTTGTCTCACCAAAAGAATTTATAGAGTAAAATGGGAGGACCAAGGAAGAGAACAAAGCCCCCAAATTGTCAAGCATTGAAATAGAATGTGGATTTATGGAGGATGTTTGAGAATACCAGAATGGTTTCATTCTTCAAATCCCTAAAAGTATATAATGAAAACATTATGGATAAATATACGAACTCCTAGAAGAAGGGTTTTGTCACCATTGGCGTGGTGAAATTTGAGGTAACCACTTCTTTCATTGCTAAAGCTATGGTTTTGTAGAATAATGGGTTGAAAGTGGCAAAGAAAAGTGGGGTAGATTACCAAAGATTTTTTGACAAGTTCTTGCATGATGGGGAAAATCTCAAGAGATTTCAAAATGGGTATGCTAGACTGGAACTTCCTTCTCCTTTTGCTTTATTTAGTCTATTTGTAATGAGATACTTTACTCTCGAGGGTAGGTATATGTCAGTACATGTGTACCATTTCCCTCTGCTTAACCATATCTGCCATCGCGAGAGAATCAATTTTCCCTTCTATCTATTGTCCTCCCTGCAACTTACTATCGAAAAAGGTGCTAGTCCTCCTCTTCACCAATGCCTTATACTTACCCTGTATAAGTATGCCCTGGCTCTGAATCCTCATGGAAACCCCATTGTTGGCCGAAATATGAACCTTGACCATTTTGAAGAAAATAATGAAGAACAACCTGATGAGGAAAACCCCGTTGTTGTTGAAATTCCAATGGAGGAACCTATCCCTTGCCATCCCCTTGCAATTGTTGCTAGACGTGTGATTATTTATTCTAAAATTAATTCCCCTATGGCTAATGTGTCAAACCCCTCAACTTCGAGGTCTCACAAGAGTGACAAAAATAGAATTTATTAGATAGAGCTTCTTAGAGCCACGCTTGAGAAAAGGAAACATTCACCTTTGCTGCTAGAGCTCCCAAAGGAAAAGAAACCAAAAAGAGACATAAATCCAAAGGATGTCATCAATATCACAAAGGAATGGAATCAAAGTGAGGAGGTAAAGGAAAATTTACATGGGCAAGGGAGTGGTGGTAGTGGGGGGAGAAGGTCGACATGCCTGGAAAAAGTTGCTTTGAAAGATAAAAAAAAAGGAAAACAAAAACTGTTTGTGAGTGAGGAGGAGGAAATGGGGTATGAAGAATTCAAAGCCCAAGAGGAAGATGACTCTAAGGACATGGACTTTGAAGACTCTGCATACGATATGGGGGAAGATGGTTTGGAGGAGGAGTAAATTGATCCTTCCGAGGAGAAGTTTGATGTTGAAAATGTTCAGGATGTTGGTGAATTGGGATAGGATGTTGGGAATCAGGGTGGGGAGAAAAATACTGAGGAGCTAAGTACTAATTTTTTAAAGAGTAGGCTAACCTTTTTGCAGGTACAGTTCAAAGATATGGAGAAGGTGTTAGTTACTCTCATGACGGTAACTAACAGATTGATGAGAAGGGCAGTGTTGGGCACGACTTTTGGGGAAACAAAGATTACAAGGAAATTAAAGAAACAGGGGAAATCGGATACCTTGAAGAAGTTGGATGACACAGAGGGACCTAATTGGCATGAATATATTGCTCTCATGGGAGAGTATGGGGACTTGTTGAAGAAAGCCAGTTAATGGCTTGTTGTTGCCTCTTTATTGTTATTTGATGAAATTTTTGTCCTGCTATTTTATCATCTCGGACTATTGTTTTTTGATCTCTATGTTATGGTGGAATACCACTTGGGACCCTATTGATTTAATTAATGGCTTACGTAGAACTAAGTATACTGGTAATAGTTTACTATTTTTTATTAGTACTGGTTGGACAATGGTTACTTTTTTAAATGTTGGCCTGCATGCTAATATTGATGTTATTTTTTTGGTTCGATGGTGGTGTTGTTTTCCACCTCTCTCTAGTTCTTTTTTGTTTGTTGGTATAACCATGGGATAAGGGCCCTTCCTTGCTTATCTAATAAAAAACATTTAACATTGTAATAAATAATCATTTTAATATATAACAATTTTATATTAATAATAAGAGAAGAAACATTGCCAATTTAATATAATATATTTTATTTTTAATATTCATATATTAATATACGCCAAAGGCATATCTGAACAAGAGCAAGCTAACTTTATAAATTGATGGTTCACCCTTTTTGAGAAGGCGTGGGAAACTATTGAAACCCTATCCATCATTCAATTTTTCCATCCACCACTTTTCACTATTTTTTCACCTCATCGCCGTTTTCACTATTTTTCATACCATCCGCAGTCATTTGGTATCGTAGTTATTTAGTTATTTCAAGCGTCTTAAATTTTTATTTTACATTTTTTATGTATAATTTTATATTTATCCAAATAGTAAATTTTAACATTTATTATTTAATGTATTTAATTTAAAAATTAATATTAATATATTATCTATTGTGATGATTTATACTATATATTTATAAAATATATTATATTATATTATTTATAGTTATTAATAGTGTATATTATTTATATTGTAGTTATATTTTATTAATAATTATATTATATGTATTGTAGCAATTTAAAATTGCAATATTAATACTATATTATTATAAAAGAACATATATAATACTTATAGTTATTTTATTCTACTTATCAAATAAAAAATATACATATAATATATTCTATTATAATATATGTTTTTGAAATTAAAAGCAGCAAATCAAGGGTGTCGTCCCTTTAGTACAAAGCCCAGTGGGCCAACAACCAAGACAATGAGAAGAGCAACAAAACAAGGGTGGAGACCCTTCAAAACAAGGCCCTACAGGCCATCAATAACCAAAAATCACCACAATGACAGTAGAGGAACAAACACCTGATCACAGATAATTAGGAGTGAAAGGAAACCAAGGACCCAAAACAGTCCAAACCATCAACAGACTTGCAACCCATTCCTGGTACAATACCAAGAGCAACCGAACACCTAATACCAACACCCTGCAACCACAGGATAGTAACAGACCTTCCACTCGGAAGGCCACAAACCATCTGCAGTAGCAGACTTGCAGCATATCTTCCATTCAAGCAAGACAAACCAAAGCCCAACGTAATCTCAACCACAAAGTGGTAAGAAACACCATTCACAGCAGAGGAATCATCTTCCAAAAGCCTCAACCACCCCGACACCAACCCCAAAACCACCTCGATAAGTTGGGGCTCCCCTCTATAGGAGAGGAAGAAGTGCAGACCAACACTACCGACAGAAACTCCCTCCAGAGCGAACACATTCCACCTCAATAGGAACTAGCAAAGGAGAGAAGCGCCTCCCACCAAGCCCACAATCATCAGCTCCACCTCAATAGAAATTATATTATATATATATTATAGAAATTAAAAAATATATTAGTAATATTATATTATAAAATAACATATATAATAACACACCAAAACAAGGAAAATCGAAATGAAGCTCTGCAACGGTCATGGCGGTTTACAACGGTCGGAAAGGTTTCGGCATGGGGGCAGGGGGGGTGAGGGACCCAATGTGAATAGATCAGGGAATCTCAAACATGTTTGGAGGAAGGAACGATGGGCCCGACCACAGTCCATGGCTTCGAATGGTCGCTTTCAGGAGGGACCAAGTCATGGGCAATCACAAAAAGTTGCAGGCCCTAAAAGGGGAAGGTACAGGTAGGGTCAATACTGTAATGAAGAATTTCGTAGACCTAGACAGCAGCAGGATTCAAAAATGGGTCAATTTGCTCCTCTGCGAATGGATAGACATGTTTCCAGAAAGATCTCCAATGCGAGATATGGAAAAGGGGAAATGGAATGGAAAAAGAAATTGCCCTCGGCCAAGGAATGGGAGGAAGTACGGGAAGAGAGATCGAAGGGGGGAAAAGGAAACCCTGGTTCTTCCTGGCCCAAAGAATCAGAAAACGGTAGAACCAAAGTGGTTATCAGTTCCTCGAAAATGCAAAGGGAAATTTTGTGGTTAGAACAGTTAGGTCTATTCGGTAAATGGTTTGGAAAGACTCTGAACTGGGAATATTTAGAGAAATGGTGGAAAGAACGTTGGGGTGCGGAGCTGCAATTCAAGATGCTTCAAAATGACTTCTTTATGGTAGTATGCCCAACCAGAAACATCAGAGACCAGATTGCTCGAGGGGTCTGGGTTTTAGATGGCTGCGGTTTCTACCTAAGAAATTGGTCAGTGGGTTTTGATCCATTGACACATGTATTGGAAAGCCAACAAGATTGGTATAGTCTACCAAATCTTCCTCTAGAATATTGGGCTCCATCTATTCTCGAGGAAATAGGAAATCATTTGGGCACCTTTGTCTGTGCGGAAGAAAGAAAAATTGCTAGGAAAAATCAAACTTATGTGCGCATTTGTGTGGAAAATAAGGTTGAAAGAACAATTTGGAGTGAGATTGAACTGATCACGGACTATGGGACTAGGATTCAAAAGTTAGAAAGGGATTCGCTTATGCATAACAACCTGGTTCGAACCCTGGCTTGCAGGGTAAGCAACAAAGAAGTAGGAAAAGCGCTATCATTGGAAACCCCTACTCCTTTAGTGAATCTTCGAACTTTCGCCCGGTCCCCTGATGAAACCCTAACTCCGCCAATGGGTGTGTTGAATAAGCCGCATTCTGTAGTCAACCAAACTTCACCTAAAGCAAATCAGAAGCAACTGTTGCCGATCAATATGGAAGGTGTTTCTCCTAAGAGGTTGTCGAATCCTGTTTTGGAGGAGGGTGGCGACATTTGGACAGCTCAGGATACCCAAAAGGGGAGGGAGATGCAATTTGAGGAGCTTGAAGACAAAATTTTGGAGACCCTAGAAATCATGGGGGATAGCTGTCTGAACATTGAGTTGGATTCTTTGATAGAAGTCGGGAAGGAATTAGTGGAGCTTGCGGAGGCAGAAAAATTGAAGTCTGGATCACTGGAGGATGGTCTTTGCCTAGACGGGATAGAGGAAAATTGGGTGCCAGATGAGCGAGCAATGGCAGAATTGTTAAGTCCCCAATCGGGAAAGAAAAGGAAGATCACAGAGGAACTACAGGAGGCGAAATCGTGCTTAGGCATTCACAGACGTGATATTCTCAAATTAACCCCAAACTGTGGTGATCAAAAAAAGCGGGGCAGGATACCTAATCAAGAGAAGAGAAAACAGGATGGAGAAGCTACTGGTCAACAAAAAATTGATATAATGATTAAAGTAGGGAAGGGAGATACCCTTCCTGAACAGCAATGAAAATCTTAACCTGGAATGTTAGGGGCTTAAATGCCCCTAACAAGTGGAGCCTAATAAGGCGACACATTGAAGTATGTCAAGCAGAAATATGCATGTTTCAGGAAACAAAATTAGGTGGAGCAGCTTTGGAGTCCTTTGGCAGGAAATTGAAGCTTTGGAAATGGGCTGGAGTGGAGGCGGAAGGGGCCTCCGGTGGCTTGTTGATTCTATGGAAACCACAGACAGTCTTGTTAGAAGTGATGAATTTGAGTCGTCACTGGCTGATATGCAAGGTACGAAGCTTAATCTCGAATCTAAGCTTTAATTTATTAAATGTGTATGGCCCCTTGATGTGTGTTCAGAAAAGAATAGTGTGGTTAGAATTGGATGGTATTTTGCAAAACTTACATCAGGAACCCAGCATTATAGGGGGGGATTTTAATGCCATCCTTAGGATGGAAGACAAGAAAGGGGGTTTTGGAAAAGCCCTACAGTCCCAAAAGGACTTTTGCAGCTTTGTGGAGAGAAATTCTCTTTTTGAAATTCCTATAAGCAATGGCAATTTCACCTGGACGAATCGTAGAAAAGGGTTTGGTAGTATTGCGGAAAAATTAGATCGTTTCTTCTTCAAAGGAAATTGAGTCTCTTTCCCTATTCTTTAGAAAGCAAAATAAATTTTGGTACCGGATCTGACCATTTCCCTATTCAGTTAATTTTTGAAGGGGACAAGGGTCCGCTTAGATGTCCATTTAAATTTGAAATGATGTGGTTTAAGGATCCCCAAGTGCTGACATTACTGGAAAAGTGGTGGAATGAATGCCCAAGAGTGGGTTCAAGCCTTTTCAATGTGATCACAAAATTAAAGTATCTCAAACAGTGTTTAAAACAATGGAACAAAGATAGCTTTAAAAATATCTTCGTAGAGAAAGTGCAGACTGAAACAGAGTTAGCCTCTTTAGCAGAAGAAATTATGAAATGTGGCATGAATGAGTTATGTTACATGAAAGAAAAAGCTCTAAACAGCAAGCTTAATGATTTACTTATTAAAGAAGAAATTTTTTGGAGGCAAAAATCTAGAGAAGTTTGGCTAAAAGAAGGGGACAGAAATTCAAAAAAATTTCACAATTCCACAAAAGCAAGAAGAGAATATAATAGAATTTCCTGTTTGAAAGATGGGGATGGAAGGTTGTTAGAAGATTTGGATGAGATTAAGGTCTCTGCAGTTAACTACTTTCAGAATCTGCTTAATGATTGGGAAGGTTCAAACTGGCAAGCTCAAAATACTTTTATGCAATTCATACCGAAATTGGTCTCTCAAGCTCAATTAAATTCATTAAATGCAAAATTTACAGAAGAGGAAGTGAAAGGGGCAGTTTTTGAGATGCAACCAGAAAAAGCACCGGGACCAGATGGTTTTCCAGTTGGCTTCTTTCAGAAATGTTGGCACTTTCTGGGTAAAGAGGTCTGGGAAGCCATAGAAGATTCCAGACGAAACAGAAGGGTTCTAAAAGAAGCAAACAACACTCTCTTGGCACTGATCCCAAAAAAAGAGAAACCTAAACATTGGGAAGACTTTCGCCCAATATCGCTATGTAACACAATCTACAAAATTTTAGCCAAAGTTGTTGCCAACAGATTAAAAAAAATTCTTCCCTCTATTATTTCAGAGGAACAAACAAGATTCGTCCCAAATCGCTCAATTCTTGATGGAATTATCATTGCTCAAGAAGTTATTCATTCAACTCAAAAAATGAATAAATCGGCTATGTTATTGAAATTAGACATCAGGAAAGCATATGATAGAGTAAATTGGAGATTCCTCTTTAAAGTCATGGAAGCCTTCGGTTTTCAAAAGGGGTGGTTAGATTGGATTTATGGTTGGATCACTTGCCCGAGATATTCAGTATTGGTAAATGGTTCCCCGGAGGGATTCTTCTCTCCCTCAAGAGGCTTGAGACAGGGGGATCCGTTATCCCCCTTTTTGTTCATAATTATGGCTGAAGCTTTAGGGAGGTTGATTGAAAAGGCAAAGGAGCTTGGCTGGGTTCATGGTTTGCAAGTCACTAGCAGTCTTCCCAACATCACACATCAACAATTTGCGGACGACACAATGCTTTTTGGGGCAGCAACCGCAAAGGAGGCAAAAAATTATAAAAAATTGCTTGAAGATTATTCTAAGGCCTCTGGGCAAGAAGTAAGCAAGGCTAAATCTGAAGTCTTTTTTCTTTAACACATCCTGCCCCAATGAGGTTCAAATATTATGAATTCTCGGTTTCAAAAAAGGACAGCTTCCATGTAAATTTTTAGGCCTTCCTTTGGACAAAGGCATCAAAAACAACAGTGCATGGAGCTCAATGGTTACAAGATGCAAAGAGAAAATTTCTTCATGGAAGAACAGATGGCTATCTTGGGCAGGCAGGCTAACTTTGTTGAAATCTGTTATATCGGCCCTCCCTATTTACATATTGTCTTGCTTGCAATTAACCAGCGGGGCGAGCAAAGAATTAAGCAAGGTAATGAAAGATTTCTTTTGGAAAGGCAACGTAGAACAAAAAAAAAATTCCCCTCATAAAGTGGCAGAAGGTATGTGAGAAGCGAGAGAATGATGGGACAGGTTTGAGAGTGGTTTCAAGGAAAAATAAGGCCTTAGGGGCTAAATTGGCTTGGATTATCTATTCCAGGCCCAATCTAAAATGGGTAAAGATTGTCAGAGCAAAATATCTGGTTCCTGATCCAAATTATTTCCTAACTGCAAAAACTCTCCCTTCTGGCTCCCCGATCTGGAACTTCATCAACAATAGCAGAGATCTGATTTCGGATTTCCTTACGTGGGAGGTGAAGGATGGTAAAGGGGCACTATTCTGGGAGGATTCGTGGGAAGGCCACTTTGCATTAGCAAAAGTCCCTGAATTTTCCAAAATAATGGAGACGACAAAACAACTATGGGGTTCAAAAGTTAGGGATTATATAGACTTCGCGGATAATGCGAAGGAGGGAATTCTGAAATGGAAATCGGTGAGATCTTTGAATTTGGGTGACCAAGAGACGAATTATTTTGAGCAGGAGCTAGCAAAACGTAGAATATGGGTCAGAATGGGAGAAGACAGATTGAGGTGGGATGCTGCTCCAAACGGAATCTACTCGGCCAAGGCTGGTTATAATGCGTTATCAGTCTCTCTAGAATCAAAATCAGAATTACCTCGCAACCTTTGTTGGAATAAGGCATGTTTACCGAAAGCAGGGATTTTTACTTGGGCGGCCGCGCAGGGTAGAATTCTCACAGGCGATAGATTTATAAAATTGGGTTACCATGGCCCAACCAGATGCCCTCTTTGTCATAAGGCAGAGGAAACAGTGAACCACTTACTTTTAAACTACGATTATACTCAACAATTGTGGTGCTGGTTACGTTCTAAATTAAGATGGTCCTCTGCTCTTCTTGGCACCCTTTTGGAGTGTTTAAATTCTTGGCCAAGTCACGATCAGCATTGCATCTTTGGAGACCTATGGAAAATATCCCCCTCAATACTGCTGTGGGAAGTTTGGAAGGAAAGAAATAGGCGCATTTTTTAGGATAAAGAGATGTCAATTCCACGGTTACAGTGCAAGATTGAGACTTGCATCATAGAACTTTTCAATGCTCAGATGCAGGAGAAAACAAAGAATCTTAATTTCACTAAATGGGATGCATGGATCTCGAAGCAATGGTTTGGTATCAAATCTCCGCCACTGGAGTGTTCAGGCAAAGCTGCCACGGCAGAACAACGAAAAAAGACAAAGTGGATCCCTCCTGAACCGGGATGGGTCAAATTAAATTTTGATGGCGCTTCTAAAGGGAATCTGGGACCGTCCGGAGCCGGATGCATAATAAGGTCTTGCACTGGTTCGGTTTTAGCGAAACTAGCTCAGCCTTTGGTAGATGGAACGAATAATGCTGCAGAATTTCAAGCTCTGCTCCTGGGTCTAAAATTAAGTAAAGAATTAGGCATTCAAAACTTGGTTATTGAAGGGGATTCAACAGTCATCATAAATGCCCTGAGGACAAGGCAGATTCACAATTGGAAATTGGGAGTCTTTTTGGATGCGGCTTTGGAACAGCTAAACAACTTTGAGCAAGTCATGTTAAATCACACTCTCAGGGAAGGCAATTCTGAAGCAGATCAGTTGTCTAATCAGGGAGTTTTTGGCCCTGGCTTCAAAGATTGTCCAAAGATGTGATTCATTGTGGGTGGATGGGTGGGCTCCCCCTCGCCCCTCACACAGGCACTG
The DNA here is from genome assembly GCA_007258455.2 of Sequoia sempervirens. Classification (NCBI taxonomy): domain Eukaryota; kingdom Viridiplantae; phylum Streptophyta; class Pinopsida; order Cupressales; family Cupressaceae; genus Sequoia; species Sequoia sempervirens. The sequence goes on along the minus strand of VDFB02058242.1, from coordinate 739,173,399 downwards.
GATGCCTAGGTGGTCGTGAGGTGGAGGACGGGACGGACGGAAGGCATTCGGGCTCGGCTTGTAGTAGTCATGCCAACCGGCTAAATTTAGCGGAATGCGGAGGTTTATTGTAGGGGTTAATCGGCAGCTATATAGTTCAAATTTTAAGGAGTGGGTCTAGAGGCATGTTGGGCTCTATTATCATGAAGCTGTCTGAGGGACACGTAGCGCACGGTAGTCCTTGTTCTGTGCGCGGACGTGCCGTGTGGTAATCACCATAACTTGCATTGATCACAGCTCTTAGTTGAAGTGATTGGGGATGTATTTCTACTCATGCAAAGGACAGTTTTGTAACGCCATTAATCTGGTTCCGTATACGATGGCTGGCGGATCATTATTAAGGTTTTCTATTAATCTCATGAAGTCCGTTCCTAAATTTAGGTTCGGCTCCTTGGTTCTTGCCTTTGTGTTTATTTTGCAGGGTGCACCGGACATATCTCTGGCAATGGAGAGACAATCGAAGTCGAAGTTCACCATTATCATATCGGCGGAAGGTCTTGAATCCTTTGGTGTCGATACTCCTGTCTCCTTAATGGCAACGGAAAGGCAAATCGCATTTCGGGAGGTAACGGACCAGCGTCTAAAACGCATCTTGCTCGAGGACGACCCGGTGTCGGTTGCAGCAGTGAAGATGGTCCTTGGAAAGGGACATTTAGAGCGAAAAGAATTTGCTCGAGACAACGCCCAAATTTCATCCAGGTTTCTCGCCTCGCTCTTGGATATTGCCACCCCGAAGACAATGGCTAAAGAATTGATGGTGCGAATGTTTCGGAATGACTTGCTCGGAGGCATCGACATTACTCTGAAAGCGGCTCTTTCGGGTAAAGGCATACCGCGCCCTGCGGACCTTGCTACTATGTGGGAATCGGATGATGCGATCAAGATTTACCCTTTTCTTCTGGACCTTAAAGGCCCCGAATTATCTAGACATCGTAAGCTTGCAGAAGTGGCAGTGGAGTTTTTGAAGCAAAAAGTGAAGTTAGTGCCGGTGGTGGGAACGGACTGGGTGGAAGGTTTCGTCTGTTTTGCAGAGGTAAATGGTTTCTGGTAATTTAGTGGGATACGGGTTGGTGTCTGTCTGGTTTTTTGCTTGGTCTTGTCTTGGTACTCGCAGTTTCTTCGAACCGGGGTTTAGTTTTTAGTAAATTTTGTAGAAGGTTGACAATGCGTATATCCTTTGTTCGATGCTTCCAATATGGAACTGGTTGAACTCTTCCGTGTTTGTTTTTGGCTATCTGAAGATCATCAATGTAATTATTCCTGCATAGCAGACGACTGTATATTTCTCTTTATATATATAAAATCATCACCTTACGGATCAAAAATAATAATAATAACATATATAATAATTGTATTTATTTTATTATATTTATTAAATAAAAACTATTACATCTAATTTATATTTTATTTGTATTTATGTTGTTTACTTTATTATTATATATTATATTTTATGAAATAAAAAAAATACAATTGATAAGTATAATATATATTTTTACACATACTATTATTTAAATAAAAGAGAGAGAGAGGAGGATAAAGAAATTAAAAAAATGAAATAGGGTATTGACTCGCACAACACAGGATTATGAAGTACCCTATTTCTTATATATTATACTATTAATAGTATATTATATATTATATACACTATTATATATTATATTATATTTCTTTTTTGCCCGGTGATAAGATTTTTGTATTATTATAAGAAAATCAGAGTACATCATTACTTTCAATAAATCCACCCATCACCCAAAATATAGTGTTCCACGGGGATGCGTCCCCCCCAAAAAACATGGAGTTTCTGAGATGGAGACGTTTCTAAGATGGGGAGACACTTAGGAAACATCCCTCCGCCGTCCCCCTATCGTCTCCAAGTACCCCTACTGTTTCCTCAATGAGGGAGATGTTTCCCTAAATTTTCTCATGGGGAGATGCCTGGGAAACTTACACGTCTCCCCAAACATCTCCCAAGTCCCCTCCAAAGTAAAAAATATATATATTAATATTTTTACAATTTTAAAGTTTTAATATTGTATAATGTTTTCAAAAAAGAAAAAATTGACATTTGCTTGGTCATGCGACTGAGGTGAGCTTCCACCTGAAGCCATTGAATGAGAATCGAGAGAAATTGTTGCAGGGTTTTTCACTTTTTTTTTTGTGACTCAGGCCATCGATCAGGTAAGATTCTCATTTTGCATTCATTGTTTTTTTTTTTCACTTTTAAAAAAAAATTGGCCTATGGCCCGTGCCCTACCCTCAGACCTGGCTTCCGTCTAGTGTTTCAAACTTAAAGAGGTTTTTTTTTTTAGGGCACAACATGCTACACATGGAATACAATGATCGTGGGCTTCTGTGAAGCCCACAGTCATTGTATTCCATGTGCATGTGTCCTTTGAGGCATGCCCTCAAAAAATTAAAAAAATAAATTTTAAAATTTTAAAATTTTAAAAACTTTAAAACATTTAAATTTAAATTTTGATTCTTCATTCTGGAATCTATGCATATCCTACAAATTTGCAATCCTTTGAACTTTCGTTCCATGAGATGACATCTCTTTGAGGCATACTGTCAAAAATTTCACATGCTTCCACATTTTTAGATTCTGATTTTCAATAATAAAATACAAATATTAATTATTAAATTATAAGTAGTAATCTGTAGACTGTAATATTGATTTTTGCAGATTCTAAGATTCCGATAATACTATTTTTTTCTTTTTTTTGCAATAAATTTTAAATTATAAATTTATAAATATCTGATTTTGTTTTGAATTTTTTTTTTAGCATCATTTGACATTACCTGGCTACCATTAGGCATTATAAGTTCATCAATCAATAGAAGTGATGATGAGGTTGAGGCTGAAGAGGTTGGATTTGAAGCAAAAATTGGAAGTGGAAGTGAAAATGAATCTGATGATTCAGATTTTTAATTAGATGAGGGTGAACATGCCTCAAACACTCAGACTCAAGCTGAAATAGGTTCTGTTGAGAGTAGAAAAGATAAATTCCCTTCAAAAATCCTCTAAAGATATGCCAAGGGCCCATTTGATCCAAAATCACCATTAAAACAATTTACAACTAAGATGTCGACACTACCTGGGACATGTGGGGGTACTAGAAAGTGGGAGTGCCACCTTTGTCATCTTGACTAGTTTGGGAGCATTACTAGGACTAATGCTCACTTTCTTCTTATTTGAGGCAAAGGTGTAGATGTTTGCAAGAAGGTGGAAAAAATGCGAAGTATAAAGCTGAAATTTTAAAATTATGGGGTACTAATGAGGAAGCAACACCTATGACTGCTACACTAGCACATAGGAGTAAGGGTGATCATATTACAGTAGTTTCTACTTCTACTTTGCAGAGTCAAAGGCCACCAAATCCATTCAGTTCAGGTGTAGGAGAGCCTAAGGTGAAACGTAAAGTGGCATCTTCAAGTTCACAACCATTGGCATATTTATTCAATGCACAAGCAAAGGATGAGGCAGATGATTTTCCAATGGCATTCCATTCCATGTGGCTCAATCTCCTTATTATAAGGAAGCTATGTCAAAGGTAATAAGGGTGGGACCATCATATGTGCCACCAAGGGAGACTAAATTGAGGACAACAATCTTGGATCAGAATTCTATTCCAAGATTAATATTTTGATGGAGAAGATGAAGAGAACCTGGGTCACAAGTGGATGCAACATAGTCATGGATGGGTGGACGGAAATTAGGCATCGTCCACTCATCAACATCATGGTCACATCTACAGCAGGACCTTGTTTCCTTAGGGCTATTGATTGTTCAAGGCATAGCAAGGATTCTCATTATCAATTCCAGATCCTCAAGAATGCCATAGAGGAGGTTGGGCCATAGAATGTGGTGTAGGTAGTGATAGATGTGGCCCATGTGTGTAGAGTTGCAGGGAAGTTGGTTGAGGCAACCTATAGACACATTTGGTGGACTCCTTGTTGTGTGCATGCTATGAATAATGCACTTAAAGACATGGGTAAAATCAGCTAGATCAAATCAATTATGAGTGATGCTAGAGATGTGTAGATATTTATCTGCAACCACCATACTTCACATGCACTTTTCAGGACCTTCTCGAAGAAGGAATTCCTGAAACCTATAGAGATTCAATATGCATCATACTTTATTCTCTTAAAGAGGATGCTTTTTGGGCTAATACTGGATCAATGATGGAGACAATATCTCTTGCTTGAGGGTTAAGGAGGTGGTGAAGAATGATATTTTTTGGGCTAATACCAAATATATTGTCTCCATCATTGATCCAGTCTTCAAATTTATTAGATTTGGGGATTCTAATGCACCTTCCCTTGGAGAGGTATATGAGTGCATTAATTACATGCTTGATCAAATGAAGGCTAAAGCGCGAGGGAAGGACCCCACAATGCAATTCACACTGAGCATATTTATCCAATCATTCAGCATAGATGGGAGAAGCTCAACACTCCCTTACACATGGTTGCCTATGCATTGAACCCAAAGCGGTATGAGCCATGTCCCAATAGAATGACACCTATAGAGGATGTTGAGGTGAAGGAAGGGTTCACGAAGGCCATTGACAGAATGTATGATCCTATAGAGGCTAGCTTGCTTCGTACCGAGTGGACAAGATTTTCCACTCTTTGGGGATATTCAAAGGCGGCCAAGGTAGATTTGGAGACTATGTTAGAGGAGGACCCCAAGTTGTGGTGGACTATGTATGGGCCTAGATCTTTGATTACTACTCTATCCATTCGTTTGTTGTCCCAAGTTTCTAGTTCTTCTGTTGCTGAGAGGAACTGGTCTACTTATAGCTTCATCCACTCTGTTAAGAGGAACAAGCTTACTTCTAGGAGGGCAGAGAAGCTTGTGTTTGTACATAGTGCCTTGCATCTTATTGACCGTAACACAACTACATACAAGGAGAGTCTAGCAGCCAGATGGGATGTAGAGCTAGAAAAGCCAGCACAAATAGATGATGATCCTACATAGATAGGGCTGGTTGGTATTGGTTTAGATGAGCTTGAGCATGCAGAGTCCAACAGTTCCAGTGATGAGGAGATTGGCATGGAGATTGGAGATGATTAGATCATTAGAGGCATCAGGCCATTAGCCTGGAGCCATTTACTATTAGTATTTACTATTTTGGTTACTTGTACTAAGTTTTTGAAGTTTGAAGTTTGAACATTGATGATACAATGATACAGTGATACTTGATTATAATTGTGATTCATGAATCATGATTATGAAACTCAAATTCTGAAACATCTAGTTCTTGTTGCATTTTCCAATGTCTATATTTTCATTTTGATTTCCAATGTTCAACGGTTCACTAGTTCAATCATAATGAAATAAATCAATGATATATAATTGCAATGTGTTATTGACAATTGTGCTTAAAATTTTAAGTTTTAAGTTTTGTTTTTATGTGTTAACTTTACTTATCCCTTAGGCTTCTACAGTTATGTAATTGTATTGTTATACATCTTTTTATAACTAATTTTTCAAGTATTATATGTATTTCAGCACCACCGCCCCGCAGTCCCCTTAACATCCCAAAATTTAGGCCCCCAATCTCCCATCCTGGAAACACGTCCCCCACCATTCCCCCATCCCCATCCCCGAAACTTCATGGAACAGTGCCAAAAAACTACCTACGGATAAAATCATATTTTCAGGATTGAACAATTTAACTAACTACCACCTTATGTTTATCCTCTGTTCATCTACTTCAATGCTTCAAAAAAGAGCGCAGCCTTACATACGTAATGTTATCAAAACACTAAACCAACCACCCTACATTAAAAGATTAATACCATTGCATCCCAAGCAAGGTTCAACCCCAAAAATTCCTACAGAAAAGATGTAACATGATTGAAGTTCCATCGCAAAACATAAAGAAATCTTACTTGACTTAGAACAAGCTACTCCAATATGCTCCACCTTTTAGTGCTCTCGTCACCTTCCTCTCCTGAAGACAAGGCTCTCTACATTCCATACATTCGAATTCTACCTTAGCTTGAGCAAGCAATGCTTTTGCCTCCATCAGTTGCACAAAGACCTTTAGATCCTCCCAACCACGTTTAGCTTCTTCTCTGCAATGAGCTTTGAATCTCCCATCCGACCACCACACAAAAGGAATGCAATTCTCAAACACTTCATGTTCTACATTTTTAATCCCTTCATGAACATCAATACCTTCACCCAGGATTTCCCACTCTAGAATTGAGTCCATTCCATCCAAGAAATCTCTATGCACAATTGCTTCCATAACCCCTTTCACCATTTCCACCAGCTCCCCCAAATCTAGACCCCACACCATTATCAAGGAATGCACGTCCATGTTTGTTCAGTATTTGTGTCTTAAATCCCCAAACACCTTACCTAGAATCAACTATACACATTGCACCAACCTCTCATAATTATACACAAACATACCCTTCAATCTCCTTTCTATCACTTCTCCGAAGAAAGGGCATAATTGCCTCCTTGTCAATAGTGTAAAATTTTCCTCCATGAAAACTTTATTGCTGCAGTGTCACCACCCAACTTCGCTCCTATTCAAAGCCTTGTTCTTCACGAAAAGCTCAAGTGAAACATCGAGAACTAAGAGCCAAGAGGCTTTAAACCAAATTAACACTCCATACTTGGCCATAAATGTCGATTGTACTGGAAACACCGCCGCCCATCTCCAAACCATTAATTTTATCACATCATCCATTTCGAGTTGTCCTTCATTCTTGCCCATTAAATGTTACATACTTACAACCTCTCAATTAGCCAACTCCTCTAACTCGACTTTCCTTAAATCTTCCATCCTCATCTCACCAACCTCTCCAAAGGTAAGAGCCCATTTCAAAAGGGTGTCAGCTTCCACATTCTCCGATCTCCATACATGACCAACAAGGAAGTCATCGAAAGATGTTAATTCCTCCATAATTTTAACGATTAAATTCTAGAGATGCCATGCATCAATACTCCCCTTCATCATTGCCTGTATGACTATGAGAGAGTCACCTTCTAGATGAATTTTCGAAGCCCCCAATTTCTTGGCAAATCTAATAGCCATTAGTGTTGTTAAGACTCCAGCTACATTGTTTGTCCCAATTGCCAACTTCTTCACCCCCAAGGCCAACACATTCCCTTTCCAATCATGAACAATGAAACCTACCCCCGATGGTCCAAGGTTTCCATTAGATGCACCATCAAAATTTGATTTCTACCATTCTTCCATCATTTTTTCCCAAGCAACCTCCACTGGCACCGTTGACACTAGATCAACCCAACCTTGCCCCTTAATGGGCCTATTATATATTATATTATATTATTAATAATAAATTACACTATTATTATTATATATTATATTTTATATTATCTTTCTTATATTATATTATACTATTTATTTAATTTATATTTATCTATTACTTCTAATTTTTTTGTTCTTATTGCATTTTTTTTGGATCCCTATAAATAGATGCATAGTTTATTCGAAGCTATCACTTCTCCATTAAAGTCTTTGTTGAACAAACAATGTCATTTGTTAAATGTATGTCAAAAAACCATTTTTTTTAATTGACCTTCCCCACCTCTTTAGCGTACCCATTGCACACCAAGATGTGATTGCTAGTATATATTAAATTGAAAATAAACAACTTTTAATACCTAACTTTTAATTATTTTTAGTATAATATTATATTTATTTAATTTATAAAATTTATTTAATATATAATAATTAGTAATATAACATTTATTAAATATATTTTTTATTTAAAAGTTAATGATTAAAGTCAGGTTTATAGTTATGGATAGTGTTATGACCATAGTTAGGGTTAGAGTTAGGTCTAGGATTAGGATAATGGTTTGGAATTTATTGTTAAGGTTAAAGTTAGGGTTGGGGCTAGGAATAGAATTAGAGTTAGGATCTGAGTTAGGGTTAGGATTAGGTGATGGAAATAACTAATTAACAATAGTAAAACACTATAATTAACAAAACTTTCATTTATTTTTATTCACATTAATAAAACTTACTTTTAATTTTTTTTAAATCTAGAAAACAATAGCTACAATACTATAAAGGCAAGTACTAGACTATATACTATATCATAAATATTTATATAAAATATAATAAAATATAGTATATATTACATATATTAGGCTATATATTATATCATAAATATTTATATAAAATATAATATAATAAAATATATAAGACATTGTTAAAGACTTAAAAACATATACACGATAAAAATTGTAATCATGTGTATATGTGTACTTATATATTAGACACCACAATGTCTTTTGTAATAATATCTTAAAAAATTAATTTATAAAAAGAAAATTAAAAAAATCAAATATATTTCCTAAAAATATTTATATTTAAAAAGTTTCTAAGTAATTATAAATTTTATAGAGAATAAATAGTTTAAATTGTGTTGTTACGCTCATTTTGAATCAAGCTTTCCTTGCAATGATGTCATGAGTTAGGTCAATTTTCCTTTATTTGCTCATTGCTATGGTTGACAGGATGACACAAATTTGTACAAAATCAACATGTTGTTGCTTCTATCTATTCATAATAAATGAAAAGTGTGTCAAATACGAAATACGAGGTTTCTAAAAATTACAGCTTTAAGTCCACCCTGTCTTTCCTTTCAAACACTTCCTAAAAAATGATGAACAAAAAATTGTGAGTAGAAAAATAAACAATGAAAATTTGACGACAATGAATGGATAATTTAAAACAGTAAAAATTAACGATTAAGATCTTTTTTATCGTCTTGCACAATCCTACAAACCGTCAATAGTGAAAATCAGTTCGACTCTTTTCAAATAGGTAACACCTTCAGCATAATTAAAAATATATTAAAATAAAAATATATTAAAAATATTATGATACTATAATAAGTTTTAATAATCTAGGTTGAGTATGAGGGTAAAGGGTAAATGGTGTGTTGTATAGTTGAATATCAATCAATCCCATGTTAGGTATATTTTAACCTCCAAAGAAGATTATTGGAAATGTTAAAATTTTGTACATTCCTAGTGGTAATGTGATGGTGGTGTTTGTAGAAATGGTGATCATAACATCAAACCTTGGGGTAACTATAATAAGTGGTGTGTGAGGATGTTATGGAAAAAAAAAGGATGAAAATGGTCACAAAAGGATGTGAAAGTGAGGGAAAGGGATTTAGATTTAAATATTACAAAAATAAAGGAAGTTAAATAAGATTATGGGCTATGGAGAGGGGAATTTCTTATTAATAGGAAAAGTAGAGGAATATATAAATAAAATGGAAGAGGAAATATAATTAACTACAAATGATTTGTAACTTGATGACTCAATATGGCTTCATAGACATCAAATATTCTATCTTCACCTTGATACCTTGTTTTTTATAAGGAAAATAAGTTTTGAAGGGGCCCCAAAACCCTTTACAAAGATGACAAGCTACGAGAAAAATAGAGCAACTAAAACTAGTAGCCCAAAAAACCAAATGCTGACAAAAGATAAAACATTAGTAACCCATCAACAAACCAACAACAAAAAAAATCAACACCTAGGCTGAACCAACAAAAAGGAAAGTGTCAGCTACAAAATTTTATCCAAGACATTCACCAAGGCCATATTCTCCTTAATGACCTCCTCATGCATATCCACAACATCTTTAAGCTTGTCAACAGAAACAACGCTCTTTTTAGTCTTACTCCTCGTCCTAAGACACAGTCTGACCTACACATCCTTTTCCAACACTGGAGCAGAATCCTCAACTTTCTCCACCTAGTTTGAGCAATTAACCTCATCAATAACTTTCTCCAATTCACCCAAGTCAAGAGGTTTACCGGTCCAATTCAGAGCTTTCTCGTTTAAAACGGAAAGACCCTTAGCAGTGGTCTTCAAAGAATTGTTGTTGATATTAACCATAGTTTTTAAATCCTCTGACATCTTACCGATTCTATCCTCAATACTCGCCACTCTATCCTCTAAAATTTTATTAACCATCATTTCCAAAGAGGAAATCCTCTCCTCATGAGACACCCCTAGACGATTAGCATTAACAACTAATTTATCCAGCATGACATTCATAGATTTAACTTTACCTTTTATAGCCCATTCCTTCTGATTGCCTTAGATCATAGCCACAAAAATATCTTGCCAATTTTTCACCTAGATATTGAGCTCCTTCACCTCTGAAAACAACCACTTCACTAGAGAAAGAAAATTTTTCATACCATCCTCAGCCATCTTGCAAAACATACCCATATTTACATCGTCCCAGTTAACAAGAGGCATATCATTTAGCTCCAGGTTCTCAGGGGCATCTGAAAGCTCCAAATTTTGCTCTGCATCCTCTTAAACAAGGGATTCCTCGACCTCAATCACATCCACCTTAATCTGCTCCTTGTCAATCAAATTATCCAAATCAGCTAACACTTCCAACCTCTCCATCTTCACAGCCCTCTCAACAGGAGAAAATTATTGAGAATGCTTGCCTAAATCCATCCCCTACACCTCCATAGGCCTAGACCCATTCAACAACTCATCCACACTAGTATTGATATCACCAACAGGTACACTCTTAAGCGCACCCACATCTTTAGGGATCTTGAAACCAGTCGTAGGGGATTTCTCCACCACACCAACCTTCCCAAGAATAAGTTCCCCAACAGAGGCATTCTCAACCCCATCATCACTAGAAGGAACCTCACCACCAGTCCCCAGAGAGCTATCCTTCACACCACCTTTTCCAAGGGACAATGAGGGTTTCACACTCAAACCTGGAGCCTCCACCTCAGAAACTAACTCAATCTTCTTCTTAGCTGAAGATTTTTCTTTTTTGGGGCCTTTAGATTTCCCCTTAGAAGTCCTCCTCACAGACTTGGCCATGGTTTCTCTCAGTTCCATAGTTGTCTCATAACCCTTGGTCCACTCTTCTGAATCAACATCCCCTTCCTCAGACCCACCTTCATCCACTGACATTTCCTCATAATCTAAGTCTTCTTCCTCATAACTACCTTCCCATTCCATGACAAAGTCACCAGTATCATATCCAGAATTTTTAACCCCCTTCTTACCAGGAGTTTTAGGGGAAACCAAAATTAACTTGAGCTTAATATGAGCAAACAACAGACTCATAAGACCTTCATGCAAAATCACCTTCTTAGGGTTTTTTCGGTGATCTTCAATACTTTTCTTCATAGAAAGAAAAAGGTAATAAGGGAAGGAGACCAACACCTTGTGACAAAAGTGATTTAAAATCATGAAATGGTAACTGTACACAACAAATAATCTTCCTTCAAGCTTGAAATAGTGCATAATGGCTAGCACGAGATCCCTCCATAATGGCTTCAAAGACTTACAAGCGTAGCCACCAGTCCTAATTTCCCAGAGCTTTTTCTTCTCATTGAATTTGAAAAAATTCACAAAGGATTTCATGGTAGCACCCCTATATCTATAGAATTTCCTCCCAAAAATTGAAAGACCAGAGACCTCCACTATAAACTCATCAATTTTAAACTCCATGCCCTTATAACGCAGAGTCCTTCCATTCCAACTTTTCACAAAAAACTTAGTAGCATTAGGGTGTGGGCCTTGAATTCTTTACATGTACTGTGTAACTCCACCCAGCTCCAAATGCTCCCACACAACAGGATTATTCTAAAACTCCTTGCAAGAGCTCGGTTCAATTCTACAGTGGTCTCCACCCATGGCTGCATGAAAAGTTCCAGAACCCAACGACACCAAAAAGTTTTGAAAAAATAAAATAAACCAAGTTCTCCACAAAACAACACAAATAACACCCATAATATGTGTGGGCTTGTCATTCAAGGTACTTCACTACCTACATTGCCAGGCCATCATGATACAAAAATTGGGGATATAGTAATGAAACAGATAGGGCAAAGGTTCAACGTGCATAACCCAACTTAAAGAAATAATGAAGAACCTTTCCCCAAAATCAACAACCTTAGAAACAAGCCATTGGTCATCATTGGAGATACATTTCAAATTAAGAGGTAAAGATTCAAAAGAATCCCAATCAAATCTCGCACCACTCCCATGTTGGAAAAACCATTAGTCAACATATTAGCTTCTCAAAAGACATGAGAGATTTTAATCTCCTCAAAAGAATTTATGATGGAGATTGAATCATTGATAAAATGTGTGATAGACCATGAAGGAGGGGAATTTTTCAAGAGACAATTTATACCATTAAGGTGAGTCCCCCTGCAACCAAATTTTAGAAACCCCTTGATTCTTAGCCAAAACAATGCCATGATAGGTTGCAACTGCCTTCACATAGTGGTTTGTTTGGATTCCCAAAGGGAGTGCCACCACAAAGACAAACCTACCATACTCATCACGTAACACTCCTCCACAACTAGCAGGCCCCGGATTTGCCTTAGAAGCTCCATCAAAATTAACTTTAAACCATCCAACAGCTAGAGCCTTCCATCAAACCCCTTCCCTAGGTTCTTTCAAATTTTTCACCAGATTAGAAAGGTCACAAGAAAGATTCCATATTTTACCCACAAGCATATCATAAGGGGAGACCAACACTTTCAAATTAAAGGAATGGATCAACAAAAATTCTGACAGGAAATTTTCCTTGATAGCATTATAGATTTTATAGGCCAGCCTAGAAGGCAACAACTCTTACTGATGGAAAACCCTATTGTTACGTTCCTTCCAAACACCCCAAGCAACATGCAGCAAAATAAGAGACCACAACAAAGAGAGTGTCAGGTTAAGAGAAGGAGACACCCATTGAGTACATAAGTCAGCAAAGGAAGCAGGAAACACCCACACAATCTCCCATAGATGAAAGATATGAGTCCAAACTTCCCAAGTATAACTACATCCTATCATCAAATGAAGACAATCCGCTGCATCTTCTTTACATAAGAAACATCTATTTGGCAAATCCATACCTCTCTTCACAAGATTATTCAGAGTAAGAATCTCGTCTTGATATAGAAGCCAAAAGAAAATATCAATTTTAGGAAACAACTTCCTGTTCCACACACAACCCCAGAAAGGAAAAGGACCAACCATCCGAGTTTGAAAAGAAAAGGCTAAAGACAAAAAGTACTTCCCATTGGAAGTAAACTGCCAAATAAAAAAATCCTCATGAGATTCCATAGGGATATGAATCAAAGACAAAAAATCAATAAGAGGCTTCAAATCCCTATTAACCACATCAAGACTAATCCAGCTGCCCTGCCAAATATAATCAACAACAAAAACACCCCATTCCTTGACACATAAATCCTTGAAAGGCGCCGCCCAAGGTTCATCCTTCAAAGGCCCATGCCCAATCCACCAGTCATCCCAAAAGAGGATCCTTCTACCATTTCCCAAAATCCACCTCAAACTAGCAGCCACAGTCAAGCGAACCCAGATCATAAAGTTCCACAGGACCAACCCCTGTGAAGGAATGAAGTTCTCCTTGAAAAATTCTCTAAAATTATCCACCCCCCTCAAATACTTAGAAGAAAAAATGGCCATCCATTCTTAATCACTAACAAGAAGATTCCATAACTGTTTAGCCATCAAAGAAGAATTGAAATCTTTCAGCTTACACAACCCTAAACCACCTTGAGATTTCAATTTACGCACCTCCTCCTAGGACAACAAATGTAACCTTTTCTTCTCCTCCACACTAGACCATAAGAACCTTTTCTGAATTCCCTCAATTTTCTCCCAAAATATTCTAAGGATTTGGAACAAACTCAAGGCATAAACCAATAAATTTTGGAGAGTGGACTTAATTAACTGAATTTTACTAGCTTGACTTAACAAGGCCCCCTTCCAACCAACAAGTTTTGAGTTAAACTTATCGATGATACTATTCCAAAAGGATTCAGGCACACCATTAGGAGCATAAAGGAAGCCCCAAATAAGTAGAAGGGAGCTCCCTAATACCACATTCAAGAATACTAGCAATCCTCAATTGATGAAGCTTTGGAGTATTAAGAAAAAAAGTAGTACTTTTAGGAAAACTAACCTTCAGTCTAAGGGTAGCCTCATGATTTTGAAGAATGAGGCAAATAGACTTAGTCAATGCCACAGAATCCTCCGCAAGAATAATAGTATCATCAACAAACTATTGATGAGAGCAACAAAGATGGCACGAGGAGGGTTAAAAACCTTTGAAGGCCCCATTAGACACTGATTGGAGGATACCAACTACAATATTCCACCATAATGATAAACAAAAAGGGGGAGATTGGATCCCCTTGATGTAGGCCATGAGAGCTTTTAAAAAAGGCCAATGGAGAACCATTAATGAGCACCGCAAAAGAAGGAGAAGAAATTAACTGCCACACTAGTTGTAGCACCCTATCCGAAAACCCAAACACCTTGAGGATACTACAAAGGAACTTTCAGTTCACTCGATCATAGACTTTGACTAAATCCAGCTTCAAAATAAGACCAGGCTTTTTGTTAAATTTTAGAGAGTGAATGTTCTCATGCACCATGATAATGGAGTCTAAAATTTGTTGACCTAGCACAAAACCATTATGTTGAGGAGAGATAATCTTGGATAACACCCTTTGCAACCTCGAGGAAAGCACCTTGGAGAAAGTCTTATAAACAAAATTACAAAGACTAATAGGCCTGAAATCACCAAACCTCTCAGCCCCATGCTTCTTAGGAATTAACACTATAAAAGTGGAATTCAACTCCCTAAGAAGTTGTCTATTACCAAAATATTCCTTGGTGGCATTGATAACATCCTTGGAGATAATCTCCCAATAATAGTGAAAAAATAACAAAGGGAAACCATCTGGCCCCAAAGATTTATTTCCTTCAAAAGAGAACATAGCCTTTCTGACTTCTTCATCTGAGGGAATAGCAGTCAAGAAACCATTCTCCTCCTCCAACACCAAAATAGGAATAACATTAAGAAAACCTTGCTGGCAGACAAGATCCAATGGTCCTTCCTCAGACAGAAGGTTCTCAAAGAAAGACCGAGCCGTGGATCTAATATCATCCTCTTCCTCAAAAGAGGAATTATCCACCACAACTTTAGAGATTCTATTTGAAGATCTATGTTTAAGGGATGTGAGGTGGAAGAACCGAGTATTTTTTATCTCCACTTCAAAGCCAAATAACACGCGACCTTTGCTTCCAAAACTCCTCCTCTCTAACCACAATATTATGCAAACTAGACAAGAGTGCACTCTCCTCCTAAAGCAGTTCTGCATTAGACCCTAAAACCTGCATTTTTTGTTGCACAATATACAACTTAGAATTCACAACTGACTTTTCCTCAAAGATGTTTCTAAAAGAATCCTTATTCCACTAAAGCAAATTATGCTTAACTGAAGCCAATTTCTTTGCAACTTTATGCATGGCCGATATTCCACCACTAAGCAATCTTAAGATGCAAATCGAGATGACTAATCCACATCTTCTCAAATTTGAAAGGGAAAGCCTTTTTACGTCCAAAAGGTTCAACTTTCAAGGAAATAGGGAAGTGATCTAAACCCACCCTAGTAAGAGCAGACAAGGAACAAGCATAAAAGAGCAGCCAGTCTGAAGAGATGAGCACCTAATCCAATTTGACCTATATTAGAGCATCCTCGGAATTCCTATTTGACCAAGTGTAGGAAGCACCCCCAAAATCCAAGTCCAACCAAAGATTATCATTAATAAAATTCATTAAGTGAAACTGACTATCATCAACAATCTAAGAACCCCGACTTTTATCAACATCCTTTAGCGGGGTATTAAAATCCCCATCACTTGCCAGTTATGAAAAGAAAATTGAACCTTAAAAGTGTTCAACCTATCCCAAAAGCGCTTATGAGAGATTTTCACATTAGGAGCATAAATATTTGACAAAACCCAAGAGAAATTTTCTGTGAAACACAAAAATGAAGTAGCAACATGATTTTCAAAACCAAACAACTCGGTCCCAACCACCACCTTAGGATTCCAAAATGTTGTCACCCCACCAAAAGCACCATTAGAGTCAACAACTTGACAACCACAATCCTTAAAGAACCTATTCTTAATCCTAACCACCTTATCAACACTCATCTAAGTTTCTTGAATCAAAATAATATTAGGTTGATGATCTCTTACAATATTTGCAAGAAGATTGAGTTTATGAGGATTATTTAATCCTCTAATATTCCATGAGAGGATCTTCATAAAAGATTATGTGAGGGACCATTTAGGCCCATCTCAAGAAGAGTAATTTGGGATCCATCAACAATATCACACTTGCTTACCCTCTCCCTTACTTTTTGCAAAGAAGGCCTTCCTCTACCCCTAGGTTCTGAACCACAATCCAACTTCAATTTTGAGTAGCCATCCCCAATCCAGTAGGAATTGTCTTCTTCTTACTTCAAGACTTAGAGGTCGAAAGAACAATTATCCAGGGCTCCTCCTCATGAGAAGCACAATTAAATCAATCCATGATAGAAGAGGTGAGTGCCAACTTCTCTGCAACTGAATCCACCAGAGGTTCAACTAAAGGTGAAACCTCACTCTTCTCCTCAGACACCACTAAAGGGGTCACCAACACTTTCACCTTTGAAGAAAGCAATAGCTCCTCAATTAGCATCTCTAGAGGGGTCATCTTCTCTAGCTCCACAACCACCAGAGCCAACAAGTCAGCACCACTTACCTCCACTAGATCCAATATCCTTTCAGCATCACACGAGTCCTTCACCCCAACCTCCTCTAAAGGAGCTTCCTCTACCAAACCAGAGGAAACAACAACACCAGGAGGAAGAACCTCATACACCACACCCTTAACAGGCTCACCCTCAATAGGCTCAGCAACACCCTTATCAATACCAACATCAACACGCTATCCAACCTCCTTCCAGACTTTTGTTCCTTAAGAGGGACCGAGTTCTTAGGAGGAACCACAGGCTTCAATGAACACTCCTTTGCCCAGTGCCCCACCTTTTTGCAATGGAAGCAGGCAAAAGGGATAGATTCAAATTCAACCTCCTACTCCCACATACCTAGCTTGGAGTTAATCTTAATCATCGACGGAAGATTCATGGTCTAGTCCAGAATCACACAAAACTGGGCATAAACCAACCTACACCTTGAAGCAATAAGACTATCAATTGAAAGAAAACACCAAAAAGTAGAAGATATACCCTTAAAGAACTGATCATCCCAAAATTCAAGAGGGAGTCTGAGCAAACAAACCCACACTGGGGAAGAGTTAAAAGAACAAGTGCTAGGGGAGAAGCTAGCCTCCCATTTCTTCAACACCAATGTAGACTTTCCTATAAGCCACAGCCCTCCCACCAAAACCTTCAACAAATCCTCACCACAAGTGAAGGAAAAGGAGAAGAAAGCCTTTGCAAGAGTCGTTATCTCAACTTACCCTTTCAAAAACCACCAATTTTTTGTAGCATCCTAACCATTTCAATATTAGGACACAGACCCAGAAACTTTCCAACCAACACTTGCTCCATGGAGAGGATACCCTTATCAATAATGCAATCTAGCACCGAAATTGAATACTCATCCTCAGACGAGTTTGCAAAGAATTCCACAGGAGGCAAAGAGCTTTTCTCCTTTAGCCTAGCACCAAATAAAGTTGACCACGCCTTTACTTCCACTGAGGAAAAATTAGCCTTAGCATCTTCAGAAATGATAACTGCCTCAGGAACCACAACCTTAGACCCCACCTTGACACAAGAAGTACCACCCTAACCTAGATCGCCAGAGGAAGAAATGACATGTGAAACACCCAACAACAAGGACCCACTAGGAGTCCCATCCAAAGAACCACCATCAGCCAACTTCCTAATGTTAGCCTAACCTCTGCCATTAATGCAAGCCCCTAGAGCAGGGGTTCCCTCCTTGACCAAATTTGAAAAATCCTTACCTTCAAAAGCACCACCCGACGTTGCTCCCATCAATCCTTTTTCAGAGGAAAATTGTTTTTTTTGCTACCTTGTTTCTATAATGGAAATCCAAGAATTTACCTATGTATGGGAGGAATTATGGTACTAAGTTTTCTCAAAGATGCATAATAAATGATTAGAGGGGGAAATTGACTAATAAATGAACCTATACTAAATTTAAATAAAATGACAATTACATTTTTTTTAGGGCACAAAGGGGTGTTAATATTAATTTATTACAATTTAAACATAGACACCTACTCCAAGGCATACAGTTGACCTAAGTACTAGTTCCCATGTGTGCAACTATCTTTGTGTAGTGAGATTCATAAGTTTCTAGGAATGACTAGTAAGAAGTTCTTGAGGATAGGTCACTTGTAGTATCTATCTATGATTAGGAGAAAGGATAGAAATAGATAAAGGTAACCTAAAAACACATTAGTGAAATGTACACCAAAATGAGCAAAAATATAAGGTGGAGTTTGTAAAGTAGGTAATTTTTGACCTTATAGAAATAAAGTGCACTTTGTATGTGGATGAGTAGTTATCATGTGCTACTATGTGGAAATGGGAAATTTTAATAAGAAATGGTGCTCAAGATGAGGAAAATGTCACCAAGCTCTTTTATGTTAAGGTGCAACTCAAAGGATACAAGGTAGATGGACTATTCAATACTTGATTTCAATTGAATTCAATTTCATAGTCTAGTTGAAGAAATTGGTTTGCAAATATGAAAACACCCAAAAATGTACTATTTGGGTTGCATAAGCCATGGTGTTGAGATCTTATTCAAAAATTGTCATGTCAATAAACTTGAGTTCTTCTTAAACTTCCAAGATGAGGTGTTTATAGATGTTATACCTTTGGATGATTTTAGGATAGTATTTGGAAGCCCCTTACTTATAGGAGGGGGATGCACTTTTCTATGAAAGAACACACAAATATTGGCTAATAAAGATGAACAATAAATTCTAATCAAATCCTAAGAGGGAAAATAAAAAAAATCATTCTAAGTGCATCCCAAGAAATATTCCTCAAAAATTTTAGTGGTAAATTTATGTTGTTGGTATAGAGAGGCAAGCAAAAGGAGCAATTGGAAAAGTTTAATATGTTACTTAGGGTAAAAATTATCTCATATGTGAATTTAGTGAGTTATTTGAAGAGCTTAATTGGTTTCTCTCACATAGGCGTATTGATCACAAACTCAATTAATATATAATTTTCTACTTCTTGACATGTGTATCTTTCATAAAAATATTTTGGATTATAATTAAGTGAAATAACAACTAAAATATTTATTGTATCATCGTTTAATTATACCTAACACCTTTCTATGTAGTTATCCTATAGTAGTGGTTTTGAAAAGGGATAATATGTAGCACATGTGCATTGAGTGCTAAATAAGATAACAATAAATAATGACATCCATTACCTCATGTAGATTGTTTGATTTATCATTTATAACATGAAATATATTTTACAAATTTAAATTTAAAATTTAAGTATCACCAAGTACATGATGAACTTTAGAAAATGATACTGAGAAAAAGATATGGCCTTTTTAGTCACTTCCATTTAAGTTGTGTGATCCATTGAAAACCTTTTTGAGACTCATAAAAAAGTGACTAGACCCTCTTGTCCACAAATATGTGATTGTCTACATGGATGATATACCAATTTTTAGTAGGGAATATGATGAACATGTAGAACACTTAGAAAAGGTATTACAAGCTTTCAAGGAGAACAAGCTTCTTTTGAAGCATAACATGTTTCCATATAAATAATTGGCACACCTTTGTCACATAAATTGGTATGAGGTCTTCAAAGGAAAATATAGTGAATGAAACCAAACCTAAAACTATTACTAAAACAATGAGCTTTATAGGGGTAGTTCAATATTTAAGAAAGTGTCCAATCTTTCTCTTCCATTAAAAATCACATGCCATAGAAAGAAATGGTAAGGAATAAAAATAGGTTAATATGCAACACAAATATTTTGAGGATTTAAATAAGATAAGTAATGCATCTATGTTGGATCTTTCAAATGTGCAATGTAAACCATTTGAGATAGAAATGGATATTAGTCATTATGCTAAGTATGAGTGGTCCCGATGCAAGGAGGTGGCCTTGTGTGATATAATTTGGATTTTTTTCCATAGATATATCCTTAGGAATTATACTTTTGATAGATAAATATGAATTATTATAAGTAATAAGAATGAAAACATTGTTTGTTGGGTAAAGAGACCATCATTAACCTAAAATCACCAAATATTGTAATATTTGGAAACTCAATCCATCAAGTATGATATTACAAGTGAATGGGGTTTTTAAAATAATTACACTCATCCATTAATTATAAGAGATATTTAACTAATAAACTTGTAAATGTGTTCTCTATACCACCTTTGTTGCGAACAAAAAATTCTAATTTCTCTTCTTGAACCCTTTGTAGGGTAATTTCATGGGAAGAATTATGAGCATGTTGCAAGGAATTTTGGGGGCTATATCACAAGATTAAATAAGGAAATATTGATTAAATTTATCCTAAGACAATTTTATATTTGAAATATGGTTTGATCTTCAAGTTAGGCAAGTTTTATGTTTCAAAGAAGAAAATAAATTGATTTTTTTAGGGAGGCTGAAATCTCCATTGTGGTTGTGAATTTTATGGTCACAAAGGCTAACTCCAAATTCTAAATTTATGTTCATTGGCCTTATATACAATATTTTTGTCTCAAGATTGGTGTAAAGTTACAAATTGTCTAGTGTAAGAAAACTAAGTATTGTATTTATTATTACCAGTTTCATCTTGCCCATGGGAAATAATCTTAATGGACATTAGAGGTATTCTTCCTATGTCAAAAAAGAGCATGGCTATCTATTTGTAGTTGTCAATAGATTTAACAAGATATGCATGTGCTAATATCATACTGTAAAATACTTATGGGTAAGATGCAATTGATTTTTTTGGCATGTGTGAGTACATTCCAATGCACCTTATGGGAGAAAATGGATACACTATTAAGAAGGTCCACCAATTTTAGTCTATAAATGGATGATAAATTTTAGGTGGTCAATAGTAAATTTATTTAGTTATATTGGTACAATCATAAGCATTTAAATACATGGGATGAAAGTATTGTATATATTAATCTCCTATAATTGGTTATATACTATTTGACAAATACATATCCTTTTAAGGCATATTTTGGATACCTACATCCAAGCCCTCTTGATGTTGTTAAAGGAAAATCAAAAGAGAATGGAGAAAATGTTTATTTAAAGGTTTAAAAGGCTAGGAATTTGTTGAGAATGTGTTGTTGTTGTTATGTAACAACCCTGTAACTGTTCCCGTGGTGTAATTTTTATGTTTCTTTTTTCAATTAGAAAAAAATCACATATATGTGAATGAGAATATAAAAGGGAGTTGGAGAAAATAAAAACAAAGCTAGGACTAGAACCACATTGAACACAAGTTCAAGTGGGTGAGAAAGTTTGGTTTACTTTGGAAAGTATAGACTCCAAGGTCATGTACTCAAGTTGAAACCTCTAAGAGATGGGCCCTTTGTTATTCTAAGAAAGTAGGTAAGAATCATTTTTAACTTGATTTACCCACGTATGTATGGAGATCTACTCAATAGTCAATGTCAATAAACTTTTTTTGAGTTGTCCATGTTGAACGTGGAAGAATTAGTGGTTCTATTATCTCACTCTAGGTGTTTTGAAATAACTAGAATATGATGCAGTTCTCAAAAAGAAGGATAGATAGAGTTGTACAAGGTTCACAATACATTGTCAGTTTGATTGAAGGGTCGGGTTCTAATCAAGACAAAATGGTATTTCAAGGAGGATGTGGGGAAGAAAATTC
Source organism: Sequoia sempervirens (assembly GCA_007258455.2). NCBI lineage: Eukaryota > Viridiplantae > Streptophyta > Pinopsida > Cupressales > Cupressaceae > Sequoia > Sequoia sempervirens. The sequence goes on along the minus strand of VDFB02058242.1, from coordinate 739,151,611 downwards.
CACACTTAATAAGTCCATGACATTTCGAGGACCAAAATACTTTCAAATAAGAGGTATGATTCAAAAACATATCTAAGTTATGATCAATTTGGTCAAAGAGCTAGTTTGGATTACCTCACATATAGGTTAATTTTGATCAATTTCAAAGTCTAAGAAACTTTAATATAAGTCAAAACACAAAGGACATGTGTATAAGTTTATAAAATATGAACATGAAATGACCTAAACCAAAATGGGTATCGTGTGTATGAAAATATGAACATGCATAGATGTAACAAATAAGCAACTAAGACAAATATATATGAATATATGAACATATGAATAGATGCAAATGAAAAACCTATAAAAATATTTATTACAATAAATAGATAACTAACATTAAACAAAAAAAATCAATTTTAGACAAAATTATACTATTTATTAATAAACTTATATATTAAAGCACTCTCCTCAAATAAACCCAAAAAAAAACAAATATATAATTTTCACCCCATATATATATATATACACTTTTTACTTTATCCATAAACCTTTCAAACACATAAAGGACAATACTAAAGTGTTAAATCAGGTCAAATCCATCTCCATTGAAGCAACTATGCCATTAACTCTTGGTTAGATAACTCTTGGGTAAGCACTTACATGGAGCACTCGTGCTTCAAAAATATCTTCATTATAAAATTTTAATTAAAGATCACCCATTAGGCTAAAGGGGCCCACTTCCACCAATATAAATATCTTTCTTTTCTCTTGAAAAATGTGACAGGTTTAATTTTTCCCCTTGTAGATTTGGATGCTTGTCTTGGTTGTGAAGTCCACCTAGTTTATGCCTTCACTTGTTTCACTCCACACGGAACCTAATATTCATCAAAATCTTTTCTAGGTGTTATCTAAAAGTCATTTACAAAATTTCAAAAGTAATTTGGGGAGATATAATTACATCAAGCTAATATTCTTTTCCACAAGAAATTATTGTTTTGTCATAATTAATTATTATTACTTAACTAAAAACATATATTTAATATGTTAAATATATTTTAGTCAAATGGTAAGAAGACATTGCATAAAACTTTATTATTTTTGACCTATATTTAGGTAAAAAATGACCTTATTAACCCTTTAACTTTAAATTGATGAACTCACCTTTACTTTGCTATTATTTTCCTATATTATATTGAAACCTTGGAATGACATCACCCAAAAGAAGATATTTTGTCTTAGAAAAATTGGGCGGCCATGCTTTCCTTGTAGGTGGGCCCTTGGATTCAGGTCAATCAACACTTGTTGCTTTTAAGACTCTCTTGACCATCATTCCATATATCTTTTATTAGAGAAAAAAGATTTTATGCCCCTTAGCATTATTATTATGTGGTGCTAACATAATGATTCATGTTTATAAAATGTGTTGCATATTTGAATGGTACATGTATAAGACAAATAATGAGGCCACAAGCATATGCCCATATGGGCATGTGTGGTTGCATCCTAGTCATGGAACAAAAGCAATTGAAATAAAATGATATTTTTCTAATGGTGGAATTTTCACTTTTGTCTTAGCCAATGAGCAATGCATTTTGAGAAGTTGATGCCATTTTTGAATGGGAGGGAATGATGTTCCTTCCTCAACATTTATTCCCTAGAGAGAGTTGGAATTTGTAAAGATAATAAAAATATATTTTTTTTGACTTTATATAAGTGTTAAAGAATAGTGGATAATATGTAAATTATGTATATGCTTTAATATGACGTGATTTAGAATAATGTATTTTTTAACTTATTTCAATTTTAGTATTTATTTTTATTTTTTTTGTTAAAGTAATGTTTGAATTATAATTGTGGATAATATATGAATATAATTGATTGATCCAATGAATCATATAAATATGTGTTTAGTCTTTTTTAACATGTAGTGAAATGGACATATGAGTCAATCAAATTTGAAATTTAAGGGATTAGATCTGCAAGTGTAGGATTGCTCTTTTGTTCATAAGATTAACTTGAGTCAAGAAATAATAGTGTCCATTCAAGAAAAGAATATTTGGATGTGAATGGTGCAATAAAACAAAATATATGGGGAAGTGTGCAAAAGTAGATAAGGTAATATTAGATATGTAGGAATGTGTTCAAATATAGCAAAATGAAGAACCACTAAATGAACCCAACTTCACATGAAATTGTGTTTTTGATTAATATATAACTATATTAAAGTATTCTATCAAAAGTAGATAAGGTGACAATAGATATGTGAGAATGTGTGTAAATACAGTTAGACGAAGAATTGAGGAATGAACTCAACTTCACATAAAATTGTGTTATTGATTGATACATAATTATATTAAACATTATATCAACATAATTACAAAACTAAACATATATTGACATGAGTATACAATTTTTTTTATTAATTCTTCTCAAAGAGTGGGAATACTTATACATTTGTCAAATACAATTTTTTTCAATTATTTAGTCAATCATCATATAGAATTGAAAAGTTGAGCAGCAATCCTCTAGTCTATAATTAATTTTCTTATTTAATAATTTAAAAAAAATCATTTATTTATACTTTATTATTGATTCATGATGGGAATAGTCACTCCATAAATAAAATTATTATTTAAATTTTATTACATTTTCAATATATTAAATTCTTGTGGTAAAATTTCAACTATATCAATAGTGTAAGACTTATTCAAACATTAATTCAAGGTTCAAATTTCAACTCTATTAATATTTTGTTGTTGCTTGAATGGCATTGAACACAATTAAAGCTATCATAATAGCCCTTTAGTATAATGAGGTTGCAAGGTAAATTAATATGAAAATTAATTATTCGTTCAATAAAATCCTCTTTTATAAAATCTCATTGTTAATTTTTAAATTATTGATTTAAAAAAATACTTACACTAAATATAATCAGGCACTAAATATATTTAATTATATGTTTGCAAAAAAATATTTCACTTATTGAAATAGTGCACTATTACTTTATTGCTTTGATGCAAAAAATGGCTAGAAAGAATTTAAGTCATCTACGTTGCAATTACTATGCTAGTGCACTATTTATGCAATCTAATAGCCACTAACCTTCACTCCTACTACAATTTCAACTATCAAATCACTAGTATGAACCAAATACAATGTGGTCAAGCCCATTGTTGATCCAAGAATCATGTTCCCATGACTTTAATCTAGAGCTATTTACGTTCACAACTGAATATAATCTAACAACTCTATTGTCCTTGACAAAAACCAATTATTATTTTACAATACATTTCTTGTTATAATATGTTATAATAATTCATAATTAAAATAAAAAATATTATATAATAAATAAACACCTTTATCTAATCATTCACATTTTTTTACAATCTTATCCAAAATTTCAATATGTATAACAATTTATTAAAAAATGACCATTTTATATACAACCATCACATTAAATTATCATAAACTTAAGATACAAAACACACACACACACACACACACACACACACACATATTGCATGAAGCAACTACAAAACATGTTTCTTAAGACACATTGTCCTAAAGAAATAAAGTATCCTTGGTCTAACTTGTAAATACAAAAGTTTTATTATTACTTTTACGTCGTTGGCTCCCTTTGAGTTGGTTATGAAGATGTGTACCCCCCTTCATTGTAATCCTTTCAAGGATTGGTGGTGGTTGGCCAAGTGTCAATTCGTGTTGTTTCTGCTTAAAAAGGTCTACCTAAATTTGCTTCCACACTTGCCCTTAAATCCAAGATTGAATCTGAAATGGAATTGTAGGTTTAAAGAAAAACTTGGAAAAAGCTGAGTGCACAAATCTAGCATTCGAAAATTGAAGCTAATGTTCAAATTTTAGCTTGAAAAATTTTGCATTGTAAATTGCATGTTGGTGATAGGTTGGGACATATGCAGATTCAGTATGTTAAATGTCCTTTTTGTAAACGCATTGAAAATCTGAAACATATTTTTTGGGACTCTCCTATGATGAAAAGGAAATGGAAGGTTGCTTTGGTTTATCTCCCTACGATTTTTTAGCATACTTTGAATTGGAAAGAAGCTATTTTGGGCCTGGGCTTGCGAAACAATATTGTTGTTGATTCTATAAGGTAGATTGTCTTGTTTAATATATGGAAGAGTAGATGTATGGTTGTTTTTGCTAATCATAATGTTCATTTGGAATTAGAAATGCTAAGGTTTTACTCTAACATCATTTTGCAAATTGCTTTCTTATGTTAACAACTGTAGGGAGTTCGCAAAGTTAATGTGAAAATTAGCATTCATTTGGACAAGATTAAATGGCAAATACAACAGCTGCACAAAAATGATGTAATATGTTCCAAAAAGCTTCAACACATTTAGAGTTTGAAGTGTTTTTCTTGTAGTTGTATGTTGCTATTGTAAATTATGTATTATTATTATGTTAGTTGCATCCCTTTTCGATATGATTGCCGACTTATTTAGTGTGGTTGAATTATTATTATGTAATTTATCTTTCGAACAGCCTATGATTATCATTCTTTATATGTTTTTTTACATTGATTCGATACCAAAAAAATTATAGGAAACCAAGAAATAATTGGCCTTCTCCATTGATTTCCATGGTAGAAGCTTGAAACATCTCCTAGTTTGAGCATGATTCATAGACATTTAAGAAAAAAGGTCAAGCTGAGGCATCTGCCCATTATGGGTCTCTACTTGATCTAAAAGAAAGAAAAAAAGTTGGGTCCACGGGAGATTTGGGTCAAGATTGTTCTACTTACCAACCATCTACCTAACACGTGTACCATGAAATGTCACAAACACCACACATTTCAAAAGTTATGGACGGTAGCCCCCTTGTGTCCTCACTCCCTTTTCCTTTAATCTATGCTTTAGCTGCCCCTTCCCTTTATCCTTGTCTCCTTCACTTTCTTCGAGAAATTGGAACCTTTTTAACTTTTGCTTAGATGCTACTTATTATCCACGCAAACCAAACTCAACATGGGTTTATTAAAGTTAGCCATGGTTAAATTTGAAACTCTTATTAATATGGGATTTTTGATAATAAAAAATAAGTGAATATATATATAGTTATTTATTGTTTGTTTGTTTGTTTGTTTGTTTGTTGGTTTTTAAACAGTAGGTAATATAGTGTTGGGTTTTTAATATAATTTATATATTGTTTATAATTTATAATTTATTAGATAGTATGGTAATGTAAGAATTTTAATTTAGTATATTAGTTAATATATTATGTATCATTTTAATATATGATTTTTTTTAAGAATTTGATATTTACTTTTCTTAGATCTATAGGTTTTTTTAATTAGATTCAAAATTTTAGATGGTATTTTTGTTGTTATTAATATTTTTATATCTAAGTTTGGTTTATAGTAGATAGAAAGGAAGTTATTTTCTAACCAAAATATTTGTTTTTTGAGTAGCATGTTTTTTCTATAGAGGTATATTTTCATGTAAAAGCATACACATGTTCAAATTTCAATGTTAAAAAAATGGTCTATACACAAGTAGAAGTGTGCTTTTCCTAGCTAGACCCTCCTTGTTGAAAATTCTTTCCTTGATCAATACAAGTAATCATGGCTAAAATGAATCGAATTATAATTAGTTGATAGATTTTATTAGTGTAATATTTTGTAAATATTTGTTTCTTAGTGCAATTTTGATTACAAATATTTATTAGACGTTAGAAATTTTTCTCATATCAAAAAATTACCATATATCAAGTAGTCTTTCCCTAAGAATGTGGAAACGCTAATAAATTTTGCATAATCATGGGTAGGTAATAAAAGTATTACTACATATTATTAAAATTTTATTAAAGAATGACTCTATATGGGATAATATTTTAAATTGATACTTGTACAATAAATCTATAAGCAAAACACATATATCTCTAACCCACTTGCCAACACTTCCTAACCTCCTTATGATATGCTTCTTATTTTATAACTAAGACAACTATTTAGGATTGCAGAGGAGCTCACCATTGCTTGTCAATGTTGGCTCTACAAGTAGGGCATGTTGAATGAGAAAAAAACATGTCAATATAGTTTGAATAAAAAATATGGTTGCAACTAGGCAACACCTTGCCCTTTTCTTTCTCCTCAAAGTCACACTAGCAAATGACACAACATAATCCATCTATAATACTTTACATGAGACAACCTAATACAAAAATTTACCTATTTGTCACCTCTTCTCTACAATTTGGTCTTCTTACATATATTTAAAAAATATAGCTTGTTTTTATATCGCCATGTTTATGTAAACTCCATGGATTCAAATTCTATTAGATTTGGAAGAAGTTATTCTTGATTTCTATGTTTCCAACACCTAAGAAGCTTTTGTCTCCACATAATTCAAATACTTTACAAAAAATAGTTTAGTTTATACAATATTCCATTAAACCAAATTTTTATGGTTATACTCTTCTAGAGAATTGTACCATAGATTGTTCAAGCACCTGAAACATGTGTATACACATGTATAATTACATACATGAATGTACACAAATTAGTATTCAACATAGTGCAAGTTTGAAAATTTTAATATTAATTATGAAAAGACAAGAAAAGAGATAAAGCATATATTAACATGAAAGCAAAGAAACCTACAAATATATTGTTGCACACATAATGTGTCGTGGGGATATGATAGCTAGATAGGATAAATTCTAACCTACTTAACTAAATCTTCTTTACTACAAATCAAATCATGCATCTATGATTTACCCTTCTTTACAACTTGCTAGACTATGTATAGAGCCAAAATTTCAAACATTGGATGTAAGATTATGAGAAAACGCCCTTTGAACAAAATTAGGACAATTATCTTCAAACCTTTAGTAAATGTGTCAAAGGGAATTTCATTACTATTAACTCTCGTAAGTTGATATATCTTGTTTCTTTATAACATGAATTTTTATCCTTTCTAATATTGGAATACCATTTTCCAAGAGTAAAAACATTTAAAAAAATGCTTTGGACAAGGAGGAAAAAATTAATTGATAGAGGTATTCCCTTATAACACGAAATTTTGTCCTTTCTATTATTAGAATATTATTTTTCAAGAGTAGAAAGTGTCTACAAAATATGCTTTGGATAAGGAGGAAAAATAAGAAATTAACATCATGAGAAGCTTAGATATGTAAGAATCTCTTTTTTGTCTAGCTTGATACCCTTGTAGAATTATTTTGAAAATGACAACCCTATCCTTCACTATCCTTCCTCCAATGGAGAATACTATGTCGAGAAGCAGTTTCTTATCTTTGGATCAAATCTCTTTGACATCCTACTCCTTTATTTGAATGGTTTGCATCTTATAGACTCAAATGATTTTACAGCCAATCATCTCTTAGATTACCCTTAATTTTTTCTCTAAATACAATTATTCATAGATTCACTATTAAACATTATATAGAAGATGGCCCACCATACAAATTATAAAGCTTCTCGGGTTGGATCTTAGGTTGCTATATATATATATATATATATTTGCATTCTTTTCAAATACCATTTTGCTCTCCCCATATATAGATATGTCCATAGGTAAAAAATACATAACATAAAGGAGAATTACATGAAAACTAAAATAAAACAAAATTTGATAGCAATGGTAAGGAGGAAATGGGTGTAAATTTAGTTTTCTCACTTTAATATGTCCTATTGTAAGCTACCATCTATCATAAATAAGTACTTTCACCATATCAATGAGTTGCATTAACTTAAAAAATAACAAGAATATCTATATTTAGGATACCACTTGAATAGGTCTCATAAAATGCCAAGGTTATCAACTTGAGATGATATTTGCAAATATCTTGCAAAGCCACACAATTTCTTGCATGACAAACATAGCAAGTTTATTCTAACTCTTGAACTTCCATTTGAAGGCGTTCCAACATTTCATCCATAAAGGCCTTGAAATGAGAGACACATTCCACATATCTATACTTATTTATGACCCCAAAAAGCTCTAAACTTGTGATATTTCATGTGTGCATAAACAACAAAATAGTAGAATCAAATGTTTAGCCTTGCAACCTTTGTAAACTTTGAACATGATTGTATTTCACATGTTTGGAGAGTACAACATATTATAAATTTACTACTCACTTGAGTAAATATTACTTGCTACACAATTTAATGGAACTCACCAAAGGAGCTCAAATTGCCAAATGTGTAAGGTGCAAATTCATTCCATAGACTTTAGAGTGTATCACAAAGAGCTTGGAGCGTATGTACATTGTCATGTACAAATGAATTGATAGGAAAATTGAGCCTCTTGATATAATTCTTTTGTCAAAATAATTTGCACATAGTATTGAACAACATACCAATAAACCTTCTAATTAAAATAAACTGAGTTGAGTTTACCTATCATTGTAATCATTACACCTTTAAGTGATGCAAATGCTAGTTTGAAACGATAATCTAATATAAAATTTGGTTATTCTTTATAGCCTATAAGATCTTGATAATAGATATATGTAATAATATTAGTATAACATAAATAATAATTTAATTAACTTCATCAATTTGCTAAATGCTTGGTACATATAGATTGTAGATTGGTGAATATGCCATCCAATAAAACCACTAAGATAGTAGATAGATCGACGTATTATTTTATAAATTAGTTTTTCATAGAAAGTTGTCACATAGACATATTGATCACTCTATTACACTAATTCTCAACTTAATCATTTCACACTTTTAACTAATTTCATTTAATTAATATTTAATAATATATACTAATCATTTAATATATCTACATAATTCAAAATATTTAATTTATTATTTACATTTTTAGCATGGCTCCACAATAAGCAAGTGAATAAATGAGCAAGTGAAAGATGACATGTTATTGAAGTTTGTACACTTGAAAATGGGCTCTCCAACTTTAATCAAGAGATTATTAAAATATAAGAAATTTCATACTTAAATAATACTATAAAATAATTTTTTTTTTTATAAATTATATTATTATTTTTTTTTTAAAGCATTGATTAAAAATATAGAGTGAGGGAATAAGGTCCCATGTTTTTAAAAAATAAAAATAAAACTTAATTCATATAATTATTAAGTGACATATAATGATAATGATATCATTTTTTTTTTAATAAAACGATTTTATATTAAAACATATAGTTATGATTTTGAAAAAAAAAGGTGGTATATATAAGACGGTGTTTGAAAGTCAAACTCCTGAAATTAGGTAACAGCAGAAACATGTGGCCTTAAAAAATAATAATATTGCTTTCCAAAGTGCTCGCAGGCCTGTTGTGCTCACGGGTTTCCCATTCATAGCTTCAGTCAAAAGCGTTTACCACTAATAATATGGGTGCATTGCACCTTTATTAAAAAAAATAAAAATTGATTTTAAAAAATTATGACGTAATAAATTGAACACTACATTCCAGCTACCCATAAACTCGTGACAACTATGTGAAATACCGTATTAGATTAAGAGGGTGTTTGTTGGGGGAGTATAGAAGGTCAAAGCATGGGTGACATTCTTTTAATCAGACTTTAAAATTATAAACGGGTGGCCAAACAGTCACCACTCGTCACTGGCGGGCATCCAAAGCAAAGTATAGAAGGAAGCGTAAATAAGACAGTGATAAGCATCCACCCATAACATCCATTTTTTTCTTTGTAAGCTTCTCACGCGGTTTCATTCATGCCGTCCGCAATCCGCCTGCAATTCAGACTTTCTCTTGGAAGGAGTATTTCTGTTGTGGGTCTGAGGGCCTCTGTATTTTACTGCCCCAGAGAACACACTCATCAGTCATTGTGGAGCGTTTAATTCGTATCAGGAGGAGGTGGGCAAGGAGTTTCATCTCTTTCAGGCAGTCTGAGGAGACCAAGCCAAAAGAGGAGAAGAAGAAGAAGAAGAAAAAGATGGAGTGGTTGAGAAAGATGTTGTTTCCCATGAGGAGAGTTTTGCTGGGAATTGCAGGAAAGGTCAGAGCGCGCAGGCGTGGTGAGTGCTGCTTAGTTTAATGTCAACAGATGTGCAGTCTGTGTGTTTGCTTTAGATTAGGCTAATGACACTGAAATTGGAAGGCTTTGTGATTCTTTTTGGTTGGTACAGACGTACTGATTAGTTGATGTTTGTAAAAAAATGTCCTTTTTTTTAGGGGGTCAACAGTGGTTGGATGTTGGAATTTTGCAAATTTGAGAGGTGGGTGTGGATTGTAGTGGGTTTAGTTTTTAGAAAATCTGGGCTTGTTCAAGTGTTTTACCTTGTAGATGGAATTGAAGCAAGCCTTCTGATATGGGTAGGATGAACTTGTTGTTTTTCTGAAATGGGCAGGGTGGATAGGGTTTTATCTGACTAGTGATGAAATGGGCTCTTTCTGGTTCTGTGAATATACATATACCAAATCCTAATCAATTAGATGTATGTGTTGATGCTGTTTTGGTGCTCTGGCTAGTATTGAGTAAGCTACTTCTCAGGTGATCTCTGTAATCAGTTTGGCTGTATGTTACAGGAAGTCACTTGATCAGACGGTGGCTAGGTCTTAGCAGTCAGTCCCTAAGATTTTGAGGGCTCTAGACTGAAGCATGGACCATGCATTGTCAGGATCTGCTATATGGATAGTGCGAATCTTTGTTTCTTTAATTCCTTTTATTGCTGGATGTTGCAAGAAAACACACCCACATCCCAAGTATGGGATAGGTAGCCCTTAAGTTTGGTGTCATGTCTGAAGGGTATCTATGCTAGAAATTGCCCAAGGTTTGCATCTGGTTTTATGTTTGTTTCACATATCATTTTAGCTAAGGAGATAACATCATGACTGGAACCCAGAAGGGTGTTATAATGTTCTACTGTGGTCATGATCGATCTATGTTTGGGATCTGTGACATGTGTCTGAAAACTTGTTCTTTTCTTGTTGGATGTACCATATATGTTACTGTCACATTTCTTTCTGGGTGATCACATCCAGTTATCGCTGGGTACTTTTAAGAGGAAGCCATGTGACCAGTTGATTGTCAAATCCTAAAAGTGAGCGAGTCTAAGCCACTTAGGTCTAAATGTCTGCACCCAGTGATCTGGTATGGATCATGAATGTTAAGGATCAGTCATATGTCATAATTTGGGAATTTATTTTCTTTGTTACTTTTTGTTGTAAGATGCTTCAAGAATCGCACCCTCAGGTTCTTCATAACATAACACGGATAACTGTCAACATATTTGCCAGGTTTGAACTTAGAACCAAGAAGGTATTTATTTTTCCAAGGTTGTCTGTAACTTACCCCTGGAGTTCAGGAAAGCACAGCATGAATGTTCTAGTAGGAATCATCTCCATTTAGAATCTGCCATATGTATCTGGAGATTTGTTATTTTTTCTCCTTTTCCTGTTTGACGAACCATTTATATTAAAGGTCTGTCTTATGTATTTCGGAGTTTTGTATTTTTTCCTTTTGTTGTTGGATGCTTGGAGGAATTCACCTCAGGGGAATCGCCCTTTGACTTAGATGTGTGTTCTGGAGGATATGCTGCATTTGGCCCGTTTGTTTCCGGTCAGTTGAGATGAGTAGACCTCAATAAGAAGGGAAACTCCTTTAGACTTTCCAGTGAATCACGGTCCTGCTGATCCGGCACCTGACTTTTAATTGCCATGAGCCTTGTAAAGACAGGTGATGATCTGGGTCTGAATAAACAGAGAGGCCTTTTCCTCTTTGATCCCTCACAAGTTCAAATACTGTAGGGGTAAGGTATGTACGCCTCATATTGTGGAGCACGAGTTAGGTGCCTCCCTCCTTTTGGGAGTACGAGGAGTACCATTTACTGTAAGCCATCTGTAGACCCAAAAACAGACTGCCTGGTATCGTGAACTATAAAAGGACCTTTCCTTTCTTTTCCTTTCCTTTCTAATGAAACCATTGGCCATGTTAATGTGAGAAATCCTCTGATATGTTAGGTTCTTGTCGATTCACATCCATGGATCTAATTCAACCACCATGCACTTTGATCTCTTAAATTGAAGTTCCTGCAGCATTGATGATACATCTTTCAGGAATATTAGTATGCTTAAAATCTTTCATTTTTTTTTGTAACTGGCTCTTTTATTATTCTCCTTTGATGCAATGCAATTATTGATGGAATTAAATATTGGATGGACAGGGCGTGGTCTCTTGAAGCTATACAATGATGTGCAGTCATGTGGATATCAAGACGTGCAAGTAATGTGGGAAATGCTACAAAATTCTGAGACTACTTCTTCTCCCAAGAGACAACGATCTACATGGAAAATTTGCATATGGGCAGCTCATCCTAGGTGAAGGGTAGACTTGCATGGATGTGGTGTTCCGCAAAGCCTGGGTCAGGGCTGAGCTTCTGTAAAACCTTCCTTAAGTACCCATCATCATGGGTACAACTTAGTAGAGATCAAATATGCTAGCAGTTTACTCTGCCTCACTCCTTAAGGTGATGCCACACTATGAGGGTATTTCCAATGTTTGTGGAGTGAGGTATGAAGTCTATTTTGCATTTTTACCTGTCTTTTCGGTTGTATGTCCATAATCACCTTTCAGTCGATATGTTATATTTATATACAAAAAGATCAAAAAAAATATTGCTTCAGTGAGGGAGCATCTTTCCTCCGTTGGAATAGATATAGGGGAACTTAGTATTTGGTGAGGAGCTGTTATTGGTCGAAGATGATTTGAGGCATACTTTGCCCAACTCTTCGAGTTGTACATTGTATTAGTGAAGTATATGTGTCGAATGTTATTTCTTTCAATAAAATTTCATTATTAAAAAACTTGTATATTGGATCCAAAATGTGATTAAATGAATTGAGTTATAGAATGTATTTGTAACTCATTGTTTTCTAACAAAAGGCTGAATATAAACAGTGTCATGTTGGATGACAGTGTAAATAGCCAACCTTCAAATAATATAAAAAATAGAAATTTCTGCTTTCATTATTCATTGTGTTCATTGCATCAAAAGGTCAAGAGGCCAAGGATACAAAATCATAAATGAAGGTGTAACCATTACATTTCTTACAATTGTCTTCTCTCATTGACACATGAATGGTTCCACTTTACAACTGTATGCAGTAAAGCATTTAGTCTTTCTACATCTGTCTACTCTCATTTTGTAGCTGTCTGTCCTACAGTTGTATGCAGTGCAGTCATTCAATGGTTGAAGGGATATCTTAGACATCCCCATCTGTCCTTTAGGGACTGCAGAAAATCCCAGGGATTCGTCCCTGATTTTCCTGGCGACAGGGGACAGCTTGGGGACATCCCCTGCTGTCCTAGTGTACTGGGGATGCCAGGGGATATGGCCCCATGTAACCTTGCCATCCTTTTCTTTCCATAGGAATGCTTTTGAAATTCAGAGTTGTGTATTCTTTACCATGGATGCTGCTATAATACTTATTACTAAATTTACCTTGACAGTGCGGGAAATGGAGTGTTTAAGACGATCTACAAGGAAATTCATCATTATGCATTTTCCATTTAAATCCAGGTTCCTTAGCTGAAGTTGGTATGCTTATATAATATGGGAGTGATGGGAAAATGGATGCTACAGAAGTAACAGTAATCTCAGTGGGGCAGGGGTGTGAGTATGTGCTTGCCACTTTCTTTTTGAAGTATAGTGATAGTCAGCACTCACATCAGGGAAGATTGAGCAATTTCATTCATTCATAACATTAAGTTTATGGTGATAGTCTTACCAATAGATAGTGGAAAGAGGAGTCGGACAACCTGTGGTAGCATCACTCAACTTTAAGATGTCTACTCATCCAATGACCCCCTTGTTCTGTCCTGTAAATAATGTTCTCATTATTTACTTAATAACTGAGGTTTGTTAGGGGGTGAGTATGTGCTTGGCTTTTGGTCTTAAAGTATATGGTAATGACCAGCACAAAGATCAGGGAAGAATGAAAGTTCAGTATTGGACAATTGAAAAATTGTAAGCAAAGTTGAGTGAAACACCAAATTTGAATGGGAATTCCGAATTTGAAATGTGCATTTAATAAAAGTAATTGTTTACACGTGACCCCCTTTATTTTTTTGATTTCAGAGAATTAAGCGTTTTATTCCTTCTTAATAAAAGTAGATAAGAAGAGTATTAGAATGTACCCAGGAGGACTCATTAAAGAACAAAAAAAATCATAGAAAAGGGAAGATGCTACACCCAGCAAAAACTGAACAGAAAAAACAATAATTATAGTCCAGTACAGCAAAAATATCTCTGACCATAAAAGATAAAACCAAGCAGAATGTACAAGCAGCACATTATAGGACCAGCAGGGAAAGAGCAAAAACTGGTCATGAGAATTTACAGTGGAGAATTAACTTAGAGTCACTGTTAGAAGAAAGACTGTGAGCATTAACAGCATGAAAAGGAGTGAACTGGTAGGCCAATCACTAGTTTAGAAGTATCACTAGGCAGAATTTCCAGGCTAAGGAGATGATCCAGAATTTTTACTTTGCACCCCTATGTCTGCCTCAGCAGCAATAGAAGAATCCGGTGGATCTAAAAATCTTACATGGTTGTGCTGTCCTTAACCGAAGAAGCTTGCAGCGCCTGGTCCCCAGCGGTGGGAATGTGCCATCCATCACCGTCGTATATCATAGAACAACAATTGGAACCACAAAAGACAAGCTAAACAACCTATCAATCCTCACCTGCTTAATCTTAAGATGGGAATTCAAAACTGATTTAGAAAAACCTTTCTTCCTTCTTTAAAAGATCTTATATATTTTTGTTTGAAAGTTATATTAATATTTAAATATCTTTTAAATTGTATTGTTATAAATAAAATATTATTATAAAAAAATTTAAAAAATACTGAGTGTTTAAAAGAATTATTATTAAAAAAATGTTTTATAGATCTTTTTAATAAGAAATTATAAGATCCAGCCTGAACGGGTAGTAGAGTTGGTTTGAGCAGTGTGTTTGTTCCCCACTGGTCTCGGATTTGACTCCACTCTCGGATTTAAGAGGTGGGACTTCTTGTGTTTAGAGGATCTCACCCGTAGGGGACTAGTCTCGCCCTAGCTTGCCTCAGGTACCCAAGGTATGGGCTGCTAGGCCGCTGGGCTGGGCCGTTGGGACACCCCTGTAGTATCAAAAAAATAAATTATAAGGCCTGAAGGGGTAGTAGAGTTGGGACTAGTCTCACCCTAGCTCGCCTCAGGTACCCAAGGTAAGGGTTGTTAGGCCGCTGGGTTGGGCCGTTGGGACACCACTGTAGTATAAAAAAAAAAAACTATAAGGCCCGAAGGGGTAGTAGAGTTGGGCCGTTGGGACACCCCTGTAGTATAAAAAAAAAAAATTGTAAGGCTCGAAGGGGTAGTAGAGTTGGCTTCAGGTACCCAAGGTAAGGGCTGTTGTGGGGTAGTAGAGTTGGCTTTAGGTACCCAAGGTAAGGGTTGTTGGGGGGGACTAGTCTCGCCCTAGCTCGCCTTAGGTACCTAGGGTAAGGGCTGTTGGGCCACTGGGTTGGCCCATTGGGACACCCTTGTAGTATCAAAAAAAATAAAATACTATTGACCATAAAATATTTATCATAAAATTTGATAAGAGGTATTTTTATATTATATTTAATTTTTAATTTTTAATTATTTAATCTTTCTAATTTAATAAATTATACTAGTCAATAATAGATTTTATAGTGATTATAACTTATTAATATAAAATTATAATCTATGAATTTCTAATTCTTTATCATGAATTTTTTATATTGTTAATTGTTTATAAATATTTTATTCATATGAACATTAATATGAGACCAATACAAATTGTTGTGAGCATAATCATTTGATTAATCTCAAGTCTTTGAGCAACCACACTAGAAAACACTCACGGAAGACCAAGAGTCACACCTTCGAAATCCACTTATTTAGAAACCAACTCCATATTTCAATTATTGAAGACCAAACATCACAACTTAGAATTCCTCATTAGATATCCCATAGAAATTTGAACTTGAATCTCCACATTGAAAACCCAATATTTTAACCAATAAAAATCAACCTCTTAAATAACCTAAACCATTTGAAATAATAACATAATTTAATATATTTTAGTAAAAATTAATCCATATGAAATTCAAATTATAGACCCTTAAATAATGAAACACAATTTAATAATAAAAATTAATCCACGTGAAATTCAAACGAATAGAAATTTGAATATGTGTCAAATGTCTATTATGTCATAGTTTGTCTGTTCAATGTCCCAAAACCTAAAAAAGCCATCTAACCCTAATTATAATCTTGGAAACATTAGGTAATAGAGGATTGGAACTTTGAGCAAGACAAGGAGAGTTACCAACACATTTATTCTATATGGAGGAAGATAAAAACGTTAATAGAGAACATAAATGAAAAAGTTACATTTATGTGTGTGCCTTTATTATGTTGTTTATTATGCATATTTACATTTATTTTTTAAAGGTTTATTGGCAGTGAATGATGTTTATACATAGTGGTATGATGGGATGAGGCTTTGTCTCAATATAAGTATTTTTTCCATCTATTTAAATAAATCAATAATATAAGAAACTAAAATTTATTGTATATATTTGCGTTTTATTACATATAAATTTGTGTAGTGTCATGTTAGGTTACCTACCAAGATTTGATTTCTTGTTGTTTGAGGTACTTATACATGAAGCTATTGACATGAAGATATGGATAATTTGAATGTTTTACGGTTGTGACATAGGTATGGATTGTTTGGTTTGCTAATGTGGATTGATTGGTTTTCAATGTATTAAGTGTTTATGTGTGGACATAGATCACTTAATTTTCAATGTATAAATTGATGTCTTTATTTCAATTTAATCCAATATCGATACATTGATCTAGATCAAAATGGTTTTTAGGGTGCTAATTACTAGTCCATAAATAAGGGTTGTTCTAAGTTTCTATTGTATTAAATGTGGATTGTTGGTGTTCTAGTGTTCCAATCCATCACTTCAATTATATGTCAATTATTAATACATAGATTTGTAACTTTGTTTCTATTTAATTGAATATTGATGTATTGATATGAGTCATGGTTTCCAAGGTGCTAATTATTGGTGCATGAATATGGGTTGTTCTAAGCTTATATCGCATCAATTGTTGTAGAAATGTGGATTGCTTGTGTTCTACTATGCCAAACCGTCACTTCAATTTGACATCAATTGTTTTAATACATAAATTTGATCACTTTGTTTCTATTTAGCTGAATATTGATGCATTGTAATGAGTCACATTTTCCAAGGTGCTAATTATTAGTCCATATATATGGATTTTTCGAGTTTCTATTTTATCAATTGTTTGTGTATAAACGCGACTTATGTGTCTTAAATATGTCAATCCATCACTTTAATTTGACCTCAATTATTAAATCCACATATTGTAGATTCTTTAGTTTAAAATATGGTATTTCCACAGTCCATTGTAGTGAATTCAAAATTAAAGATACAATATTTCCACAGTCCATTGAAGTGAATTCGACAATTTTTTGGATTAAAAATGTGAAGGAGTTTTTTACATCAATATTTCAGATCACTCCACGATCCATCATCAAAATAAGAAGAGCAGATTCTTTGACTTTCAAGATATTTAAAAAAAAATATCGATCAAAACTCAAACAATTGAAATTAACTGACCCAAACCAATAAAACCACAAACAGAAAACCTAATTTCTATTCCAAAAAACTTAAACAAAACACCATAAATACCCAAACTATAACAACTTGTTACTATACTACACCACCTAAACACAGGCATCAAGAGTTGAATGATTGCTTACATTATAATGCATTAATTGTTGGTGCAGGAATGTGAATCTCACATGGCTTCCAATAGGTACTGTGATTCCATATTTACAAGCTCCATTTAGAATGTGCAGGTGTCAGAACAAAGGTCCCATAACGTCTGGGGTACTCTGCACCTTTTCTGGAGTTTATTTTTATAACGACTCGACCCCAGAAGAAAGTTTAAAGAATGAAGCGGGGGTTCTAACGTAATGACAACGCTTCTTCTGGGGCAAAACAGAAAAGCTCAGGTGAGGATTTGACATGCATTTATTTGAAAAAGTGAGCAATTATTGAAAATGCCATGTTCGTTCCTTCAAATGCAGATGGTGACTAGTTTCATCTAAGTACTATTGTTGTACACACATAATAATAATGATGCCCTTTAGATGAAGGCATTTACTTTTGCCCTAATGTTGTGCTCATAACTATGTGGAAGGTGGAGAGGAGGGAGAACTTTTCAAAGTTACAATAGTTTGGTTGTGGTTTTCTTTGCTTTTAGATTGATTGATTGAATGAATGTTTTTAATTATGTTCCCCGGTCAGTTTATGGGGTCCACGAAATGAAATTGATACCATCTTTATCAAACAACAAAACAACCACTCACCCCACCAATTACTTCTTGTTGTTTTCTAATTTTGTTGATTTTGTTTCTTCTATTGTGTATTTTGATAACTTCTTGTTTTAGCAATCTTCTCCTCTTCAAACAAGGCCACTAACGATTTGACTTTTTTAGCAAATCTAAGTAACTGTATCGGATGTCTTTGTAAGCTTTACAGTACATAATGTGGTGCCACTCTGTCTCCACTAAACCCAAAGAGGAAACAACAAATCCTATCTGCCCACACCTCTTTGGGTATTTTCCATCTTCTCGTTTAACATCTCAAATGATGTTTAGAATTTTGTGCATTATTATTATTTACTAATAAATTTTGAGAAATTTTAAATTGGTTTAAGTTAGTTGAGGTTAGAAAGGGGATTTCATCTATTTATTAATGAGTTTTCACAACTTCTCACCTCTCATCTTCATTCAAATATTTGGTTATTAGATCTCTAATCCATGCTCCTGGGCATCAAAATCCCTATAGAAGGAAATACCAAACCCAAGTGCTTGTGAATCGAGCAGGGAAGAGGATGTAGAGCTCACGACCCAACCCTCTTGCGGGGTTGTCCTAACCATCTATCTGAAGACAATATGACATCATGAATCAACTTCTACTTCAGAGTTTTAGAGCCTACCATGAATGATTCAAATAATACTTATTAATATATTTTTAATTAAAAAATATTTTTTATGAATTTATATTTTTTAAACAAAAACAATTAGTTGATAAATAAATTTTAATTTTTATAATAAAATTTTAATTCTTTATAACATTAATGTGAGAATATTGTAAAGAAATAAAATCCTCTTTTCATAAGTCTAGGTTAATTAAATAAATACAAATAAATAGGCATATAATTAATTATATTTAATGAAATATTAGTGTAGATAATTGAATATAATAAATGAGGGTAGTTAGTTTTGAGAGTAATGACTAAATTAATTTTGATGTCATGCAAAACCTCCTCATTAATGTATAAAAAAATAGCATTCACTATTTAATGAATCTCTTAAGCTTCATGTAGTCTCAAAAATCTTGATGAACCTAAGAGCTATAGGAATGACTTGGGGAAAAGTTTCAATAGTGATCCCTTCACCTTTTCCTTTAATGTATTTGATTTTGTCAAGACAATGTTTTTAAACACCTCAAGGGAATTTGCAATATCACTAGGGTTAAGTTCTCACATGCCAACCCTGTGCTCAGATCAACTTTACAATTATGAGTGAATGATTGAAGACAACTATCTCAAGCATGCATATGGCTTAGATAATTATAATGCAATGCTTTTCTTTTAAGCTTCAAACCCAAATGGTACAATTAACAAGAGGAAACAAAGCATGGAAACAAGACTCAAATACAAAGTAAATGAGCATTTACCTTGCCTCTAAATGCACCTCCAATTGAGCATAAAAGCTAGTGTGCCCAAGTTGAGAAACCTTACAAGAGAGCTATCAACACCTCTTGTTGCAAACACAAGAATGTGTGTGGTTGTGCTCAAGATACGAAATTGATATTTAGGTTTCTCTTCAAACTAACAACATGACTTTAAGTTCAAAAGCCCCTTTTGGTTTAAGGGATGATTTATAGGTTGGGAGGATGATTGATATAGAGTTGAGACTAATCTAAGCGATCAATGGTTGAGGATGATTGAGAAGATTGGAAAGATGATGAGCCTTCAAGTGGCACCTTGTGATTGGTGCACTTGAAGAGGATAAGGATCAAAAGAATTTGGATGGTTAAATTTGTCTTGATTTGAATGGAGGGTGGAGATTGAAAGTTCTCACATACGAGGATGTGTGATTTGACAAATAAGAGATCTCACACATGTGTAAGATGGAGAGTGTAGATCTTCTAGGAGGAATAAATGACCATGATTTGATGAGATATTTTTGGAGAAGTGAGATGGATGTGACAAGTGTGTAATGTAGAAAAGTCATCCTAGGGTTTAACTAGGATTAGCTACGTTTCACTACAAAACACTAGAATTGCAGATCGACAAGGGGTAAGAGATTGACTTACAACTTGAAAGGTGAATCAATCAACTTTGGATCTAAATTCTTTTGGGAGTTTGAAATGTATTTTTGATGAGATGCAATGATGCAACTAGCTAACTATGAAAATGTAGCATTGTGAGATGAATATAAATAATCTAAAAATTGATAGATAAATTTGATGACCAGAAACAAAGTGAGCAGACTTGTGTGCACTTGTGATTTGAATTTTGACTTGATTTGGCTGGACAATTCCACCTAGGGCACCTTGTCTGGATGACTAAAACTACAATATGTATTCACAGTCATCAGGTACTCAGTTAGATACTTCTTACTTCCAGATCTTGTTGTCAGATCTTCATCGGTTGTTGAGATAATTGAGTTTTTATATCTTGTCAAGTTGTAGGGTTTGAATGCAACAATGAACAAATGGTCTTCAATCTTCCTCCAATATTCTTCAGATCTGTAACTTGCACATTCAAATAGAGAGGAAGGGTTGTTCCATATAAGGGTTTTCTTCGATCAAACCCCGTGTTGGTATCTCTACCTTCACAATGGAAAATTTGATGAAAGAGAGCTTATCCTTTTGAGGGATAGAGGGTAAATGATAAATGAATAATGAATCAATTAGATGCAGATCACCACTCAAATATGATTTCCTTGAAGGATTGAAGTCATGCACATCTCCTCAAGGCTTGATTGTAATTTGGCTTGGCTTGCTTTGAAGACCCACAAGTGTTAGTCCTCACAAAAAAAAATGTATGCATAAACATGAATAAACTCGCATAAAACTTGAGATGATGCTTTGATGTTGAAATAATGCAATAATCTTGATCTTGAATGATCTTGAATTGATCTTGAAGTATAATAATTATGCTTCAATATTGCTTCTTGCTAATTCCCCTTGTTAGATTACAAATGGTGAAATGATTAAGTATTTGTATTCAATTAATCTAATTTCCCGCATATTAAATTCTGATAGCTGATATTTAGAATTTGAAATTCAAATAACAAATTGCCAACCTCAACATATTAAAATTTGGCACCAAATTAGGAGGACAAGGGTACCTAGGATGCTCTTGTCGAGACCCACTTTTTCAAGATCTAAAAAGTCAAGGGAAAAATATTAAATGATACTTTAGTCTTATGCATTTGATTTTCTAATAAATGTTTAAAATGAGCCATGGAATGCATAATTTAGGAAATTAGGAGCATGATTAGGTCCAAACACATATGAGGGAGCAAAATCTAGTGCGAAATTGTCAAGGGTGACAATTTATGATGCTACAAAGTGCATTTCATGACTTAAGCATGTTTAGGAATATACGAAAGGTTTAATTAGTTAACTAAATTTAGTTTTAGTCAAATAATGATTTGAAATAGAAAAACGAGGAATTAAATCAATAGCTTATATTTTATTTATTTTTTGGAGGATAGGGATTTGAAAGGTGAATTTAATTGAATACAATTTTTTTAAAATTAAGGATGAACTATAGAGAAAAATGGAATAAATTAATTAAATCAATTATTATAATTTATTTAATTAATGATAATGTAGAAACCTAAAAATGTCCTCTTATGATACCTTGTCACAACATCACATCATTTAGACACCTTGCAACATGTTTTTCCCTAGGTACCCATGTCATCACCTAATTAGCTAAATAAATTTTATTTATTTGACTAATTTCATTTATTCCCTATTATCCATAATCCCTTCTTCTATAATTTAATAAAGATTTATTTATTTAATTATTCATGACCATTTATCCTCTCTAATTAAATAATTATTTTAATTGTTTAATTAGTCATTTATCTATTCTCCTATAATTAAATAAAACTTTATTTATTTAATTATCCTTTTTACCTTCATCTATAATTAAATAATGATTTTACATTATTTAATTATCTTTCCACATCATCCCTATCCTTTATTAGATAATGCTTTATCATTATTTAATAAGTTTATCATTTCATTATCCTTCTCATCTTTTTCAGGATTTATTTCCTTTAAAACAATAAATAAAAATCTTTCTATCTTTTTAAAATATTATCTCATCTCGTTGTATTTCCTCTTTTGTCAAAAATCAAATCTTATCAAATCTTCTTCTCCGTCCACATCGAAACTCTATAAATACGACCTCTCACAAGCCATTTGGGAGAGGAGCTTTGGATTACCCTTACTCTATGGAATTATCCCTACAATCATTCATTATCTTTCATCCATCATCCTCCATCTTCAAACCTTCACTATATTGTTATGCTGTTGAAGTGAGCAACCAATATTCAACAATGAAATCCTTTGAAATCTTGCATTCTCATGTGAGTTTGAGAAGAACAATGGAGTGAATCCTTGTTAATATGCATGTGTGTTTAGATTAAATATTTGTTTTGTATGTGTGTGTGTTTTATAGGTAACTTCATTGAGGATGGTGAAAATATGAGTCTTAATCTAATAAGATTTCAAAATAAAATTTTCCTCAATCTACATTTGGTGAACCTGACCTTTTAACCCTTGTCCTTTTAGCCTTTGTGAGTTTGATTTTGCAAGTCAATGGTTTTTCTAAAGAGGGCTTGGAGATCAAGTTTTTTATAGGAGCCCCAAATCAGAGAAATAGCCTCACCATTGCGATCACAGGGGCTAAGAGGCAAGTTTTGACATATAACTTGACATATTTTGCTTGCAAGAAACTTTTTGAAAATTTTTAGCACCATTTTGCTTGCAAAATATATACACAATGAATATATATTTTTGATATTTTTATGAAAATATACACACAGATTTGAAATACATACATAGAGCAGGTATATATTTTTACCATCTACATGCATTTCCTTCACCATTTTGATTGATATATTTCATCGTATATATTATTGCAGTTATTTATATTCATCCAATATATATATTTCTGATCAATCTATGTATATATATTTTATTTTAATTTTTATTAGATTCGAGATTTTTTTTTATTATATATAATGTGGTATTCATGAATATATACCATAGGTGTATACATACCACATGGTAATACTCGTATATACCCACAGTTCTTTTGTTTAATTGCTTAAAGCAAAAAAAAAAATGAAATAAAAATCCTTCTGACTATTCTAAGTCTTAATCCTCCATCGCATGCAGCTTTCCTTTATACTTTTAACAATATTTGAAATCCACTTCTTTAAAATTATTAAATTTGGTTTTATGTTTATATTGGATTTAATAATTTTTAATTTCTTTTTTATTTTTTGTTGTAGGTCAACTCCAGGGCATATGGGAGACCATGGGCTATGATAAACAAACACCCAACACTCAGTCACAACCTCTGGTCACATGGGGGCTGAAATCTAGGTGTTAAGGGGTTTAATCTAGCTCCTTCCTTACATGCATTTTTCTAAAATAACAATTTTACTAAAACGGGCATAACTTTTGCATTATAAGTCAGATTTTCAAAATTCAAAAAGTGTTGGAAAAATTACTCGATGAACTACACATTGGAAAAGACCATTTTAGGTGACTATCATTTTTAGGCTTTTTTTTAGTCAAAGTCAAACTTGCATGTGAACTTCAAATACTTATATCCTGAGCAAAATTGATCCAATTTCAACGATTTTTTTTAAAGTGCATGAAATCTTCTAATTTTTTTGTTTATGCAATCCATTCAGTTGTATCAGGTCATCTTAATCAGATTTTATTAGAATTCTTTTTTTTTTCACATGGCTTTCTTCTATGCAAGTTTAATTGGTCTTTCTCGATTTTGTGGCTTGTAGGTGAATCAAAGGAGCTATAACAGCATGGGGATCAGTCACAACATCAAATTGGAAAGAGGATAATCAGGTGCACACATTCCATCTTTCATTTCTTAATCTTGTTTATCACACATTTGGATTTGGGATCTTAAAACGAATTTTGTCTTCAATCAAATATCGAAAATCATATTTAAAATTAACCACTATCTTCCTACACATTTTTTTTGGGTTAAAAAGAACGAGTGCTTCCTTCACATTTTGACTTGGGATCTAAAAAGAATGAGTGCTTCCATTGTTTTCTTACACACATTTCATTTCTAAGGGGAAATTAACAATTGGAGTGTGAATCAAGTGTGTGTGTCCTCCACAACACCTCACTTGGTTCGCTTTTGTCATACCCTTCTTAGGAGGCCTGCTTGGAGCACACACCCCTCCAAGGGACGACCTCAATCAAGTGTGAATCCAAAGACACACTCCTTTGGGAGTTGAAATCTTGTCACTCTTGGCTAAGCCCCAAAGAACATTATACCTTTGGAAAGTGAAGGTGAAGGGTGGGTTACCCCTTTCTCCCAACTGTGTGGCATGATTTTGCTTTCAAATCATCCCTAGTCAACCTTGTGCATCCTAGGTTGAGACATAATTGGCCATACCCACTTGCCTAGTTCTAGGACTTGTTGATGTGTCTTCTTCAAGTGTGTGCCTAATCATCACATTCCTAATTTCAAATTCAAACTTGCTTATGTGTCTTGCATGTGTGATCATTTGTTTGTGAATTGTCATATCAAGCTGTAAACACCAACACATAAACATATCATTCTAATAATCTCTAATCAACCTACAACACCTCAAAACACTCCCAAACCATTAGCCAAACATGTCTAATCACTATCCTCCATATTCATCGTCAACCTATGAATAAAACCAAAGGATTGAATATCTTGACCATCGTTTGAAAGAGCTTGAAAAACAACTAGAATCCCAACATTTGAATGAAGTGATGCAATAATCTCATGAAAATCCTTTATCCTCACCCAAAACTTTATCATCCAAGTTCAATGTCCATGAATTTCCGCAAAGGCTAAATGCGAAACCAAAATCTAAGTCCTCAAACAAAAATAATATTGTGCAATCTTACCATGTCATGCATCTATCTTCATTCTCCATTGCGTCTTCCATCCAAGTTAACGATTCCATCCAACCATCCTCTCTTATCATACCATCTACATCCAATGATTCATGTCAATCTCTTAGTCCAAAGAATGCTAGCATAGACTCCCTTGCACATCAAGATCAAATTATTCTTACCACTCCATCCAATGATACCAAAAATCTCCAACCCCTTCCAATCTTTTACCAAGATCCCATCTCTCAAGAACCTCATGAGGATCCCCTTATTTCTTTTTGTTTCATCCAAGATGATCCCCTTCCATCTCAAGAGAAAAGTATCCTTCCAAATCCTCCTTCCACCTCATCTATTTAATCCATACCATCTCATGATTCCATCATATCCAATGATCAAGATATGCTTTCCACAAAATATCAGGATTCCCTTCCTCATCAAGATCAAGATATACCTCCATTCAAGAATACCCTTTCATTCCATGATGATGTTCATCCTTCTCATAATCAATACATGCCTTTCATACCACTTCATGATGATTCCATACCTAATAAAGAGCAAGCTACTCCATCTCCTACACCTCATGATCCTTTTTCAAGTCAAGATAAAAGTACCCCATCATCCCCATGTCAAGATCCTATCACCCACCCTAATTCCCCTCATGATCACAATCCTCCACAAGATTCTATCACCCCTATTCAAGCTATTCATGAGCCCCTTACCTATCAAATGGGTTCTCTCACTTTTATCCAAGGTGGTTTCTTCAAGATCTTGTTATTCCTTCCATATCGCATCCACCTCATGATGGAATTGCATCTTTTTTCATAAATAATACATATCCCATTGGAAAATGAATGTGTCAAAGTATGAACTACAAAGGCAAAGGATTAGGCCTTCATGAACAAGGTATCCTAGAACCCCTTTATATCCAAGAAAATCCATATTATCATGGCCATGGTTATACACCTCAAGCTCAAGACATTAGTACCCATCGTGAGTCCAGATTCCATCAAAATAAACTCAAGTATCCTAGTCCATCAAACCTTCCATCTATCCTAAGTCCTTATCATAGTCCATCAAACCTTCCATCTATCCTCGGTCCTTATCACCCAAACCCTAGTCCATCAACCCTTCCATCCATATTTGGGCCCTACATCCCTCCATCTCCTATTAATCAAGAACAACAAAGGCACACATCCTTGATGCCCTCTCAAAATTCTACCTATATTAAACCATCCATAATACCTCCATATCATTCATCTCCATCCACCCATCTCATTGTTCTTGGAAGCAATTTGGGTGCCAAATTTCAAAAGCTTTGATATCAAAATCCACATATATCAAAGGATCAACATATCTCCTCAAAGAGACATGCAAAAATAAAAGAATATCTGATCTGAAGTCAAAAGAAAAATCCAAAAGGCCACAAAGGCCCATCAAGTCAAAAGAAAAAAATTCAAAGGCCACAAAGGCCCATAAAGCAAAAGGAAAATTATCAAAAGCCACAAAGGCCCATTTAGCAAAATGAAAAATCTCAAAGGCCACAAAGGCCCATGAATCAAAAATCAAAGTCAAAAGCTATGTGGATTCCTAAAAGTCTCATAGAAGCAATAAAATCAAAATTGGCATCCGAACTTGCTTATCCAAAAACTCCACCCATTTTGGGTCCTTATATCCAAAAATCCCCATCCACTCCATCTAAATCTCTAAATTCAAAAGCCACTTCTTTTCCATCACTCCACCACCCTTCAAGGTGTGTGTCGATTTTGATCTTTCCATCCTTTCCATATAGCCATCAACAAGCCTTCCAACCTCCTATCCATGATCCAAAATCTATCCCCCATTATCCTTCATTAATCCAAACATTTGCTTAAGGCCTTAGCTTCTTCCATCATGCCAACATTTATGAGTCTAAATGCCATTGCCATAGTTGATTAGAGCACATATTCAAGGGATATTAGCTATGAAACTTGATGCTTGAGTCCTTCCTCTGTATTCCTATCCACATCCTATCTTCCATATTCCTCTTGCACTTTACACTTGGGGGAAAATTTCGTCCATCCTATCATTCATAACCATTATCCTCTCTACGTTCATCCTTTACCTTTCCACCTTTGATCTTGACAAGGCTAAGGATCTTCTTGAACGTCATACATCTTATCCTATACACTTTACCCATATCTTTTGTAACATATCCTTTACCTTATCCATATTCCATCATTCTATCTAAATACATCCTTTTTTCCCTTGGTCTTGATGAGGAATAGGAGAAAAATACATCTAGGCATTTGTGTCCATATCTTATCTATTTGATCTTGATCATCCTATTCATTAGCCTTATCCCTACATTCTTCCATTAAAATGTCCTAAAAAAATCCCTAAAAATCATAAAATGTCCTAAAAAAAAATCCAAAAAGAAAAGAAAATATTCTAAAAATACAAAAAAAAATGGAAAAAGGTCTTTAAAAAAAAAGACAAAAAATTCAAATAGCCAACAAAAACAAAGCAATACAATCAATCCATCCAATCCCTTCTTCCAATTTCATCTAATCAATCCATCACCTCAATCCAATCATCCAACCATTCAACCAATCAATCATCTTCATCAAATCCATACATCAAATCATCTTCAATCACTCCAAGCTATCATCCAAATGGAAGCCAATCCTTAATCCATAACAATCAAGTCGATCAAACAAGTCAAATGATCTAATCAGATCAATGGTCTTGATCCTACTCTTGTTGTGAACCCAAATCAATCAATCAATCAATAAATTATTATCATCCTTGTGTTGATCTAGGGATATATCGTTCCCCTCAATGACAACACTATCATCATCATCAATTAATCAATTAATCATCAGTTTGCAACTTGACAGGAGCAATACCTTGTTTTTTTTTGTATCATTTGTGCATGCTTGCTTGCTTACTAGTGTGTGTTATCATTTTATCTTGCATTTGTATCAAATGTGTATCATTCTAGCTAATATTCATATCTTTTGTATGTTGGAATAGATTTTTGCATTATCCTTTGCATCTAAGGTCACATCATACCTTTTGTGCATTAGGATTTTAATGCTCTAAGTTTACTTCCTCATATGTTTAGACAAGTTTGTATTATGCTAGGGCACGAGACACATTATCACCTTGGTCCTTATATCTTGGTGTATAACGTCTAGTGCTATATCAAACATCGTGGTTGCTCATCTTCATTACAACATAGCACATCCTTTCATCTCCTTCATCCACTTCCTATCTTGCATCATTCATCTTATCCCTCCTTTATCATTTCATTTCATTTCGAGAGCCTACCCATGTTTGTCCAACCCGCCTATCCTCTTGAGGGGGCATCATCATACCGTTACATCATACAACATACATCAACATCCTATTCTTATATCATCATCATCCCATCCTTTTCCCCATCTCACCATCATCCTATCTTTCTATCATCATCCATTTTCCTCTATCCATAACTTAGCTTCTTTGAAATGATGTTACTCGACACAAATCTCATCATCTTGAACATCATCTCAATGAGGGGAAAAATGTAGACACCTAAAAATGTCCTCTTATGATACCTTGTCACAACATCTCATCATTTAGACACCTTGCAACATGTTTTTCCCTAGGTACCCATGTCATCACCTAATTAGCTAAATAAATTTTATTTATTTGACTAATTTCATTTATTCCCTATTATCCATAATCCCTTCATCTATAATTAAATAAATAAATATTTATTTAATTATTCATGATCATTTATCCTCTAATTAAATAATTATTTTAATTTTTTAATTAGTCATTTATCTATTCTCCTATAATTAAATAAATCTTTATTTATTTAATTATCCTTTTCACCTTCGTCTATAATTAAATAATGATTTTACATTATTTAATTATCTTTCCACATCATCCCTATCCTTTATTAGATAATGCTTTATCATTATTTAATAATTTTATCATCTCATTATCCTTCTCATCTTTTTCAAGATTTATTTTCTTTAAAACAATAAATAAAAATCTTTCTATCTTTTTAAAATATTATCTCATCTCGTTGTATTTCCTCTTTTGTCAAAAATGAAATCTTATCAAATTTTCTCTGTCCACATTGAAACTCTATAGATACAGCCTCTCACAAGCCATTTGGGAGAGGAGCTTTGGAGTACCCTTACTCTGTTGAATTATCCCTACAATCTTTCATTATCTTTCATCCATCATCCTCCATCTTCAAACCTTCACTATGTCGTTATGTTGTTGAAGTGAGCAACCAACATTCCACAATCAAATCCTTCAAATTATTGCATTCTCATGTGAGGTTGAGAAGAACAATGGAGTGAATCCCTATTAATATGCATGTGTGTTTAGATTAAATATTTTTTTTGCATGCGTGTGTGTTTTACAAGTAACTTCATTGAGGATGGTGAAAATCTAAGTCTTAATCTAATAAGATTTCAGAATAAAATTTTCCTCAATCTACAGATAGAAAGATAATTGAGAAAGTTAATTAAATAATTGGTCTTATTTAATTGACATTAGAATGTGATAAAATTAGGCGTGGTTAGGTGTGGATGATTTTTATGTCTATATTTCCTCCTCATTGAGACACATTGTGATTACATGAAGTAATAACATTTCAAAGAAGAATAAGATAGTTTCTTTGGAAGAGATATGACCACTAGAGCAAGATTCCCCATAGGTTGGAAGGCAAAGAGTGATGATGAGGAAGGAGGTGTCTAGGATAGGTGGGTTTGAAGAACATGGGTGTGTTCTTGAAATGGATGAAGGGATTGAAGGATAAAAGATAAAAGGATATGGACAAATGCATAGATTAGGATAAGAATATGGATTTACATAGGGATGAGAGGGATAACATGCTAAGATGGTTTAAGTAACTTTTATTTGATATATCAAGTTGAGACACAATTTTTTCATGTCAATTTTGCTTGAATATTCCCCCCCTTGTGTGTGCCTATGTAGCATTATCCCTTGTCAATAAATGATTTGAGAAGTTTCCACAAGGGTCATGATTTGTTGTGTACTCTTAATTGTGTGTTCCCCTCCCTTGTATTTTCTTATTCCCCAAAATCAAAAGAAAATTGACTAAGTAAAAGCATTAGAGCTTTCATAGGCACTAGGAACCATTCATTCTTGGTTCTTGTGGACCCATTAACAAAGGGTTCCTAAGTCCCTTCCAAGCCTTGACGACATGCAAACAGAGCCATGATACATGGGGAGAAATATGTAGTTGTTTACAATTTTTTTAAGATAATAGGATATATCCTGATGAGGGCCAAAGTCCAGTAGGATGAAGTTTTGTGAAATTTTTTGGGGTATCGAGATATATCCTGATACAAGGTGATGTTTCACATAGCCTAGTGCAAGCTACTTTCCCACATTGTACTAATGAAAGTTCAAGCTCCATGGATGTCCAAATGGCAATCATTTCTTTGCATATCCCAATGTAGGTTATTCTCCTACAACATCCTAATAGAGTTCTAATATCTACAATTTCCAAGAGGGTAAGAGGGAAAATACGATAAGAAGAGAAGAGGCATCGACACTTTCATTGGCTCCTAGAACCACCAAAAGTGCCAATGGTTCTTGATGAATGTGAAGGCATCAATGAAGGGGAGAAAAGGAAATTGAAAACATGAGAATTGTGAGCGCACAATGGTGAATTGTCTTGGTGAAAACACAAGTGTTGATAGGTTCTTGTTGATGGTGATATCATTGACAAAGGAAAAGAATAGTGCATGTGCCACTTCTTTGCAATGTAAAGGTAAAAGAATGCAAAAATGTGTTAGTTGAGGTTTTCCAACAACACAACTCATCCTCCACCCTCTCAACCTACCTACTATTATGAATTTGTTCACCTTTCTACCCAAATTAATTGTAGAACTTCATATTCAATATGTAATGTTCTTTTTGGGTGAGAGAAGGATTTGGGTCATAAGTTTGAACATACTACAGTGACAAATAAGTAGGGTTAATTCCCTACTACTGTTAAAGGCAATTTTGAGTCATTTTTCAATTGAGGTTAGTTTTGTTGGTGATGACTGGAGGTGATGCAGGTGTAGGGATTAGTCTAGGGTTTCAATTGTACATCTCCATCTTTACTCAATCATTTTATGTACAAACAATGCATACATACAACTTAACATACCAACATGTCCCTTAATAAGCAATTCATTATCCTAGAGGTGCTTCATTTAATTTATCAACTAGGGAATCATAATATTTAGATGATGTTGGTACTCTATGGAAATTGAGAATCCTAAATCATCATAATCAATTAAAAGTAACAAAAACAACTATAATTGAAAGAAACTTGATTGAAATAACTCTATCCAAATTTTTTTTTAGATAAATAACAATTGGTGTGGGTAATTATAATAACTACTAGGTAACTATTCTTGTGAAGACAACAACTTAACTACTCAACTATGTTGCATCTTACTGTAATATCAACCAATCATTATTCAATTAACTCAAACTAATCATAAACTAGAAAATACAATTTGGTAATTTATTCTATTGTAATTAATAATTAGAGTGTCATAGTACCTCAAGTGGCCCTTTCTTGAGTTGTTGCAATCCTCCAATATTCTTCTCAATCTTAACTTACACATTTATGGAATGGACTATATCCTTCTTTATTGTAATTTAAATATATAAAACTGAGAACAAAGTATCTAATGAAGAGTAGTTGTATTCCAATCTACTTAATCTTAAAAAACCTAGCTCCCCTAACCTCTCTCAAGATCAATCATATATAAAAGATCTTTGAGAGTTCGATTATTCATGGATTGAAAATAAACTATAACTAGTTGTCGAATCTGCCAAAAGCATAGGAAGAGGACTAGGTTTTATTTTAAAAAGTAATGAAAATCTAGTGGAGATAAGAGTGTTAGAATCATATCAGGACTCTACATCTTTAAAGAGAATGATTATAATTTAAGACATGCCTAACATGACAAAATATTGCAAGTTATAACTAGTGTTACTACAATTATCTTCTTTGCTCCATGACCTAATGGTAGAAAACATTAAAAAGATAGAGTGATCCATAAATAAATTATGTTCACAATCTCTAACCATTGTATGCATCAGTTACAGAAAATTGCATTCATTATAGGTGATCATCCTCTTCTTGATACGAAAGACAAACATTCTTTTGTTGGGGGTTGACAACCCCTTTGTTGTGAGTTGATAGATCCTTTGCTACAGGTGTTAGTTTATTTTAAGGGAATCTTTTCATCATTAATCACCATAATTAACATAAAACTCTATTAAAATTCTATAGACATTCAAAGATTCACACAATCATTTATCGATATAATATATCATCCTTATTGCTTTAAATAAGTGAAAAGGTTTGGGAATATCTTTGAAACTATCAAAAATATTATGAAAAGTATGAAACTAAAACAATGAAAATAGGACAATTCCAGGACTCATCGTTCCCCCCAAGTTGGCTCTTTGCTTGTCCTCAAGTAGTCCAAGACCTTTGATTATATTGTAATGCAACTTCTTTGTAATCCATTGTGTTAGTGACTCCTTCCCCCTACTTTGGATATAACCCTTTTTGTACAAATATTCTTTCCCATCTAACTTACTTTGTTTCCCCTTGTTCTTCCCTTCATCTTGTCCAATGTGGAATTAGATACAAGAGAAGGGAGCATGAAATTTTAGAGGGAACCAAGTTATCTAATGTTGTAGGGAAGCTTTGATATAATAATGTGCCCTTATGACTACTACTAAGTAAAAAATTGAATGGGGCTCTTTCTTTTTCAATTCTTGTGTTAGTTCATTCCATCTATCTCGAGAAAAATTGAGTGCCTCTCGTCCTATTCCAGTTTCCAACCCTTGAAATATTTTGTAATCTTTTTTTTCTACACTCCAAGATTTTATTTTCCACTTTTGGTCTATCTACCAGGTCAATCCATTCCTCAACCCCCTCATTGGGATCCTTTTCTTTTGCTCTAATGTGTAGAGGAAATGACTTCTCCTTCTCATGATATTGTTGTTGCAGCTAAACCTTTTGATGTTCATTCATAATGAATGAGGCTAGTTCCTTTATTCAAACATCTCCCATAAAAATTAGTGGGTTCTAGGAAGTATCATATGAAATGGCTAGATTATGCAAATAAAATTTACACTATTGATCTTGCATGTATAGTGTGGCCTCTTGATAATATTTTAAGAATGATGGTGGTGATGATAGTGAAATTTGTAGGTCACTAATTAATTGGCTGAATTAGAAACTAAAAATATTTTCTTGCTGAAATAGGGTATAGACCCTAACAAGTGGTATGCATTTCATAGTCTAAATAGTTTTATTAGCCAACTCTTCAATTTTACCATTAATCTTTTGATTTATGAGTTCTTTTAAATTTCTATATTATGTGTCACTACCAATTCTAATCTTTCCTTATTCCATTCTCTTTGTGATTGAGAGAACTCCATTTTGTTCCACAATTTTATCCAAGGGTAACCAGAGTAGGGGTTTTTGGTGCTTTTGGGACATCATTATGCTCCTCAAGTTTTGAATTTTTCTTATTTATTTCTATGATGGCCAATTAGGCCAACTTATCCAAACCTACTCCTTGCTATTGATAAACATGTAACTGATTTTCTAATTCTTTAACTTTTTTATTCAACCTAATCTCTTTTTGTTAGTAACCCTTTATCTATTCTTCTACTTCTCTAGTTTTTTGGAAAGCTACCTATAGCTCATTAACTTCATCTATATCTATCAAAATTAATTCCCTCTCATCCTTTAAAAATAATTATTTTTTAGTCTCAATCAGGGAAGAAAATTCCTCTTGGGTTGCTAGACTGTTAGGAGGTCTAGATTTCTTCTTTGCTGTAAATAAATCTTCTTCATATTGATAATATGAACTAGTGCTTAGATACATAAATTGGAGGCCTTTGGACTGTTCTTGATCATCAAATAATTTTATTTTTTTAGTCTATTTCAAACTATATCATGACAACCTTTTCTTGTCCAGAATGGGCCTTCCCTCCTACAATGCCCTTTTCCTTAAGGCGGTGTGACTGCCTTCTAGGATGCACAAGATTTTTCTACTTATTTTTAGGTACAAAAGAGGAAGGTTTATTTTTTCCTTAACGCTTCTTGGGAATATAAGGGATTCCTATGGCAACAAGAGTTTCTGACTCTGCAAGTGTTGTGGGTTGTGCCCTAGAGGTTATAGGTTGGGTTTCTTGCATCTCTGTCTTTGGTTGTGTATTATTGTTGTAGGTAGGTGATGCAACATATGGGAAAGAGGATATACATTCCTCTTTCCATTTTTTTAGACAACTCATTCAACCCCTGAGCTCTGTTTTCTTCATCTAGCCCTAGCCTCATAAGTATATCATTTATGTTATTGTAGGCTATAAAATTTTCTCGAGATATCAGGGAATTGGGTTGTAAGGCTTATTTTTATCAATGAAGTGACCAAACAATAATGAGATAAGGAAAATTGGTTTCTTTTTCTTTTCTACTTGATAGACATCTGTTTCAACAAGATACAAATAATTTGGGACATTCACCAGCCTCTGATGGTGAAGGTGACTTAATAGTTCAAAATACACTATGTACAAGAGAGAATTTCTATCATCACAGGTCAATGAATACATAAATTTATATTTTAGTGGATTTCCAACAACATGACTAATCCTCCACCCTCTCCATCTCCCTGTAGTTATGAATCTATTCACCCAACCACCTAAATTAATTACAAATATCCATCTTCAATCTACAATGTTTATTCTGGGTGGGAGAAGGATCTAGGCCATGAGTTTGAACATGCTACAATGAATAGCGATTAGGGTTAACACTTCTCTATTGTTAAAGGAAATCTTGAGTCATTTTATAAGTGAGGTTGGTTCTGTTGATGACGACTAGAGGCTATGCATGTGCAAGGATTAGTCTATAGTTTCAACCATGTAATGTCTAGATGTAGAAGGGAAATGAATCTATGAGGCATGTGAAGGATAAAGTGTATCAGTATCATACAAAGGATGTGTCCATATTATTTTTATTTCTATTGGAAAATATTCACTTCTATGCAATATTTCTCTTGTCACACTTTCTAACATGAATGTAATGAACATTTTTGATAATATGATATTTTAAAATATTACAAGCATTGTAATAATCATTTGTTTATGAAATATGGATTTATGCAGTTAGGTTAGGATTCATAAGTGTGCTCATTGTGTAATATTTTTAATTTGATGGCATATGTACCCATATCAAATATTTTATGTCTCGATTATTTTCTTTCCTAATATCTATGACTTTATAGCCCAATGAATAAGGAACTAGTCTCAAGTCCACCTCACCAATCTTATATCATCAAAAAATTAAATCATTAGTAGAGTAGGATTAGTTTTGTGCATCTATAACCTAGCATCATAACCAAAAGTCTATCTTCAGTGAGCCTCAAAAGAATCTATTTTATGTGGTTTATGCTTGCACAGTTATATCAACTATATAAGGGTTTTGATGTAGCCAATTTTTCTTATTTTAGTGATAGTCTTTGGGACCAAGGAGAAAATCTAGGTTTGGTTGTCTATATTTTGTTGTTGTTCATTTTAGGTGATTTCAATACCTACTAAAGTACACCCTAGGAATGTCCTCTCTAGTCTAAGCTAAGATCAAAGCATAGGAGATAAAACCCACTCTCGTTAAGTTGTCCTTCAACTCTCCATTATTTTTTGATGAGTTTATTTCACTTGTATGACAACAACCCTATTTTTATGGGTGATATTTGGTTCTAGGAAGTGGAGCAATAGTTTTGGGACCCAACATAGTACTTGATATAATGTACTAAAGTATAAGGATCAAGGTGATGATGTTCCAAGTGTGTAAATGATTGAACCAAAATAAAAGATTATAAAAAGGCATATGCCATATACCACCATGATATAGAAGGCTACGATGTTGTTGTAGTGATATACTATAAGGACCATGATATATGCAAGAAAAATAATAATTCACACAAGTAGATAATTAAGCATGCATAAATAATGCAAAGACAAGGATAATTTTTTCCTCTAGGTAAGTTGAAAAATAATTAATTGGATTGATAAAAATGATGATAGTATTGTTTTTTATTAGATAAGCAAGGAAAGGGCCTTGATCCCATGGTTACAACCAAACAAAAAAAAGGAAAAATTGGGTAGGAAACATAACCACTAGCTAGCATAAAAAAACAACATATAAGGTGGCACATACGTCATATATCATAACCATAACCATAAACCAACCATAATTAATCAAAAAAAATAAAGTTACTTCTAGAATATTTAAAGCTACATAGACCATTAATCAAATCCACCATGTACCAACAAGTCCTAAACCATAACAAAGCTATTATGAAACAACAGTCTAGAATTTGGAAATCAAAGGAGAAAGTCATTACTTGAATTTTCCCAATAGGTCCCCATATTGACCAATTAGGGAGATATACTCCCTCTAGTTAAGCCCCTCTAAATCATCTAGCACCTCCAAATCATCAGACTTACCTAGTTTTTTCAACTTCCTAGTAATTTTTGTTTTTCAAGAAACCACACCAATCATCGCTCTTCACGTCAGCCTATTAGTCACATTCATTAGCTTGACCAAGGATTTCTCCATGTCGTCCATCTGTACCTACAAAAATGTTAGTCTAATTTTCATATAATCCATGCTAGAATCATCAACATTGTTATCATTGCCAGTATTCCCAAAATCCAAAATAGTTAGAGTATCATTCTTTGGCTCTTCCTCCATTTCAATTTTCTCCTCATCATCATCTTCCTTTTCCTCTTCTGATCCCTTTTCCCCCATTTCATAGGAAGAATCCTCAAAATCCATCCCATCAGAATCTTCATCTACTTGGGCTTCAAATTCTTCAATTTCCAAGTCTTCCTCTTCACACAAAGATTTTTTGTTTTCCTTTCCTATCCTTGGAGGCAACCTTTGCCAAGCGAGCTAACCTATGACCACCACTACCACCACTTCCTTGCCCCTACTGGTTCTCTTTCAATTCCTCATTTCGCAGAACCTCTTCACTGATTGTAATAACTTCATTTTGAGGATTCAAATATTTTTTAATATTCTTAGACTTGGGTAAATCTAGGAGAAGAGGAGAATGTTTTCTCTTCTTCGGGGTCGCTCTCACAAGCTCAAGCTCCAGGGAACCTTTACCAAGAATTTTCTAAGACATAGGGGTAGAAGGATTCAAACATATAGCAACAAGGGAAGGGCTTTTGGCATGGGTTAACACACTTCTAGCAACAACAATGGGGGGTAGACAAGGAATAGGTTCCTCAACAGGGTTTGCGTCCATAGGGGGATCATCATTGTCACCATCATTGCGATTTTGATTATCATTTCTAGCAACAAGAGGGTTTCCATGAGGGTTTCATGCAAGAGAATTCTTATACAGAGCAAGCATCAAACCTGGATGCAAGGAAGGGCTAACACTATTCTCTATGTTAATTTACAGGGAATACAATAAGTAGAAGGGAAAATTAATTCTTTCACCATGCCTAATATGATTTAGCAAAGGAAAATGATGTACACATGTACAGAAATGTATCTTCCTTATAGTGTAAAATAACTCATTACAAACAAACTTACCAGGGTGTAGGGAGGTGGAAGCTCTAACCTAGCATACCCATTTCAAAAGCATTTCAAATTCTCCCCATCATGAAAAAACTTGTCCGCAAACATTTGGTAGTCGGCCCCACTTTTCTTTGCACCTCAATACCTTGATTTTGCAATCCTATTGCTTTTGTGATAAACCTCGTCATTTCAAACTTGACAACATCAATAGCAACATTTCCCTTCCTCCACAAATTTGTGAATTTGGCAGTAAGGCTCCCATTGTAGCCTTTCATAGACTTAAATAAAGGAACCATGCTCGCATTTTCAAATAATCTCCACAAGTTTATATTTTTCTTGAGCACCTAGAAATTTGGAGGCTCTATGCGCTTTCTCGACCAACCCATCTTAGCACTCTGCAATTTTTTTGACTATTGCGAGCTATTCTTCATAACCACACACCTCTTTGGCTCTCTACCAATTTTGTAGAAAATTCTTTTACTCAAAGTTTTGAAATAAGCCCATAAAGAATTAGGAATCAAGAACTTTCTATTAGGGGAAGCCAAAGACACAATTCCTGGAGCCATGATCTCATAATTATTTTTGCAAATAGTTAACATCTCATTAATAATCTTACCTTGCAAATCTTCACAAATACGGGATGGGCTAACATTAGGCATATCAACACATTTGGATTTGACATCCCTCCGCCACTTGAAAATATCCATGTGATCCTTGATCACCTCGGGAAGGAAAACATGATTATTTTTACTTCCAAGGAAGATCAACAAACTCAACACCGTACCACAAAACACATCATTAAACTGCATCCCTTTAAAATCACAAGATCTCCCATGCTTCCTGTGCCACTTCCAAACTTCAACTTTGTAAGTTATAATCATGTTCAAAATTTTCATTTAAAATCATGTCCCTTAAAGACCTTAGTAGATTATTATTAACCCAATGAGTCCACCCCATACACCTCAATGCCTCATTGGTAGTACAATCGTAGACTTATTCCCTTCTCTGTATACGTGTTGTAGTTAGTAAAATAACTCTTAAGGGATAGACACTTGTCAATGATATTTTTTAGCTCCCAGGGCGGCATAGCCACTCCATTCAATATTTCCACTATTAACTTAGAATCTCCTTCCATAATAACATTTTTAAAGCCATACTCCTTAAGAGTCTTTAAGCCCCCTAAAACAGCCATAGCCTCAACTTTGTTATTGGAACACGCACCCAAGTTAACTCTGAAGCACACAATGCACTCCCCTTTGTGGTTTCTGAGCAATCCCCCTGCCCTTGCCATGTCTGAGTTACCTTTAGAGCACCCATCAAAATTACACTTAATCCAATTTTTTTGAGGAGTCCACACTGTAGAATTTTTGGTTAACATTTTGGTCCAATTTAGGTTAGTAAGATCCTTCCTTATACCCCAGATCTACTTTATTCTCATCTCTTTATAATTCAACTTCCATATTTTCCTTAATCTGTGCTTTTATTATCATTCAAACCTCATAGCTACTTCTCTCCACTTCCTTGAAGATCTTGTTATTCCTTTCCTTCCATATTCCCTAGGTAACAAAGGGGGGAACTTGGTTCCAAAAATCAACAATAACTTTATGGGAAAAGGTTGGGCAACTTGAACAACTTTCTATAAAAGACTTCATAGAGTGAGAAAACAACCAATCAATGAACAAAAATGGAAGGAAGAAGGACCAAACCTCTTTGGAGAACTGACAGTGGAAGAAGATGTGCATTATAGACTCTTCATCCTACTTGCAAAGGACGCATTTGTTAACCAATTGGAACCCTCTTCTGACCAGGTTGTCAATGGTAAGAATTTTTCTATGTGAGGCAGCCCACCAGAAATAGTTAATTTTAGGAACCATGTTCTTTAGCCACACTTTTTCCAGTGGTGATCTCTATTTTCTAACAAGGGCTTAACCATTTCCTTATAGGCACTTTTTACAGAGAAATAACCTAAAGAGCTCCCCTTCCAAACCCATTCATTTTCCCTTTCATTGGAAAACCACTTCACCTCGCCAATTAGATTGTGAAGCCTTAGTAGGGTTGGATCCCAAGTAATCTATCCCTGAACTCTTAAATTAGCCCTCCTTAATAGCATGTTGGACTCCTTCCATTTAGGTTCATCCATCTCCCAGTTAACATAGTCTGAAACTTTTTTGCCACATATCCTAGTTAAGCTTTGTTTGAGAGGATTCAATCCATAAATGAGGACAAAGTAGAAGTCTCAATCCAAGGGTCCTTCCAAAAGTCGGTGTTTTTACCATTTCCAATTCTATTTTTAACCCCTAATTTCAACACGTTTTTTATTTTAACAAGGCGATTCCATTAAAAAAAACCACTAGGAAGGTCAATCATAGAGAGAAAATAACCAGGGTTCTTGTTCTTCAAATACTTGGCTTGGAAAATCTTCACCCAGTCTTTAGACCCTTCCAGGAGGTTCCATCCCACTTTAGTAGTTAGGGATTTATTAAGTAATTTGATTCTCCTTATCCCCAATCCTCTAGCATGTTTTGGAGTGCACACTTTCTCCCAAGTTACCAAGCCAGATAGTTTGTTTTTTTCTTTCTGTTTCAGACCACCCATGAATCTTCTTTGAATCTGTTCTATTTTTTCCCCACATATCCTAGTTAAGCTTTGTTTGAGAGGATTCAATCCATAAATGAGGACAAAGTAGAAGTCTCAATCCAAGGGTCCTTCCAAAAGTCAGTGTTTTTACCATTTCCAATTCTCTTTTTAACCCCTAATTTCAACACGATTTTAACAAGATTCCATAAAAAAAAACCACTAGGAAGGTCAATCATAGAGAGAAAATAACCAAGGTTCTTGTTCTTCAAATACTTGGCTTGGAAAATCTTCACCCAGTCTTTAGACCCTTCCAGGAGGTTCCATCCCACTTTAGTAGTTAGGGATTTATTAAGTAATTTGATTCTCCTTATCCCCAATCCTCTAGCATGTTTTGGAGTGCACACTTTCTCCCAAGTTACCAAAGATAGTTTGTTTTTTTCTTCTGTTTCAGACCACATGAATCTTCTTTGAATCTGTTCTATTTTTTCCCCTATGAAAGTAGTAATTTTGAAGAGAGACAAGTAGTAAATATGAATATTTGTAAGGAGGCTTTTAGTAGTTGGATCTTCCTTGCTAAGCTAAGAATTTTCCCCTTCCACCCAGCCAAATTTGTTTGAACTCTCTCAATCAATTGATTCCAATAATTATTTTCCAACTTCTTGGAAATCAGAGGTAACCCAAGGTAGGTTGTAAGTAGGATAACTTCCTGACATTCCAATATTTTCACCACTTTTTCCTTGACCAGTTGGTCAGTATTAAAGAAGTATATCTTACATTTTTCATAGTTGATAAACTAGCCAGAAACAACAACATAGTCATTTAGAACTTGTTTCCAAGTCCTAACTTCCCCCACCAAGACTTCCCCAAACAATAGTGTATCATCAACAAACTTTTGGTGGGAGTCAGGCAAAAGAGATGAGGCAACTTTAACACCTTTTAGGGCTTTAGAATCCACCAACTTTTGAATATTCCTTCTAAGAACTTCAATGACAATTATGAAAAGATAGGGTGAGGGGATCACCTTTCCTAAGGCCACAAATGTAAGAGAAATAGCCTTAGGAGACACCATTTACCAAAACAAAGCACATAGGGGAGGTTACACAGGTAGAGATCAGCTTAAGGAATCTTCCTTCTATCCCAAATTTCCTAAGAACAACAAAGAGAAATGGCTAGGAATCTCTATCATAGGCCTTAGATATATCAATTTTGAAGGCCATCCCTGGCTTTTTACAATGGTCCATAGAGTGGAGGATTTCATGAGTAGAGATGATAGCATCAAGAATGCTTCTACCTTGGACAAAACCTTTTTGGTTTGGGGCAATCATTTTTCCTAACACCGGTTTGAGTCTAAACACAAGAATTTTAGAGAAGATTTTATAGATCGTATTACAGAGGCTTATAGGTCTATAATCCTTAATTGACGAGGCATCAGTATTTTTCAAAATAAGGGTGATAAAGGTGGAATCTATCTAGTTTAGGAGCCTATCCGACCTAAAGAAATCTCTAGCAACATTAAAGAGGTCATTTTTAACAATATACCAGTAGGTCTAGAAAAAATTAGGAGGAAACCCATTCAGGCCAGGGGCTTTAAAAGCACCAAAGGAGAACACAACCTTTTTTACTTATTCCATAGAAACAAAATTAGTCATATTCTTTAAATCAAGACAATAAATAACTTTAGGGATCACCTCTAGAAAGTCATCATGTACCTGATTTGCATTGCCTAGGGCAATGTGCTGAGAGGAGAAGAAGTTAACAACTTCCCCAACAATTTTTTTTTCAGTGGAGACCATGGTACCATCCTCTTTCAAAAGTGATCTGATCCTTGATGGGTCTAGTTTTTGGTCCAAATTTGGGTAGAATCTATAGTTTATTTTCTAGTAGTTGTCATGGAATTTGATGTTAAATGTTGATATTTTCATA
Source organism: Sequoia sempervirens (assembly GCA_007258455.2). Classification (NCBI taxonomy): domain Eukaryota; kingdom Viridiplantae; phylum Streptophyta; class Pinopsida; order Cupressales; family Cupressaceae; genus Sequoia; species Sequoia sempervirens. The sequence continues at coordinate 739,109,244 of VDFB02058242.1, read as the reverse complement.
ATGTTTCCCTCAAACCATAGACATTGGGCTTAATCCTATCTCTGCAAGTTTTAATGACATTGGAATATTATGTAGATTATCTATATTGATTTTTCATGTGGTTAATGAATTTTCCTTAAGGTGGTTATAGATGTGCAGTTATTGTGTGTATTGACATTGTCATGCAGATTTAATTTGAGGATGCTAAGTTAAGGAAGGTGCTGCTAGCTGGGCATGCACTGTAACATCAGCAAAGGAATCGCTCAAGGTCAAAGGAGGTCAACGGTAGAAGATTCCTCATGCAATTGAATGTAACCACCTTGTAGTGGACTTTAATGATTGAGCATACGTGGGTGTTACTAATGTGCTAAATCTACGTTTGGACCTACATGTCTAACCAAATCCCATGCACGCGTAACTGTTGGAAGTGGAATTACTCTAAGAGGGGGGTGAATCAAAGTAATATATTTAAAAAAAATTATGATATGAAATGCAAATTTAATCCCCTTTTTGATCTTAAACGAATGGTGACCTTATAAATGTAAAGTAAACACTGAATTTTGAATGCTTGTTTTAATGATTTAACCAAATATAACAAATCATATCAAAGCATAACGTACATTGTTCATATTGTGTTGAATTAACAATTTTTTATGCTTTCTTTTGCACAGGACAACAAACTCACTTATGGTAGAATTTTAACATTTACACAATGAACATGAACAATTGAACTAAGATCTTGAAGACAACTTGAAACTGTGAAAAATATTAGAGCATTGCATGAACAACTTTTACAAATGATTGAAAAAAAGATTGTGCAAGATAGGCATAAATCACACAAAAGAGAGACACAAAAATTTCGAGTGGAAAACCCTCTTGGGGTAGAAAAACCACTCCAAAATGCCTTACAAGCTTAATTCCAAATTGATTACAATATTTTTCAGAGCACCAACTCTGTACCAATTCAGGAGCACCAACTCCTCTACAAATTTAGAAACCACCAATTCCAAGGAGCACCAACCCCTTTTAAACACATAACAAATATAACATCCTATCAAAACCCTAGAAGTGCAGACATTGCAACTCTAGAGTTTCAATAGAAAAACTATATATAATGTCTCAATAAGCACACTAAAGAATGTTGTGCATCAACATTTTTTAAAATACAATAATATGAGAATCATAATAAAAGATTTTCAATGCAGTACTGTCTTGCACACTGTGATTGAAGCTACATACTTCTTTCTCTTTTTAACAACACTCTGTTTTGTCTCAGAAACCCTCTCTTCACTTTTCTCAAATACAAAAGATATCACTGTAATAAACCCTCATACATTTTTTCAACAATAGTTTGTTTTGTCTTATATCTTTTCATCACAAAGTCATGGATTTTTTGCTATGCACTTATACAATGAACATAAAACAATTTTCCTTAGCAAAAACCCATATCCACATTAACCAGGGTTTTGATAAACTGGAAAATAATGTAGTTAAATCATGATACCCATAATGGGTTTTAAGAATATCCAAAGAAATCCAATGTATAGCCACTAAAAATGAAACCCTTGAGTATAAACTTGGGGTAAACACAAACTGAAACTAATCTTCAACAAATTCTTAACAACAAAATTAGTTGCTTAAAACCAATGCAAGATTTTCCATATTGAAAACCAAATACCTGTCATGGCGGCCAAAACATTACCAACTAACTGCGTAAAACCTTCATAATGGTCTCACTAAAGCTCTTCCAACTTTCAGCTTGAAGACCAATTGCATACTGTAGCTTCACAATCTTCATGGTGACACTAATACTTCTTCAGAACAAAAAAAAACCAACAAAATGATTTTTCCCTAACTCCTTTTGACTACCTTTTTAACTTTTGATAAAGTTTGGAGTTCAAACCATCATTAAAAAAAACATAATGATCATTGACAGTATTATTACCAAAATCAAATGATAGCTGTTGACACAACCAAATTTTACTACTGTGACATTGAAAAGTCAATTGCCTTGCAATGAACAATGATGTGGCCAATACAAATAACATGGTGAGCACAATAGTGTAATGTATGCTTGGTGAAAAATAATAAACCCGATACATGAAGTATGCTCAATGTAAAATGATGACCCCGATAAATGTGGTCGACAAGTAATATAAATCCCAATACTATGATCACCGACAGCCAATGAAATGACTTTTATTTTAAATACTAACAAAAGGCCGATATGAAGTAAATCAAACATTATAAGCATTGTGAGATATAGTAAAGCTTGGTTAGAAGATAGAATAATGTAAATCATATCACTTATGAGAAGCCCAAATACTTTAAGTCAAAGCCATAAATGGCTTTAACTTGATACCACTAAATATAACATGTATTTGCTATTTGAAATACAAACCATCGAACTGCATTTGATTGTTCCTTGTAAATTAATGTTACCATGCAAACCATTATAAACCAAATGTTAAAGAATTATCTTTGTGAAGGATACACAAAATATCATGCACCAAACCTGTAACTGCCATTTTATAATCCCATAACAAATATATTGCCAATGACATAGTCTATTTGTGTTGTCAAGGATGAAACAATACAATAAACCGAGCACATAAAAACTAAATAAAGTGAATGTGCAATACAAGTCTTCATGAAAAATGAAGCTTACCAAATTACCTTTAACCTGAGCAATGAAATGCTATCACCTTTATGTGTCTCAACAGAACCAAGTAGAGATTGAGAATAAACATGCCAATGTAGATAACAACCAGTAACATTGAATCAAACTGAGTGTCAATGAGATGAGTCACCTAAACATCAACTGCACAAGAATCCAACATAATCAGTACCACAAAACTGAAGATAAACCATCAAAATCACTATCCATATATTAACCACTGATTATGCTAATGAATATGCCAAGTACTGAAACATGATCAACCAAATACTCCAAAGAATTTTCCAATGCCAAACCACAATGAATATGCCAATGCAAAACAAGATCCAATCAGTTTTGACATCAAGGAAAAATAGCACAAAAGAGAAGTCAATAGTAACCACAACCACTCCACTTCCTCTGTTATCCATAAATGGCATCCTCCCAGTCATGGAGTTGACTGCCTTGTTTAGCTGATAGTATAAATAAAGATTTGATGCTCCTTCCTCAAGGAGGTTGCACGATTTGATATTGTACTTACACTCTCAATTTTTTAGTAATACAGATACATTACTCTTTTGTACTCATGATTTACAATGAATAAAATAAAGTTCTGAGTTTAAGCATCTGAGTTCTCATTAGTTTTAGAGGATACTTATCCAAGGGGGCCCAATTGGTGAGTATCTGTCTTCTTAGTTTAGTATTACTTGTTGTTTAGTAATTAGTTAGAAATCTAGTACTGACTATTCCTGGAGCCACTAGAATTCCATTATGTAACTGTTCCCACAACCAAAGCAGACAAAGTAGTGCCCTGTCTGTTGCTCATATTTTCATTACCGTTCTGCATTTTAGTTTGATGTTGTTTATTGATGATTGGTATTTATGGTATTCCCTTCTAAGCAATTTACTTTTAGTATTGTGAGTTCCTTAACTGTAGAATGAAATGGCTACTTTGAGTTCCTAGTGCACATATTGTAGTGACCCATTTCAAGTTCATGTCCCTAGGGTTGACAAGTTAAATGCACCTTCATGATGATTGAAATAGCTATTCAGGTTAGATGTCCAATCTTTGAATCATGGTTATAAGCGCTTAGTTATTAAATCATTGTAGGAGGCCAAATTTTTGGCATTGTTGTTGGGGATGGTGTCAAACTAGGGAGTCTTTTGGAGTCATTGGTAGTTTTTCTTGCTGTAATGTTTTTGTAAGTTGTTCTTAGTATATCCTCATTTAGGAAGTAATGACCCCCCTTATTCTTTACCAATTCTTTGTGTGAGTTGGCTGATAGTGAGTGATACCACATGCATAGAGGAAGGAGAAGGGATGCTTATGGGATATTCCTTCCTAACAATCCTAATCCATTCCAGCTAGTTGAATATCAGAACCTACCAAGAGAAGAAGAATAAGAAGATCCACACCCCTTTGCTAATGCATTTCCTTATCTGACTAGCTCTGAAGTCTCCTTTGAAGACCAAAATCAGCTTGAGAACCCTTTGCTTTGGAACTACATCAAGTAGGCATGGGTGACACAAATAGGAACAAACCTAACCAACCGGCTTTTCCTTTCCCCATTTCCCATCAGAATGAAGTTGACAACATTAAGAACATCCTTGCCTCAGCACTCCCCAAGTTTTATGGACTTGTCACAGAAGATCCTGATACCTTTTTGTTTGAGTTTGACATACTTTGTAGGAGTTATGATTATACTACTGATTCCCATAGGCTTAAGCTATTTCCTACCACTCTAAAAGAGGATGCAATAAGATGGTTCATGAGCTAGGCAGATATACTATGGAAACTTGGGAAGAAATGAAGACAAAATTCCTTGAGAAATAGAAGGAATATTGTAGGGTCAGTGACATGAGAGGAGGTGGCATTTTAGGATGCAACAAAAGGAAGATGAGAGCTTGGAATATTATATTACAATGTTTTCATTTTGCCTACAAAAATCTCCACACCATACACTCAATGAAGACTCACAAAAGTTACTTTTCCTAATAGGTATCAATGATAGCTACATTGATGTCTTGGACCTCATGGGAGGAGGAGATATCTCCCAAGTTCCTTTGGACGATATCAAAAAAATATGCCAAAACTACTCTAGGGAAACTTCAAAGAAAGGGAGAGCTTACCAATCTTCCATGGGTAAGTCAACTACCAGTGGAGTTTCAAGAATGAAGATTACTCATTTGTTGGAAGACTTCAACCAAGACATTATAAATAATCTAGCTACTCAACTAGATACACTTTAGGCCAAGAAGAAGCAAGAGGAGGCAGAGGCAATGTTGATAGAGTATTTCCCCCACTACAAACAAAAGAAGAGGGACTGTAGATGCAAGATGGTAGCTAACCTCGAAAGAAAGCATATTCCACTTGAGTTAAAACCAATCTAGATTGAAGAAGACCAAGTCTACTATGTTGCACAAAGGAAGCCTTGGGCTCCAAGACAAGGTATGTCACTAGATCCACTATCATATGCTAGGCCATATTTTAATTCCTATTCATCTAGTAACCTATGGAATCCCCCATATCCATCCAGTTATGGAGGATATCCATCACAGCCTTGGAGCAACCCTCCAAATACTTGGCCCAATCATCAAACTCTCCACCCTAGTGGTAGCAACCTCAAGGGAATTTGCAGCAATTTCAAGGGCAATGGCAGCCACCTCCAAGAAATTGGTAGCAAACAAATCAATGGAGAGGAGGACAACAATGGCCTACTCAAACAACCAGTTACATACAACCACCTTCTCAGTCCCAGTAGCCTGCTATAATGCCTCCACCTACTAATTTGAGCTCAAATGCACCTAAACCTACTCAACTACTAGATCATCCCACACTCAATCCAAATAACAAACCACAATAGTAGCCTACATACTATGTTGATTCAAATCAATTCCATCCATATGCAGTGAGTATAAGTGACATCCACTTGCATTTAGGAACTTCTTTACCAATCCCTTCCAAGCCCATTATCATTGAGCTTCCTGTGGAAGAGGAGGAGGAACCTCTGAATGATCTCATTGAGCCAAGTTTACCTAAAAATCCTAAACCATTCCAAGTCAAGCAGATTGAACAAGAACCACCATTTCCTCAAAGATTGGAAGTTTCCAAGAAGAAGGAAGAAAAGGAGAATAAAACTTTTGATATCTTGGATCAACTGAAGCATATATGTGTCTAGATACCTCTATTTTAGGCCATAAAGGATGCTCCAATCTATGACAAGGCAATCAAGGAAACATGCCTTAAAAATCCAGGTAGGAAAAATTACCCAACTACAATTCATGTGGTGGGATAGCTAGCTGACATCATGCTGGGAAAAGTGACTATCCCCAAGTATAATGAACCAGGTAGTCCTATGGTAGCAGTTGTTATAAATTAGGTCCAAGTAAAGAATGCTCTGATTGATTTAGGGGTAGCAACAAATATAATGACCAAAGACATCCTACAATAACTAAACATTGTAAGCATGAGATCTACTCCTACTATCCTACAACTTGCTAATAGCTCTACTATCAAGCCTGATGATGTAGTGGATGATCTTGTGGTAGTTTTAGACTCCTGGGAGTACCTAGCAGACTTTATGATTCTTTCTCCTAAATCTACACTAGGTGGGTATCCCATTATTCTTGGAAGGCCTTGGTTAGCAACTTCAGATGCATACATGGGATGTCGGTCAGGTGACATGACCATTTTAGATGGGAAGAGAATGAAATTTTTTGTTCTTTATCCTCCTGCTCAGTCATCTCATGATGAAGATAATCCCATATGGCCACATGTTGGTGAAGAGGCCGAGGAAGTTAGTTCTGTGGCGCAACTTATGATGCTAGGTAGAAGCTCTTTCATGTAGCTCCAAGATGAGAATAAAGTATTGGATAACATCATTCAAAACCATTGTGAAGAGGAAGTATCATCTTCTCATTCTACTACTCCAGTCAAGACACTTCTGCCTGCTCCTCCGACAACCACTGTTCCTACAAACTTTCTTCCTGCAACCACTCTTCCTACATACAGACTTCCTACAACAATAGGTATGTCCCATATATTGCTTCCATATGAACTAAAGGTACCATGTGTTAATGAAGCATCCATGATAGAGTTAACTATACAAGTACAGGTGTAAGAAGGAAAATATCTAAATGTTAACAATAAATTAAGTGAAGAACAACAACGGTTATTGACAAATTTATTAAGAACCCATCAACATGCATTTGTGTGGTATTATCATGATATGAAGGGATTGGAACCTAAACTTTGTGCACAAAATTTACATCAAATATGATTGCACCCCAATAAGACAACCACAAAGAAGAATTAACCCTGCACTAAGAGAAATTGTAAAAGGTGAACTGTAGAAATTACTAGATGCAGGATTTATCTACCCCATTTTAGATAGTCAGTGGGTATCTCCATTAGTGATTGTGCCCAATAAATGAGGGAAATGGTGAGTTTGTGTTGATTATAGGGAACTTAATGCTTCCACTAAGAAGGACCACTTTCCCTTACCCTTCATTGATCAAAATTTGGACACAATTGCAGGAAAACAATACTTTTCTTTTCTAGATGGATTCAACGGCTACAACTAGATCCAAATTGCACTAGAGGACTAGGAGAAGACCACATTTACCTATCCATAGGGGACCTATGCCTATTCGGTACTCCCATTTGGCTTATGCAATGCACCTACAACTTTTCAGAGGGAATTCATTAGCATATTCTCACACATTTCTCATGATTTGATAGAAATTTATATGGATGACTTTACCACTAATGGTGTTGATTTTAATCAAGCGTTGGAAAATATTAAGAGAGTCCTACAAAGATGTGAAGACCAAAACTTGTTCCTTAAACAATGAATGATAATGTAGGAAGGTGTAGTTCTTGGCCACTACATCTCCCACAAGGGAATTCAAGTAGATCTTGTAAAGATTGAGTGGACTGAAGCTTGTGACAAGACATTTTTTGACTTGAAGGTAGCTTTGACTCATTCTCCTATACTCAAAGGACCTAATTGGGAGCTTCCTTTCCAAATCCATACTGATGCATCACATTATGACATGGGTGCAGTCTTAAGAAAAAAAGGAGTTGTTGAAAATTCCATTTACTTTGTCAACAAAAATTTACAAGGAGCTTAATTCAATTATACAGTGATAGAGAAAGAAATGTTGGCAGTAATCTATGCACTGAACAAATTCAGATATTACATAACAGGCTACCAAATCTTTGTACACACTAATCATGTAGCCATTATATATCTCATGAATAAACCTTTGATCATAGGTAGGTTGGAAAGATGGTTATTGTTGATGCAAGAGTTTGATATAACCATTGTGGATAAGCCAAGGAAGGCCAATGTTGTTGCAGATTTTCTTTCAAGGCTTACTACATTAGAAGACAATCAACCCATAGATGACTCTTTCCCTAATGAGCATCTATTCTCCCTCAATATACAAACATCCTGGTATGCTGACATAGCCAATTATCTGGTCACAGGTAGAGTCCCTTCTCACTTCTCTCCAAAAGAGAAAAGGACACTCATTGAAAAATATTTTCCTTTCTCTTGGATTGCTAGGTGTTTGTTTTATACTGAACTAGACCATGTTGTGAGGAGATGTGTGAGAGAAGATGATACATATGACATTTTTCATGCATGTCACAATGAACCATGTGGAGGAAACTTTTTAGCCAAGAGGAAAACAATGAATATTTTGAACACAGGATATTATTGGCCAACACTCCACAAGGATGCAAGAAAATATACTAGAAAATGTGATAGATGTCAAAGAATGGGAAAACTAATCAGATCTAATGAGATGCCACTTTTCTCTCAGGTAGTAATCACTCCTTTTAACAAGTGGGGATTGGATTTTGTGGGAACCATTGACCCTCCATCAAATGGTAAGTCTTATATATTGGTATGCATTGATTATGTGACAAAGTGGGTAGAGTAAAGACCATGAAGCATGCAAGAGATGACAAGGTTGTAGAATTTCCTTGTGAGGATATTTTCACAAGATATGGAGTCCCAAGAGAAATAGTGACTGATCAAGGGGCTCAATTCACATCAACTCTTGTTGCAGTACTAGTTAATGAGTACAATGTAAGGCACATGAAGTCTACTCCTTATCACCCCCAGGCTAATGGCCAAGTTGAGGTGACCAACAGAGAAATTGAAGCTATTCTAACCAAAACGCAGTTATTCATAGAAACGATTGGCAAAAAAGATTACCAAAAGCTGTTTGGGCCTATAGGACAACCTAGAAAACAACTACAAGCTTCACTCCATTTAAGTTTTTGTATGGAAAGACAATTATGATGCCCATTGAATTTGAATATAAGACTCTTAGGACTGCAGTAGACTTGGGATGGATATTTTTGAGGCATAGAGAGAAAGAATCATGCAACTAAATGATTTAGATGAGATAAGAAGAGCAACCCTACATCATACAAAAATAGTGAAAAATTAGAGAATCAAGTGGCATGAAAAATTTATCAAGGACAAGAAATTCCAACCAAGAGATTGGGCCCTACTCTATGACTCAAGATATCAAGACAATGCAGGAAAATTGTAGATAAGGTGGATAGGACCATATGAAGTTGTTGAGGTATTTCCTAATGGAGTTGTTCAGCTTACTACCATTGACCCTTGTTAGACTCAAATTACTTGTCAATGGTCATCATCTCAGATTATATCACAAGCCAACTTCCAAAGAAGAGTTCTTGCAACAATTCACCCAACATTCAACACCCAAGCTTCCTACAGCCGAAGGAAGTGGACCTAGTATCCCTCTTTCTGGATAATTGAGGTACATACTTCTCATAATAAAGAATTCCACTTATGTGGAAGTCCATTTCTTTTCCCAACCACCCATTCACCCATCCATCACCACCTTTCTCTCTCTTCCATCACTTCATTCCACCTCATCTCATTCCACTTCATTTTCATTAATTGCTCAATTTATACCCTAAAAGGTGAGCGGTACTTTCTTCACAATCTTTGCAACGAATCCTCCACACATTCAGGTATGTGCACATTTTTTGTATCTTTTAATCTTGTTTTAAGTGCATTCATTTAATCACTATGCGTTAGTATAGATGTTCACATAACATGTCATTACACCCTGTCAAATCACCACTCTCGTCTTGCATGTGCATAAACATGTCCAAGTTTAGGTTAGGGGGGGAAGAAAAAGATGCAAATATATTTCCCATGTGTCAATTCATACTAGGCTACGTTAGAAAATTTAAAATGAGTTGATTTAAAATCTGAGTGAGATGGCTTGCATGTGTGAAATGACATTAACTATAGCCACCATTTATTCCCATCATAATTCTCCTTTATCACTCCTTTCTTGCCACTATTGACTCTATCATAATCTTGAGTTGCGAGAAAAAGGTGAAACAAAAGAAAGGAAATTCAATTGATATTGGCACTGGAAATTTAGCAGGTATTGCAGGAAGGTGAACTTGATTTTCACACAAAATTGCAGGAAATAAATTGTAGAGCATTTATTTGATTGCAAACAATGAGAGGTGGGTTAATTCGAAATGAACCCACAGTGCATGATGTTTTATTGCAGGATGCATAATGCTTGGCCAAATTTGGAAACTGTGGTTGGTTAGATTACTTCCTAAAGCTGGATGGCTTTGATGAAAGCATTGCCCTTGAATTCGCCTAGACATTCTTTGAAGGAAAAGCCACAGTAAAAGGGTTGCAAGTTGTGGCAACTGAGGAAAAAATTGCAGAGGTCATAGGGTTATTAGTTGATGGTGAAAATTACCCTACCTCTAGAGATGCCAGATCAACTAGGGTCGAATTTACAAAGCCCAATGACCCCTCCATTGAACATAGATAAACAGGGTGAAAAGAGAATGTCTCTACTCAAGCCATGGAAGCAAATAGCCATTTATGTTATCAAATACATCACCTATGAGGGTCACTAATTGAATTTGCATTTCGTGCACTTCAAGCTTTTGAATCACATGAGGTATGGAAGGAGGATGAATGTGCCTTACGTGCTATACAATCTTCTCTCAATCATGGTAGCCGAGACCCAATAAGGTAGGAATAATTATGTTTCCCACCATTGTCTGATTAAATTTCTAGTTGAGAAGTCTCTACATGATGTATCTGGAATGACCTAGGAAGAATTTATAAATGTTGATGAAATTAGACCCGAGCACTTGCAACCTAGGGTTTTACCTCAACCCCATAGGTCTAGAAGGAGATTGAGCACAACTGAAGTCACTCTTGGTGCTTCAACCTCTAACATAGGATTTAGTGTGAACCCTCCTACAATAGAAGAAACCATATAAATTAGTTCTTCTAGAATAGAGCACTCAGAAAAAGAAAGCTCCTCATTAGATTTTGATGATGACGTTCTACTTGAAACCCTGATGAAAACTAGGGCACAATAGTGAGAAGTAAAAATGAGAAAAGGGAAAGCTAAAACATAGCTTATAGAAAGAAAGGTGCCAAGTTCTAAGAAGAGGAAGGCTGACACTGTTCATCTTGCAGTCAAAGAAAAATGTGAGAGTCCTCCCAGGAAATCAAGACTAGTTAGGCCAACATTTGGTACACCCCCATAAGAAAGCCCTAAGTCTGGTGAGACATCACATGCAAACCCTAAAGCTCCAATGGGGCAGGAGAATGTCGAAGAAGAAGACATATTTGAGAGAGCAACAAATATAACATTGGATGATCTTGCTAACATTGTATAAGAGTTTGAGGAAAATCAATATTTCCTGCAGCATGAGCAAGAAGTCCTACAACAACTAGAACCAGAGTAGGATTTCTTGTAGCCACAACAAAAATAAGAACGAGAGCCCCTACAACAAGAAGTGGGAGAAGAAATAGTACCCTCGTAGCTAGAAACAACTAGACAACCTGAGTCCATGCAAATAGTGCTATATGAGGAGCCACCATCGACAAAAAGACTAGTAGAAATTCACAATCCTCCTGATTTTATAGTACATATGAAAATTTTGAATTTATGGAAAGAAATACAAAGGAGGGATGAAGAATGGAAAAAGGAAAAACAAAAATTGAAGAAGGAAATTCAAAAGAGGGATGAGGAGATTAAAAATAAGGATGCAAAAATTGCCACCTTGAAGCAGAGAGTGGATGATATGGCAACCTTGGTACCAAAGATTTTGGAGTGTAGGACCCCTCCAAGGGTCTATGCTTTACACCTAAAAGAGAAATATCTCTCTTTTAAGTTGTCAAAGATTGCCTCAGGTTTGAATCCTTCTATTGACACCCCTATATTGACACCCCTGTTGAATTTTTTAATGCTTATGGGATTGCCTCACCTGAAATGAAGAATTTGCTATGTGAGCTTTATTTGCATAATTATACTGTAATTCAAGACCATGATTGGAATCCGTTGTTGTATGTTGGGGATGCCCAATTAAGGGAATTTATTTCTTGGGTACAAAACGAGATTAGTTGGGAACAATAACATGGGGATTATAAGCAATTGGAATCTAACATTCCTCTACCCATTAGGGTTGAATCAAGCAACCCAAGGGATATTTATAGAGAATGGTATAGAATGCTTCTCAAAATTAGTTATGGCAACAAGATTATGCCTTGGATTGAGGCAGTTTATAGTGAGTATGAGGTAAAGACAACAATAAAGGAGGAAACTATGAGAAGATGTCTATCACAAAGATGGAATAGCCTAATTGATGAGCTGAAACAGGTTGAACCCAATTCCATCCACAATTATGTTGCAACACTAAAAAAGATTGATAGGTATATTTAGATTGGGAGAATGAAGGGGCGATTTTGGCTTCCCCTAACTTTCCAGCCACCCATTCTCATGTGGCACGTGCCAAACTTTAGATTCTATGAGTATGACATTGTTGCAGAAAAAAAGAGATGGAACAAATTTGGAAAAATAGGAGGATTCTATTGGGATCCTAATTCATGCACAACAACCACTGATGTTGGATAGCTATTAGTTACAAATTTCAAAGCTTTGAACAAGTAGAAGAACAACCCTTCCCCTGCTGGAGGACCAACAAAACATTAGGTTGGGGGGAGTGATGAGCCTAGTTTTTGGTCCAATTTTAGGTAGAATCTATAGTTTATTTGTTGGCAGTTGTCATGGAATTTGATGTTAAATGTTGATATTTTCATAATGTTTCCCTCAAACCATAGACATTGGGCTTAATCCTATCTCTGCAAGTTTTAATGATATTGGCATATTATGTGGATTATCTATATTGATTTTGCATGTGGTTAATGAATGTTCCTTAAGGTGGTTATAAATGTGCAGTTATTGTGCATAATGACATTGCCATGCATATTTAATTCGAGGATGCTAAGTTGAGGAAGGTGTCGCTAGTTGGGCATGCACCGTAATGTCCAACAAAGGAATCACTCAAGGTCAAAGGAGGTCGACAACAGAAGATTCCTCATGCAACCAAATGTAACTACCTTGTAGTGGAATTTAATGATTGAGCATACGTGGGCATTACTGATGTGCTAAATATGTGATTGGACCTGCATGTCTGATCAGATTCCATGCATGTGTAGCCATTGCCACTCCACTTTCTTTGTTTTCCCTAAATGTCATCCTCCCAGTCATGGAGTTGACTACCTTGTTTAGCTAATAGTATAAATAAAGATTTGATGCTCCTTTCTCAAGGAGCTTGCATGATTTGATATTGTACTTGCACTCTCAAGTTTTTAGTAATACAAATACATTACTCTTTTGTACTCATGATTTACAATGAATAAAATAAAGTTCTGAGTTCAAGCATCTGAGTTCTCATTAGTTTTCGAGGATACTTATCCAAGGGAGCCCACTTGGTGAGTAATCTATCTTCTTTTTTTAGTATTAGTTTAGTATTACTTGTTGTTTAGTAATTAGTTAGAAATATGGCGCTGACTGTTCCTGCAACCACTAGAATTCCATTATGTGACTATTTTTGTAGCCAAAGCAGATAGAGTAGTGCCATGTCTATTGCTCATATTTTCAATACTGTTCTACATTTTAGTTTGATGTAGTTGATTGATTGATAGGTATTTATGGTATTCCCTTCTAAGCAATTTACTTTCAGTATTGTGCGTTCTTTAGATGTAGAATGAAATCGCTACTTTAAGTTCCTAGTGCACATATTGTGCTAACCCATTTCAAGTTCACGTCCCTAGGTTGACAAGTCAAATGCACCTTCATGATGATTGAAATAGTTATTCAAGTTAGATGTCCAATCTTTGAATCATGGTTGTAAGGGCTTAGTTATTAAATTATTGTAGGAGGTCAACAATCCTGTTCTTCTATGTTTCAAGGTAGATTAATGGAAGAATTTGGTATTCCTATCCCCTTCATTTAGCCATTAAACATGATATTTTTGTTTCCAAAATATTTTCTCCATTTTTTTAATCTTAAACTATTGAGATATGAGGTCCCTTTCCTTAGCACATATTTCATCATCCTCAAGACCAACCTTCATGTTATCTTGAACTTCCTTTAAGCTGTTTCCCAGGGAATTCTTAATCTCAAAGATATTACCAAAGGTCACCTTATTCCACCCTTTCACTCTCTATTTGATTCTACTTAGCTTTTCCACCAAGAAAAACATAGGGGTGCCACTTATAGGTTTCTCCTACTAACTTTTAACAAGAGCAAAAAAAATTGGGTGAAGGCTCCACATTATTTCAAGTCTAAAAGGGAAACGTCTCTTGTTGTGATCAACATTTCTTTTAAGCACAGGAGCATTATGATCAGAGACAGATCTTGGAAGAGTAGAAAGAGAGAGGTATTGGGAGATATTCCAATTAGTAGAGATCATAAACCTATCTAACTTAAATTAGATTAGATGGTTTCCATTCTTTCTATTAGACCAAGTGAACTTAGTGCCTTGAAGAGGAATATCAATAAGGCCAACTGAGTTTAGGAATTCAACCAGCTCCATCATGCTATCAGAATAGTCATCCAACCCCCTTGACTTTTGTGAAGGAAGAAGGGGGGGATTGAAATCCCCTCCCAACATCCAATGATCATATTTTTTGTTTTTAATAACATCATTTAAGTGCTCTGAAAGTTGCAACTTGTCCCTGCTCAAATTGAGAGTATAGATATTTATTAAATTCTATTTCTCCTAGGAACCCAAATCTTCTAGGGAAACCATCAGACTTTTCCTACTAGTAGAGCACAAGTTCCTTTTAATTTAGAGGGGTTCCAAAGGGTAGCTATACCTCCAGAAACCCCTTCAGCCTCACTAACAAAATAATTCGCACCGAGCCAAATACTCAAAATTTCCTTATCAAAATTCTCCTTCTTCATTTTAGTTTCTTGGAGGAGAAGAACATCCACTTTATTGTCTAGGATATAGGTTTTAACCAAAAACTATTTATATAGGCTATTTAGGCCCCTTATATTCTAGGAGAGATACTTCATAGAGAAAAAATAGGGGACAACACCACCAAAACCCTAGAGAGGAACAATTAGGGCTACTTCTTGGACTTCGATCCTGCAATTGAATCCAAATTTCTTTGTTTCTCAACAACCACATCCCTAACAGTGTCTTTGGTTTTGGAATCCTTTTGGGATGGTCTACCAACCTTATTTTTCCCCCCCAACATCTAGCTTCTTTTTATTTGTTGATTTAATTAGAGCTTGTGACCATTTTGTTGGATGTTGTGGATGTGTTACTGATATGTGGTTGTCATTGATGTCAACACTATTAGCATTTGGTGTATCATGGGTTGTATATGTCGAGGATATTGAGAAAATTGTAAAAGAAAGTGTTCCAGGTTCCCAGTGGAATTGTGCAAGTCATGAAGGTGTCTTGTTTTGTACATTGAAGTTTAGTTGTTGTGGACTAAAGGGTTTATTCTTGAGAGTATCTAGATCATCTACTAGAAGTTTTAGAGGTCCACATATAGATTTGATCATGTTTTGGTCTGATAGTATTTCTATGGTCTCTATCAGTGTTCCTGATTGAAGTTTGTGTGATTTTGGTAATCTCAGTTGTTGCGGATGTTTCTCTGTTGTTTCTTGATGTTTTTGTATGTCTTTATATCTTGTTCTATCTTTGTAGTACATCCACATTGATCGATGTGCTCATGGTCGAATATTTTTCTTGCACACATTCGGGTTTTCATGTTCTTGGCCGACATGTTGGTGGTAACATGTTGTGGATCCTTGAAAAGTTAAATTTGAATTTTTGGCGCACTCATGAATATTGTTTTGGGTCACATCATTGTTTTGGTCGACAGTGTTCTGAAAATTTAATTGTAAATTTGGGCCAACATTGCAAATATCTTTTATTTTCATGGCTGACTAAGTTGTTGATGAAATCTCATGTAGCAGATATATAAGAACAATTGTTTCATTAGTGTAAAGTGTGATTCGTGTGTTGGATGTGCTCATGTGTGTGTATGTGTGAATATTATTCAATTGCAAAGAAAAGTGTGAAGAAGATCGAGCGAAGTGTGAAGTAGTTTGAGTGAAAAATGGAGTTTTTTGTGCTTAATTGGAACTGTAATCAGGCTTGTGCAGAAGCTATTTTTTCAATTCATACCCTCTAGATTTTAATCATATTTTGTATTGTTGTGCAGTGAGCCCCTTCTGTAATTGAGTAGTTAGCTCTAGGCAGTGTGCCTACATACATGTGCGTTCCCCTTTATTGTTTTCATTATACTTTTAACATGGTATAATATTATGGACTAACATCCACCATGGTTTTTCCCCTAATAGGGTTTCCACAAAAAATCTTGGTGTTCTCTATCTCTCTGATGTGTTAATTATTTATGGTTAATTACTTATTCATCAGATCTGAGATTAATAGAAGCAATGTTTTAAAAGTTTATTGTTTTGTGACAACTGATTCACCCACCCTCTCAATTGTCTGTCCTTGTTTTTTCAACAATTGGTATCAGAGCAGGTTCCTCTGAAGAAGTCTAAAAGCTTGAGGTGATCTTAGATGGAAACATTCAAGAAGGACAGTTTGAGATTTGATGGAACTAACTACTCACTATGGAAATTCAAGATGCAATGTCACTTAAGGTGTATTGGTGAAGCCTACTGGAAGATTACAAAAGATTCATATGTTATTCCTCAGAATGGTCCCTCCACTACTAATGAGATCAAAGATGCATAAAATAATATCAGGGCTATTGAAGCTTTGGTGATTGCTTTGAAAAATTCAAAGATGGAAAATGTGGTAGGACTGCAGATAGCTCATGATATTTGGATGAAGCTGGAAACTTTGTATGAAGGAGATGCACAAGTGAAGATGGCTAAGCTACAGAGTTTGAAAGGAAAGTATGAGAATTTGAAGATGGGTGAAGATGAAAATATCACTTCTTTTATTCAAAGAGTAAATGAAATAGTGATGGGTATTACATGTGTCAGTGGTTCTCTAGATGAGGATGAAATTGTAGCTAAGATACTCAGATCCTTACATCCCTCCTACAAAGTGAAGACTCATGCTATTGAAGAGCTCAGATCAATAACAAAGATGTCAAGAGACACGTTGGTTGGTAAGCCTGCTACTTTTGAATTAAGTGAATTTGGTGAATCTGTTCCGAAGACTAAATCTGCATTCAAGGCTACTATATCCAAAAGTAACAAGAAAAGATATGGTCCAAGAGAATGTTCCAAAAAGATATCCAAGTATGAGGAAGAATTGAAACAACTTGAAGAAAAAGAAAGAGAGGTAGAAGAATTTGAAGCACTGATTGCAAAGAAAGAAGGTAGAGGAAAAGGTAAGTATGAAGGAGTGTTGCCTATTAAATGTTTTTCTTGTAGTAAAATAGGTCATTTTACATCAATATGTCTTGAAAGGGTTCCTAGATCTAATCCTAACAAGTCTAGATTCCAAAAACAATGATACTTTGCTAAAGGAGTGACTGATGATGAGTTTGATAAAGATAATGGAAATGAAGATGAATGGGTTTTCATTGCTACTGTTGAAAATAGTCTCGTGGCTATTGAATCTGCCAAATATGAGAAAGCTCTTGCAGCCCGAGTTGAAGAAAAGGATGAGTGCATTATTGACAGTGGATGCTCACATCATATGACTAGTGATAAAAACAAATTTGTAAGTCCAAAGAAGTATGATGGTGATGTTGTAAGATCTGGAGACAACAATACTGGTGTGATTCGTAGCAGAGGTTCTATTTGCCTTGGTGGTAAGGATAACACTGATGATGTTCCTTATGTTGAAGGCTTCAAGCACATTCTTTTGAGTGTTGGAAATATGGTGGACAAAGGCTATGATCTACAATTTAAAGATGGAAGATGCAAGATACATGGAAGTTGTGGGAATATGATTGCTATAGGTAGGAAGACAAAAGGTAATATTTTTCACCTAAATATTGCTAGTGGGAGTTGTTTAATTGCTCAAGTAGATGAAATCTAGTTGTGGCATAGGAGGTTGTGTCATGTAAATTTTGATAACATTTTCAAGGTAAGTTCCACTCAAGTAGTAAGAGATCTATCTAAGTTAGTGAAGCCTACTAACACAATTTGTAAGGAGTGTCAGATGGGTAAACAAACTAGAGTCTCCTTCCAGAGCAAACGATTTCATTCAAATGATTTGCTAGAGTTGCTACATTTTGACCTCTATGGTCCCTCTAGAGTCAGAAGTATTCATGGAGAAAGGTACTTTACGTTGATTATTGATGATTACTCTAGAATGATATGGGTTTCCTTCTTAAGAGAAAAATGTGAAGCACTGGAAAAGTTCAAAATTTTCAAGGCTATGGTAGAGAATGGGAAAAGTTTGAAAGTCAAGTATTTGAGATCTGATAGAGGTGGTGAGTTCAGCTCCAAGGAGTTCAACTCTTTTTGTGAAGAACATGGAATCAGAAGACAATTATCTACCCCCCGAACCCCTCAACAAAATGGAGTTGTAGAAAGAAAGAATAGAACAATTTTGGATGTTGCTAGAGCAATGATGATAGAAGGAAATGTGCCCCCAGATCTATTGGAGTGAAGCTATAAGCACTGTTGTGTATACTTTAAACCGAGTAAATGTTAATGGTAATTCTGGTAAGACCCCTTTTGAGCTATGGTTTGGTTATAAGCCTATTGTTAAATATTTCATGATCTTTAGAAGCAAATGTTATATCAATAGAGATGATGATATAGGCAAGTTTGATGCAAGAAGTGATGAAGGAATGTTTTTAGGTTACTCTACTAAAATTAAGGCCTACCAATGCTATAATAGAAGACTAAGAAAGATGGTGGAGAGTGCAAATGTCAAAGTTGATGAGGATTCTACTAAATCATCCAAATATTGCAAATATGATTCAGATGAAGACAATACAAACAAAGGGAAAAATGTCCAGACACCAAATCAACTTCAAATTATTCCATATGTTCTGATAAAGAAACCTCAATTTGTTCTGGTAAATCAAGTAAATCAAGAAGCACAGACAAGTGCAAGTGCAAAAGAAAGAAAACAAGAGCCAGAAGATCATGAAAGTCCCAAAACTCTAAGGTATGTAAAGCTAAATCATTTTGAAAGTCAAATTATAGGAGATAAAAAGAAAGGAGTGCAAACTAGAAGAAAGATTGCAGAAGAGTATTGCCTGATTTTCAAGATTGAACCTAAAAATGTCACTAAAGCCTGCCAAGATGAACACTGGATGGAAGCTATGAAGGAAGAGCTGATACAAATTGAAAAAAATGACACATAGACACTGGTTCCTAGACCTTAAGAAAAAAAAAGTGATTGGTACTAAATGGGTGTTTTAGAACAAGCTGAATGAACAAGGTGAAGTGGTTTGGAATAAAGCAAGATTGGTATGTAAAGGGTATGCTTAGATGGAAGGTGTTGATTTTGAAGAAGCTTTTTCTCCTATTGGAAAAATCGAAGCTGTTAGATTATTTCTTGCTTATGTTGCACACAAGAACTATAAAGTCTATCAAATGGATGTGAAGTTGTCATTTCTGAATGGAGAACTAGAAGAAGTATACATTGAACAACCAGATGGATTTTAGCTAACTAACAAGGAAGATATGGTTTGCCGCTTGAAGAAAGCTCTATATGGACTTAAGCACGCCCCTAGAGCCTGGTATGCTAGATTGCAAAAATACTTATTGAAGCTTGGATTCACTAAAGATACTGCTAATAGCAACTTATATTTCAAATTGGATCATGATAAAGAGTTAATTATAAAATTCTTTGTTGATGACATCATTTTTGGAGGAGATGACAATCTATGTATCAAGTTTGTTGATGAGATGAAGGGTGAATTTGAGATGAGTATGATTAGAGAGATGAAGTTCTTTATGGGATTGCAAGTTACCCAATTAGACAAGGGAATTTTAATATCTCAATCCAAACATGTAAGAGAGATACTGAAGAAATTTGGGATGGAAGAATCAAAGCCTGTTGGTACTCCCATTGTGATTGGATTCAACCTAACATAGAATGATGATTCTCCTAAGGCGAATCAAACTAGATACAGGTCAATGATCGGTGGATTGCTCTATTTAACCTAGACTAGACCAGATATTATGAATGTTGTATGTATGGTTGCTGGATTTCAGGCTAATCCAAAAGAATCACATCTGAATGTTATTAAGAGAATCTTTAGATATTTGAAAAGAACAATTGACTTTGGACTTTGGTATCCAAAGGATGATGATCTCACTTTGAGTGCATATACTAATGTGGATTGGCCTGGAGATGTAGATGACAGGAAAAGTACTAGTGGTGGTGATTTCTTCCTAGGGAAGAAGCTAGTGTCCTAGTTGAGCAAAACGCAGAATTCCATTTCTCTATCCACTATTGAAGCATAATATATTGTTGCTGCAAATAACTGTACTCAAGTGATATGGATGAAACAAATGTTGAAAGATATTAGGGTGATATATGAAGATTCTATTGCCATATACTGTGACAATTCAAGTGCAATAAATATTTCAAAGAATCCAGTGCTACACTCTAAGACTAAATGTATATCAATCAAGTTTCACTTCTTGAGGGAGAAAGTGAATGAGAAAGAAGTCAGATTGGAGTGTGTGCTTACCAAAGAACAGATTATAGACATCTTTACTAAGCCATTTCCGAAGGATACTTTTGGGTAGCTTAGAGGAATGCTAGGGGTAATTACCCCTCTTGATAAGAACTAAAATATGCATTTACTTGCATCAATTTGTGAGCTACATTGCTATATTATGAACCAGATTGATGTTTTCATGGCTGCTACTTAGGGGCAGTAGTCAGATGTGCAGATATGTGGTTCAGAGCGTGTATATAGAAAGGTCATGGTTACCTTTTCCATTGATGTCAAATCTAGAGAAGTGCAATGTGAAAAATATTTTGAGGAGAAGAGCCTTGTGGGAGAAAAGCAGTTAAGAAGCAAGTGTGTTGGGTTGATGGTATTTTTCACATCATGTGTTGCCATCAATGCCAAAGGGGGAGATTGTTGGATGTTGTGAATGTGTTGCTGATATGTGGTTGTCATTGATGTCAACACTATTAGCATTTGGTGTATCAGAGGTTGTATATGTCAAGGATATTGAGAAAATTGTAAAAAAAAGTGTTTTAGGTTCCCAGTGGAACTATATAGGTCATGAAGGAATCTTGTTATGTACATTGAATTTTAGATGCTTTGAACTAGAGGGTTTATTCTTGAGAGTATCTAGATCATCTACCAAAATTTTTAGAGGTCCGCATATAGATTTGATCATGTTGTGGTCTGATAATATTTATGTGGTCTCTATCAGTGTTCCTGATTGAAATTTGTGTGATTCTGGTAATCTCAGTTGTTGCAATTGTTTCTTTGTTGTCTCTTGATGTTTTTGGATGTCTCTAGATCATGCTCTATCCTTTTGGTACACCCACATTGATCAGTGTGCTTGTGGTTGAAGATTTTTCTTGTGCACATTCAAGTTTTCATGTTCTTGGCCAACATGTTGGTGGTAACGTGTTGTGGATCCTTGAAAAGTTAAATTTGAATGTTTGGCGCACTTGTGAATATTGTTTTGGGTCGTATCATTTTTTTTGCTAACAGTGTTTTGAAAATTTAATTGTAACTTTTGGCCGACATTGCAAATATGTTTTATTTTCCTGGCCGACTAAGTTGTTGATGGAATCTCATGTAGCAAATATATAAGAATGATTGTTTCATTTGTGCAAAGTGTGCTTCATGTGTTGGATGCACTACTTTGTGTGTGTATATGTGCAAATATCATTCAATTGCAGAGCAAAGTGTGAAGAAGATCGAGCGAAGTGTGAAGTAGTTTGAGTGAAAAGTGAAGGAGTTTTTTGTTCTTAATTGGAATTGTAATCAGGCTTGTGCAGAAGCTATTTTCTCACTTTATACCCTTCATATTTTAATGCTATTTTGTACTGTTGGGCAATGGGCCCCTTTTGTAATTGAGCAGTGAGGTCTAGGTAGTGTGCCTGAATGCATGTGCATTCCCCTTTATTGTTTTCATTATACTTTTAATAGGGTATAATATTGTGAACTAACATCCACTATGGTTTTTCACCTAATAGGGTTTCCACGTAAAAAATATTGGTGTTCTCCATCTCTCTGATGTGTTAATTGTTTATGGTTAATTGCTTATTCATCAAATTTGAGATTAAGTGAAGTAAAGTTTGAAAATTTTATTGTTTTGTGACAACTGATTCACCCCCTCTCTTAGTTGTCTGCCCTTTTTTTTCCAACACATTCATCCTCATCTTCTTTATCACTGGGATTAGGAGGAAACCCCAACAAAGTCAGAGAGTCATTCATGTTACTTGCCTCCTTTTGGGATAAAAAAGACATTTCCTCCAATGACAGGTTGGTGTTAGAATGCACTAGCTCCCCTTCTTCCAAATCGACACCCACTTCAGATTCAAGAACCTTTCCTAGAGATGATTGTAAATTCTCCACCATAAGGGATACCTCCTTAGGTACGTCCCTAATGTCCATAATCACTTCTTTCCCTATGTCCAACATCTCATTTTTTGGGAAGCCAAGGGTTGGAAAATTGGAAACTGGGGCAGAAACCTTGAGGTTCAAGCTAACCAAGTCCTTAGAAACAACAAGAGGTTCAACTAGGATAACCTCTAGGCTTGAGACTAAGGTTTCCTTCCCTTGGAGGACAGTATCCATAGGGAGAAAATAAATTTCAAAAGGTTGATCAACAAAAGCAATCATTGGGGGCTTGGGTAGGTGCTCAAAGAGAGAATTCTCATTAGAAAACTTCTCTCGATAGGTTTTCGCTCACATGAGTCAATGAGGTGACCAAAATTCTTGCACAACTAGTAGAAATGACATGCATTTTCATATTCTAGAGGTTGGGTCTAGTTGCCAAATTTTGACTTGAGGATAGAAGTTGGCAAGACCATATTCACAACCACATTTACACACATACGAGCGAAGACCAGTTTAGATCTCTCTAGAGTGATCTTATCAATGGCCAGAAGAATACCAAAAGAGTTAGCTATACCTTTCAAGATACCTATCTCTCAAAACTTGAGTGGTGGGCTAGGCAAGAAAATGTAAGTTGGAGCCGTGGCACCCAGGTCAGCCGAAGGATCAAAACTGAATTTCCATTTGTAGAGGGAGAGAAAGTTCTTAAACCCAAAGTCAAAGGCCTAGGGGCCACTAGTTAACACCTTAAGCATACCATCATAAACAACAAAGGAGAAAAGGAAGATACCTCTTGCCATGGCATTTATAGTGATGTTGCCTTTGAGATTCCAAGCAGAGGCAACCCATTGACAAACCAATTCAATATTCGGCCGATATGCCAAAAACTTACCAACTAGAGCTAGTTTAAGACTATTTATAGCCTTCAACATTAGAAATTTAGGGATGCCAACTTCCTAGCCAATCACAGAGCAAGAAGTAAGCTCCAAAGTCCTTTTGCCTGAAGCTGGTGAGTCAGAACCCACCAGTTTATCCACGTAAGAAACTGATTCTTCGACAAAGAAGAAAGAGTCAATCCCAAAACTAGGGGATAAGGGAAACTTTCTAGAAATACCCTCAGTCCTTCCCCTTGGGGGAAGGACAAATGTACAAGGAGGATAAGTCACACGGGGACAACTAAGCTAGTTATTGCCATTGCAAACACCACGCCAGACAAAGAGACAACATCCTTAGAATGGGGAGCCTTCTCAAATCCCCCCTGACCATCCTATGAAATGGTCAAATCAGAGCAAGGATCAAAAATTCAAAAAATAGCCAAAGTGGGAAAAGTTGTAGAGCAAAGCTGAGGTGTAAGCCTCTATGTTCA
Source organism: Sequoia sempervirens (assembly GCA_007258455.2). Classification (NCBI taxonomy): domain Eukaryota; kingdom Viridiplantae; phylum Streptophyta; class Pinopsida; order Cupressales; family Cupressaceae; genus Sequoia; species Sequoia sempervirens. The sequence goes on along the minus strand of VDFB02058242.1, from coordinate 739,085,408 downwards.
TTTAAGAGTATTATCAAATATTACTATTCAAGATGCTAGTATTTTTGATAGAAGAACAACATGAGGATTAAGAACCTATATCCCAATGATGGCAATTTGATTAAAATGATCAAGTTTTGTAGTGAGGTTGGGAAAAATGTTGAAGGATGATTTAGATGATGCATGAGATTGGTTGACACGATTGCATGAATTAGGATCTAGTGTATTTGGATGGACTACTTTGGGATTGATTAAGATTGGAGGCTTGGAACTTATGATAAGGGAGATCCATGTCTATGTAAAAGGATGAAATGATGGATAGATTTCTTAGATAGGAGATGGGAGGATTATTAGATGGATGTGTGAAGGAAATGTGAGTATAGAGAGTATCATAGGAAGTAGTTTTCTATGATATTGATAGAGAAGATGGGAGGGATTGGAGGGGATTTTGGAGGAATCTCCAAGGGATATGACATATAGGCATAACATGCTCCATTCTAGATGGGTTATGATGTATATGGAAGGTTGCAAGAGGGATGGATTACATAGAAATTAAGGCTTGTGTTTTCTGAAGCATGCTTGACAAATGCCCCTATCCTTATCAATATTGAGAGGATGTTGGATGAATTGGATATTATGGGATAGATAGGGAGATGGTAATAGATTGGTAGATAGGAGGATGTAGATATGATAGAGGAATTTTTCCCCAAAGTACATAGAGTTCTTGCAGAGAGGAGATTTATGCATAATGTTTTTTTGCTAGTTTTTCATCATGATACTTGTCCTAGGAATAGTTTTCACCATTAACAAATTTTTGTCTTTAATTTTATACTTTAATTTATTTAGTTTTTAAAAATTAATGAGTTTTGGATGTTGGGATGGGATAGATGGAGTTGGATTATTGCAGATGGGGGATATGGAATTAGAGGATGGACTCAAACATTTATTTATGTGGTGATAGTTTCTCATGCTACATAATTATTTTAGATAGACCATGTTGATTGTCATTACATGCATAAATGTATCTAGGAAACTTTTCGATTGCTAAAGCGGCTTCTCTAAAGTGTAAACATGGTACCAAAATAGCTCCAATGTTAGAGGAGGCTACCAAGGATAATATAAGGGATGGGGAGATGAAGAATGAATAGTGATTTATCTGAAAGACTAGATTAAAGGGATGTTATGGTGGACATATGTGAGATGGTGAATAGGGTTTAGAAATATGGGTAGTAGAAAGTATGACATGAGGGAGGCATGAAAAAATGGCATTGTGACCAAGGGAACCAAGACAAACAGTTACACACACCATGTTGGGTGGTGAAGCTTTGGATTAGGATGATGCAATTTAGATGGGGTATTTAGGATTACATATTTTGGGATGTAGGGACCCAAAATAGATGTAGGATTTTTACAGGGACATGGGGATTTGGGGAAGGAGGTATATTTTGGAAGAGAAGACTTGGATGCTTGATTTGGGATTATTTCTTCTTGTTATTTTAGGATCCATGTTATTATTTTCCTTCCTTTGTGATTGGTGGGTGTATGTGGCATTTTGGATTGATTTTAATTTTGGATTATGTTATGTTATATGATGATGAAAAATATAATCATAATTAACAAGACATGTTATGTAACATAAGGAATAGAGAGTCATCATATAACATAGGAACATATGAAGTAGCAAGGAAAACTATGAAAAAATAAGTGATAAAAACATAACATAAGAATAAAAATATAAGGAAATATAGGAAATAAATATTATAAAAATATAACATAAATCATATAAGCATGAAACATAGCAACACAAAAAAAGGAAAATTCCCTTCAAATAGATAAATAAAAACATAAGACATAATATAGAATGTGAACTGAAAATAGAAAATACACAACAAATATAACATAAACAAAAGAATAAATTACAAGAATACGTGCAAAATGAATATATAAAACTAATATAATTATATAAATAAATTTAGTTTAAGAGTGCTCAAGATCACAATAAACATAAGAAAGATCACCCTTTAAGATGTCATCCTCATCCCTAAAATTAGAATCGAGTTATTCTTCCTCAATGACATAGATTTCTTTTTCAATAATATGACTCTCCTCTTGATAATAATTTATACTCTTGGTAAATACACTATTGATAAATGCAATTGGAACAATATATTTTTAGTTCCTGCAGGGAACTATAGGCACCACCAAAACTTAACTAGTTATTAATAACTCTCATTTTAACTAATGAGAACTTGAGAAATTTTTCTATTTGAATTTTTTCAATCTATTATCAATATTATCAATGTATAGATGTGAATTATATAACAAAATATATTTCAAAAATCAATTCTCTTGAATCTAACTGGTACACAATTTTCACCGATATAAGTGATTTTGGCGCTTCCAGATCCAACTAATTTTTAGGAAAAATTTTAGGAAATTTTTCTAATTATGCGAAACACATAGGTAATGACCAAGCAAATCTCATTTTCTTTAAAATAAAATAAAACACAATAGATCATAAGATAGCATGGTTGAACCTCATGCCGTTTATTTTTATTTATTTATTTTATTATATTTTATCTTTTTAACTACATTACATATAATTAAAAATAAAACACAATAGATCATAAGGAGAACATGGTTGAACTTCATGCCGTTTATTTTTATTTATTTATTTTATTCTATTTTCTCTTTTTAACTACATTACATATAATATACTCGTAAGATAAAATAGATATATTTATAAAAATTCTTCACAAGTTAATTTATAGGATTAACCATAAAGTCAATATATTTACTACAACATTCTTTTTAATAATACATTATGCAAATTTTTTTAATATTAAATATAAATATATATTTATTTATACTCATATATATTTATTATATTTTCCATTATATTAAATTCAAATATATAAAATAATCTAATAACAAATTCAAATAAACAATAAATTTTGAATATATTATATTATTAATTTAACAACATATTATAATATTATAATATATATAAAATATATATGTAACATTTATACCATCCATAATATAATTTAATATATTAAATAATAATATTATAATTTTATATTTTATTTTATTTTATTTTGATTTTGTAGCATAATATGGATGGTCCCTTTGGACATAGATGGTCCCTTTAGGCATGGTAGGTGGGAGGCAATAAGTTTTTAAACTAATATATTTAAAACTAGCTTATTTACCATATAAATTAAATAATTTATATAACATTATTTATAAAGATAAGATATACAAAGAATATGTTAAATTATTACCTAAAAAAAAAGTTTTTAAAACTTAGAAAATTGAGTGTGGAAGAACTTTCCTAAATTTTCAAGCTTCTATTTTAATATACTTAAAATTAAAAAATCTTTAAAATCTTTGAAAAAGAAATATCTAAATTAAAGTATTTATAGTTATATAATAAAGCTTACGTCTAATTATAACCCTGACCCTAATTATAACCTTGACGTGAAACCTAACCCTAATTATAATTCTATCTCTAATCAAGTAAACCTTAATCTTCACTATAACCCTAACCCTGGATTTTTTTAATTCATTTCAATCTATTAAATCATGCTATCTATTTTTTTTTATGATTTATTTTTGGTAAATCTTTCATAAGATTATAGGCCCTTTCAAGACTATGTGGGATAAGCATGGTTCAAATTGGGTTATTCTTGAATCTATGCAAATATTTTAGGAGATTTTTTAATTTGTTTCAATTTATAAATCATGCGAGTGTTTTGTTACTTTAATTTTAATTTTAATTTTTGAATTTTCTTTTCAAATATTTGATAAGGTTATGTTTGAATCATTATCCATAATCAAGAAACCATATAAATTATAGTTATAATTAGAAGGTTTTCTTATCATTTTGTATAAGAGGTTGGCCTTTTTGTAAGATAAATTGCCTAATTCTACCATTTGGATGAAAACCAATGGGGTGATTTCAATCAAAGGTAAAACATTCATTTTTGTCTCCAATTAGAAAAATTGACATGGACTTATAAGTTTTCCCCCTAATTTTAAATAATATTATAACATCCTAAAACTTGCACTTACCATTATAATTTCCCTCTCATGCCTATTATAGTCTTCCCAAACAATTTTGAATTTATTAAACACAACTAATTAAAACATAACTATTCTATAACTTTTTTCCTATTATAGTCTTAAACAATTTTGAATTTATTTAACACAACTAATTAAAACACAACTATTCTATAACTTTTTGGCAGGAACTTCGCTGCTTGCAGCTCTTGTTTTTACTTGTTCTTCTTCTTTATTTCAAAGAAACTTCTTAAACATATTTTTTTGAACCACAATAGCATTCTTACCATGAGAAATAGACTTTTTAAATATCTTATACCTTTATTATCTTGCCTTCTTGGAACATGAGTATTTTTTATTCATTAATATTATAAAAAATAAAATATTTCAAGTCATTTTACTTATATAGAATATGATACACAACTTTAAACTCTTTAGATCTCTTGCTCCTATTTTCTCTTAATTTTTCCTATGTGAAACTTGTATAAATTACAAAGATCATTTTTTCATTCATAGAACTTATTTAGGTATTTTTACAAATATATTCAACATAAATGATTGAAATCTAGTGGTATTTTATAACGATCTCTATAAAATTTGGCCACCTTGACTAATTTTATACATTGATTCAAAACTAATGGAATTGCTTTACATTATTATATCCAAGGCACACCAAGTAAGATGCTAAACCTATTTTATGAGTAAATTACATGAAATCACACTAGTAGCTCTTTGTAAACCACTATTAAGTGTAAATTGTTGCATATCAAAGGTTTAACCAAAATCCATGTAGTTATCTTGAATGATATTCTAGAATGTGTATGCTCTCGATGCATACTATGACTTTTAAACCATTTTTCAATGTATATATTATATTGATACACACAATCAATGAGAAACTACATAGATGAAGTTCCTCTAATATTACAAATAAGATTCCTTCTTTAGACAAGAACAAAACATCCAAGATAGGGAAATGGTGTGACAAAAACAAATCCATTCCATACACATAAGATCTTGTTAAAGCGGGTGGTGGGCCTAGCTCGATTGGCTAAAGCATCCTATTGGAGGCAAGAGGTCATGAGGTCTAGTCTCCCCAACACCCTCGTGGTATTGGAGGGCGTCACACCAGCGTCACTGGTAAGGTGTTTTTTTTTACTAGGTGCATTGCAGTTTATAGGGGGCGGCTAGTCGATTCTGAATCTTGTAGTTTAAAAAAAGTATCTTATCAAAGTACCTACATGTAGAGGGATTTCATGAGCTAGACATTTAGAACACAAACCTTAAAGTTCATTATATTAGCAAAAAAATCATGTTGTGCTAGATACTGAAGTAGGGTACCTATAACATTTTTTGATCAATATGTGTAGCATGAAGAACACTATCTTTGAAGCCATAGTCATCCACTTGAATTTTATAACCATGCCTCATCTATAACCTTAAATTTTGTATGGATTACACCTTGTAGTGCCAAATGTATACATGTCACACATCAATACAACTTCTCATATTATATTCATAAAATTTTCAAGGATCTATTATATGATGCCACTCCAGTTGATTCTAATGGCATAATCCTTGGACCTCCTTGCTTCACCATTTCAAAGTTGTGTAAATGACCAATCCTTGGACCACCATACACCATTATGCAATACTTATAATCATGTCACATCAATACATGTAACTCCCTATATCATGTGTAGCTCATGTAAGATTGGGAACCATGGAATACCACTGTATTTAACTTCTTCCTTCATGCACAACTTGCACAACACTTGGAACCATGCTCCATAACTCCAAATATGTCATATAGTTTGTGTGTATCACTCACACAACACTAACAATAAAATGTATTTGAGTTATGCAACTTATTTAAACCTATGTGCACTAGAACACATAGGGAGCACAATCCAAAACTTAAAGCAAAATATCACACAACATCTCAAAAGTATGTGCAACAATCTAGTGTACCTTCTAGAGCTAGTTCATGGCACACCACTAGTAAGAAAATATGTGATTAGAATGGTTGATATTCCATGCGTGTTTCTTCATGGCACACCACTAGTAAGAAAATATGTGACTAGAATGGTTGATATTCCATGCATGTTTCTTCATGGCACACCATTAGTAAGAAAATATGTGAATAAATTCTAATTGTTGGGAGATGAATTCTAGTCACATATTTCTAAGAATTCAACATGTAAGTTAATATATTTATAAGAACTAAATTTCTAATAACTTATGAATTTTGATTCTTAAGAATTTTTTTTTTTTGAAAATTATCTCAATTTATTCTAATTTCAACAGCGGGAAAACATGGAAAAAAATGAGGAGGCTGACAAACTTCAAAGCGAACAAAAATATTTTGCACTTATTTGTATCGTGTGTGTTGTCAATGGGAAAACGACGAAACAAAAACATGGTGAAGAAGAGGACAGAAATTTTAAAACGGTAAATTTTACCGTTATTAAAAAACACGTAGTATGCAGTGGCGCGTAGAGAAGAACTGCCTAGACACAAGTTTCAGCACATTGCAAGAAAGCAGTATAGGGTTTTGGATACAGTGAGGGATTGCGTCGTTTAGAGTTGTAAGAGGACAAAAGATAATGGAAACTATGGCATGTGGGTTTCCTTTCTCAGTCATTATAAGCCCACACAAGGACCGTCACAGGCCATTTCCAACAACTCACCATCATATTTTGGGATACAGAAGATTTAGCTCCAACTTTTTTTTTGATATGGAGCACCAGTGACAGCAACAAACATACCGCTTTCGTCTGCACAAGAGGTAGAATAAGATTCTTTATGTATGTTTTCTTCGTCATTTCAGGGGATGCTGCTTTGTGTTGGTTTGGTTTTTTTAATTGTTATTCATAATGGGCTTTGTCCAGGGGGTTGGCATTAGAAGGTTTGCTCCTCACGGTGGGGATGAAGGGAGTTCTGCTTTTTTTAATATATTGGAGAGATTGTTTGGAATAATGGCTCAGAGTTTCCACAGGCAAGCTTCTACATCAACGCTTTTGATTTTTTTTTTAACTTTAGTTTTATACAGTGGTATCTTCTTTCTTGTACTGCTAATTGGTAAATTCTGTCATCCATAGTTGGATGTAATTGTTTATCTTCTTTCTTACATGTGTCTTGGCGATGCAAACCCAGGCACCCTCCATTTTTCCCTTACTTCTCCTCTAGTTCTAGCAATTAGCACATGAAAGCCCCTATGATATATCAATTTAGTCTATTCCCTTTGACGAACATTTAGGTTATTTTTCTACCCATTGAACTTGAATTTTTCTTTGTTTTTGTTTTCGAAAGATTAAGAAAAGACTGATCTATTAAGTTTCTATGGTATTCAGGGTTTAAATTGTTTCCTCTCTCAAATTTAAAAAAGAAAACAGAGGCTACAGAGCTTTCCTCAATGACATAGGTTTTTGTGTTTCAATTGTCCAGAAAATGCATGCATTCTATTTCTGGCATACACAAAAAATGCCTATGGGATTCCTTACATACAGCAGAATAAGATTTTCCAATGGATTGTATTTGATGGTAGTAGCAGAGATGACAACATAGTATATCTATGCTTCCAGAGTATTGGAACAAGTAAAACTTCTAGAACCTTGGCATTATAGCTACAAGGCGATTATATAATCTATAAATACAATATAGCAACCTAGTCTGGACATAAATTTCAAAATTACTCCTATCTAGCTAGTTTGGCCTTTTTTTGACAAATACAAAGAAGTTATTTTACTTATGCTTGGAACACAGCTCGTATGTATAAACATCAAAACACAAAAAGACTTCATAGCTGTACAAATAAATGACCAGGGTATAGCTCGGAATCCTGAGATTTTGACCAGAGCCCAACGTAACATATTAAGAGAGTCTTTATTTCCTTTGCCTAACTCACCTGTGGATATGTTTAACCCTTCAAAGGATGGAGAAAGAATCTTTGTGGATATCTTTGCTCCCTTGGAATATGGTTCATTCAAATTCCACAATTATACACCTACACCAGGAATGTAGGTGTGCTGTATAAGTTCTGGTTGATTCTCTCAAGCAATGTAAATTATATTCTCCAGACTCTGTTGCATGATTCTTACAATCAATGCAAATTCTATTCTCTCAACTGCGTAGCAGACAAGTAGCCCCATCTAGTAGAAGCTTGATATTTTCTAGCTTCAAAGACCATCATATGTGTGTCCCTCTTTAGGAAAAATATGGATATCAGTATCTTGAATGTTTTTTTTTAACTCAATTAAGGCTCTCCCGCTATGATATTATTCAAATATTCAAAATAATTCACTGCAAAAGAAAGTCACATGTTGTTGATGAGGATATGCTGCTACTGCTCTGGTTGTCTGGTTTGGCATTTAAAATGGAGAAGCAGATTGAAGGCAGTGAACCAGATCAATGTGGAGGCCAGATTGAAATTGGAGAACCAGATCAGATCAAAAGTAGAGAACCATGTCAGTGTAGCTGCTGAAGTGCCTTATTGGTTGTCTTTTGTCACCCTAGATGGTTTACGTTCTCTCTAAACCACAAATGATTTTGTAATTATCCCCTCTTTAGCTCGATTCATCATTTGAAGGTCCACATATACCTGATTTATGATTATCTCACTAGAAAGAAACTAGGGCTAAAATAACCTTCCCACTCTATTTTGCTTCATTGAAATCAAAGTCTAAACAGACTGCATAATGTAGAAGCCGCTGCCTCTTTGGGAAAACATCTGGCTACTCAAATTGCAACCATATGATGTAAATGGAATAGTTGATGTCCCAGCCATAACTAAAAATAGTTGATCTCATTGTTCATCAGGTCGGTTGAATGTAAATCGCCTACCTCAAAGCTAGTCCAAAAAATTAATGAAAGCTGTCATTTTCATGTCACATGGTCGAATAGACATCTTAAAATTCAAATTCAGTCTCAGATTACAACCTCAACATGACCCTCTTCTTAGACTGCAAGTGATGTGAATGAGAATTTTCTCACCTGCTTTCGTATTTGCATACATCAGTGATGCAATTGCAATTGCGATTACTGCTTTCAACAGCACTAAAATGGAGTTTTTAATTGTGGTCTCACCAGTCCAAACATAGACTTAATGCAAATCTCCCTACAGCATCTTGGGACAAGTATAAGTACCAAAAGCCCCATTTAAGGAATCTTTATAAAGAGACCAAATAAATCCCTTGCTTGACTATTTTAAAAACCCACTCAAAGTCCAATTTTAAGCCACAAATTTTAATCCAGTTTGAAAAAGATGTCTTTGATAGAGAAAATCCATAACAAACAAGAGATATTCCAACTTCACTCATTTAGCATTCGTTTGGATGAATTGCAGAAAGCAGGTAGTCATTTAGAGAAAGTAGCAGAGATCTCTTACCTTAGTAGCCTCTGCATTGTCCACTGTAAACAAATTCTCTATCTTTTCCAAGTGAGAGAAAACCATACACTCTCATAGTGGATTACTTATAAGTCATAAATATTAATGGACTCAACCAATCTCTGCAATATAAGATTATCTATGCTCTATCCTAGTCAAGAGACTGTATAAAGAACTTCTCTATGGGAAGTGGATCTCCTTTAAGTGCTCCAATCGCATAAAGAAATCAAAATTTCTGATCACTCAATCAAGCTAGAGCTATCATGACCATGCTCTCTATACCTATGAGTCAATGACTCGTAGAACTCACAAAGTCGACATAGAAAGCTGCTCATGGTAGAAAAATTGTATCATCAATTATTTCAATGTACCATAATCTCTAAGTAAACCATTTGTCACTATTTTTCCTAAAGTAGCATGACATTCACCAAAGATATATTAAGGGAATTTGTCTTTTCCTTGTATGATAATTATCAGGTTGAAATGATCTCTGTTTTTAATGATCACTTAGGTATTTCAAAGGTTGAAATAGCAGCCCTTTTGCTAATGTTTATTGGATGATTTTCAGTGGATTATGTATATGAGGATGTCAATTACTCTGATCTTATGATCGATAACTGGCTTCCATAGACAATCCACTTGTAGAGTATAAATTACTGAAAATGAAATCCAGTAAGCCTTAAAGTATAATTTGTTTGGGTTGAAGAACTTGTTACATAGTAAATCTTCCATGATACTGTGCACAAAGATTATAATCAGCTTGATTAAGAAGCTTGATGTTGTTTCTTCATACTATACTTTTCGTTAACCAAATCCTAACTTGGTGTACTTGTATATTATAGCTAGAGTACACAGATTTATAGGTATTAAATACACTCAACTCTAATTTTTAGAGCACAGATATAGGCCAATAGTGTGATAGTGCTTCCAAGTTCCAACTGTTAAAATACTGAACAAAAAGGAAAGATAAATATACAGAGGATTGGGAAATCTCAATGCAGCATACCTCCCCTTATTTATTATCTTCCACATATAAATATATTACTTATCACAACCACCTCTGAATAATTGGGCACAACGACCTAGGCATCAAATAATCATAACAAAAGTGGCAATTTAAGTACAAACTAAGAACTTAAGTACTCTAGCAAGGTGGTAAATGTAGACTTCAGTACTAGGAATTTAGAATTAGATACATGCAATAAAGTATTCTAAAATACTCCCTTAATCTTGTCATGGATCAACTATATGCAGTCAATTATTCTCAATTAGAATTCGTATGAATTGAGGATGTATAATTTCCAAACTTATGTGGTATCTCACGTTGATGATCATGGGTCCTAAAATCTACAAAAAATCCATGTCCATTATCTCTACTTTGCGATTGTATTTAATGCAGGTTGACTCCAAAATGCTACAAATCTTAAGTACAACATGATAGTTAATCACGAGTCCATTTATGTCCACTATAAAAAAACTCTCTTATCTTTTCCAAGTGAGAGAAACCCATAGTCTGTCATAGTGGATTACTTATACTGTAAGTCGTAAGCATCCATGAACTCAACCAATCTCTGCAATATCAGATTACTCATGCTTTATCTTAGTCAAGAGTCTGTATAAAAAGCCTCTCTATGGGAGGTGTATCTCCTCTAAGTGCTCCAATCGCATTAAGAACTCAAACTGTCTGATCTTTCAATCAAGGTATATTGATAGGTCCCTGAGCTATCACCACTGAGCTCTCTACACTTGTGAGTCAGTGACTCAGAACTGGCAAAATTGACACACAGAAAGCCGCTTATGGCAGAAAAACTTTATTATTACTTATTTCAATGTACCATAATATGTATATAAACCAGCTGTCACTATTTGGAATTTCACCAACAATCTTGGTCTCTCCATCACAACTCTGCATCAATCATATATTCATCGTGAATTTTCCAACCTATGCATGTGTTCCATAACCATGTATGAAAGTCAATTCGATAATGTAGGTCATAATATGGTGTATCAACATATATCAAAGGATCTTGATGAAGAAAAATTGGTTGTACTAAATTACAACATTGTGCAAGTACACACTATAAACTCTAATCTCTCTCAATCAATGAAGCTAGATGTTTCAACATTTCTAACAATATGAAGTATTTCAAACAACAATATCTCCTGCAAATGATTCAACTAATTATGTGAAATGGCTCAAAAAAAAAACTCTGACAATGATGGAACTCAACCATAAAAATGTAGAAATATATATAAGTACATATATAGCTAAAAGTATTCAATAACATTCTAAATATTTTTGCTTCTAGAACAGATTTTTCCTATGAAAATATTCCTTGAGAAACACAACTAGCAATATATTCATATCAATCAGTACAAAACCCAAATGATTGGACTTTCTCATCTAAAATCTTCTGTGGGTTTTCAAATTTTAGATTATTCAATCGATAAATTTGTGTACATCCAGGACACCACCTAACAATCAGGCAGGCCTTTCTGTATCTAAAATTTTAAATTTTCTGCATGTTGTAATTTTTTTGGTTACATTGCATATTTCCAAGGCACCATCTAACAATTAGGCCTTCCAATAAGTCAAATTTCAGATTGCTCAGCATTTGATATAATTCTTGTGTATATTCAGGACACCATCTAATGATTAGGCCTTCTTGTGTCTAAAATCTTCTGCTTGTTTTCAAATTTCAGATTACTCAACCTTTAACATATTTCTTGTGTATATATAACACATCAGCTACTGATTAGGTCCTTCAAATTTCTAATTTTTTTTGTTTGTTTCCGAAATTCTGTATTTCTAGTCAGTCTATGTTGGCTCTCTAAAGCCAAGATTCACATCAATATGGCTACTTATTAAATTTCATATTATTGGGAGAGGCATTCTTTTTCTTTAAAATGACCAAACAATTTCTTGTTTAAAAAAAATTTACTATCAAAATCTGCAATCAATTTTCTTCTGATATTGTTTCAGCATTAAATTTTCCACCACAAAAATTAACTCTAATTTCTCATTGTTTTTGTTCTAATACTACTTAAATAGACTATTGATAATAATACTGGTAGATTTTATTTGTATCAATCTTTTTATGAATAGTTCAACTTGTCCGCACATTTCACAAAAAAGCCTGATTTGGCTCAGTTGCTCATTCAAAAGCTACACAATCAAAGACTAAAGGAAATCTGCATTTTGACTTCTGCTTATGCAGCAAAGATGAGCATGTTCCAACAATTCATGGGACAGTAGCTCCATTGCTTCAATCAACACAAATTCCCAACTTGCTTTTAAGTTGGACTCCAAGACATTCAGTTCCCATTTTGATGGTATAGTCAATGGGGAAAGTTCAATGCTTAGATTCACAATTTGGAGGCATATTTCAAGATGCCATCACATCTCATAGAGCCCCAACAAATCAAATAGTGAAGGTCCATAAACAATCAAGTTGTTTCCTAGTTGTAATCTCATGTTCAACTTCTAGAGGTGACTAGAAGTTGACAACCCAACAAGAAATTGATACTTGGATAGATTTTAAGGCAACTATTTGGACACAGTTTTATCTCCATAATTATAAAGAAGAGCTATTGGCACAATGGCTCCATCTTCATTAAACAATTGGCCAATTAGTCCAATAATACATAGAGTAGCTCAATTGCCTATCCATCAAGTTGGGGGTATAGGATATTAACAATGTACCTTTATCTATGCACTACAATACAAACTTGCATGCTTACCTTGGTCACTTGTGCAACCCTATAAAACTTGCATGAAGTTCCTAACATCATGCCTCATCCACAAAATTCCAAGAACCATGCCACAAAAATGTGCACAACTTCCTAAATCATGCACCACTTGTGTAGACCCAAAATGCCATATCATGTACCTATGCACAACTTCTTGCTTTATGTGTAACTTGTCTAGCTCCATAAATCATATCATGTAGTACAAAAGACATCCTACAACTCTTGTGCAACCCTTTCATCATGTACCACTTGCACAATACCAAGGATCATGCTACACAACTTGGAAGAAAACTCTAATGAGTTTTAAACATCAAGGGGGTAAATTTTTTATTAAAACAAGGAAACGTTACAAAGCAAGGGCATTAAATGGCCCTATCAATATCAACCAAGTGATCCAATTGATGAGACAAATCTGGGGGTAGTTGACCCCGATCCACCAAATTCCAATCATGAATATGATCAGAAGCCCATTTAGCCAAGCAATCAGCAACACCATTCCATTCACGAGGAATATGATTGAAAGTAATATACTCCAGAGAGGCAGAAAGAGTGAGAATTTGTTCCACAATCAAAGCCAGCTGCCAGCTCACATCCCAATTGACTGCCCTGCTCCATAGCCAATAAAATGGCATGTGCCTCCATAAGATTATTTGTATGAAGACCCTTATACACCGAGAAAATAAACTGAACATCTCCAGAGCTATCCCGGCCCACCCCCCTAATGCCAGCATGACCAAGATTTCCACGAGAAGAGCCATCCGAGTTGAATTTTAGGACTCCAAGAGGAGGAGGGGTCCATCTTCCCTCCCTATTCACCTTCGGGGTAGGATGCCTGCACATAGGGCAAAAGTCAAGATCTTGGTCCAATCCCATGTGCAACACCTCAAAATATATGCAACATTTTAATACATGCAAGTAACCATTGGGCACAACATCTAGAGTGGTTTCATGACAAGAAACCTATCACTAAAAGAAGCAATGGAGATTTAAGCCATTGGAAGATGAAGTCACACACTATTGAACTTCCATATCGAACTTCTCTCATTCTAAAACAAAGAAAAAATGGTGAGGGGTGATGAATGGGTTCACCCCAAAGACCTATTTTCCTAATTTCATTCAAAATGCAAACTATAATATGCAAATGAAGAACAATAATCAAATCTGACTAAAACAGTAATCAAAAGGCAGATCTGGAAAGGGGAAAAGGATGTGTACCTTTCACCAAAAGTCACCTTTTGAAGCTCACTAAGGACTCATTCGCCCTATGGCGAATGGGTCATGGCTAGGGTTTCTAAAAATTAGTTTATGGGTTCTCTTCTTCTCGGACTGCACCTCCAGATTCTAGGTGCTCACAGTCTGACAACTGGAAATAAAATCTATATAAAAGTTTCCATGATTTGACAACTTTTCTTGCAACTTTGACAACTTTTCAACATTCTTCAATTTTGCTCTTCAAAGGATCTTCAATATAAAATTTGCAATCACACATCAAAGAGAGAAAAATGTTAGGCAAACCCCATTTTGGTAATTAGACTTTGAAATGAAACAATGAAACATGAAAGAAGGAATGATGAATGAACAACAATGTCACAACTCACTAGACCTTATTTAAACCTTGGATTGTAGATCTGCAAACTAGCTTGAATTGGCTTCAATGGATGAGGATCTTGATCATGAAACTTGATGTGAAACAATGCCTTTGATATGCTTGAATAGATCTTGAACACTACATCACCATATTAGCTCAAACAACATGCATAATGCAATATGACTTTGACATGATGGAAGGAATCTTGATTGTTGCAATAATCTTCTACAAATCTACCCTTGAATGCCTTAGAAATGCTCTTGAATGCTCTATCAATGCTCTTGAGGTAACTTGAATTGCTTAGATTCTTAGGATGAAACATAATGAAATAACCTTGTATTTATGCATATCTTATCATTAATTTCTAAAATTCAAATATCACAATTTGACATTGAATTATGGATTTGAAATCATTAAAATACCGCCAAAAACATATTTGAAGGGGGGTCCTAGGGCCACTTACCTCTGACACACATCGGTCAATGTTAAAAATTATGTAAAATTAGGGTCCTAGATCTAAGTGAGGACCCATTCACCCTATAGCGAATGGGTCCTAGGTTACTTACCTAAGACACACATCTTCCAAAGTTAAGTGTTGTGAAATGACATTTATGAATGTTTGGTTTTATCTCTCAGAATTTGCATTTAATTAGGCTTGTATTTGAATTAAAGGGGCCAATTTAGGCAAATTAAGCTCAATCAATTAATAAAGCCTTGGATTAATGTGAAAGTGTAAAGGTACACCTTACAACACCAAAAATAAGGTGCAATTATTCCCATTTTATTTAAAAGGGCCCTAAACTTAATGTGAATATGTAAAACATATTACAACACTAAATTAAAGCATAATTAAGCTCATTTTATTATCAATTATTCCCAAATTAAGTGTGAAAAAGGGATACTTTTTCCTACACTACACCTTCTTAGCTTTGTAAGTCTACATACAATTTAGCACTAATTTATTTAACTGACACAACTAGAACTAGCTAAAAAACTAGAAGATTAACAAAATCTAATAATTGACATAATTAAGTCAACCCCAATCCATGTCAACTACCAACAATTCAATGTTTGTGGCTAAAAAAGGGAGTAGTACATTGCCCTTCCCATCCACCATAAATCCAACAAACCTCTCAATAAACCGTGCTTTAGTTTTGCATGCGAAACTCCACATCTTAATTATGGTGAATGGGAAGAGCAATAATCTATAGCTTTAGTTTTGTACATGCCAAACTCCATGTCTTAATCAAGGTTGTCTAGAACTTGAGCATAGCCCATGGGTCTACTTCCAAATCCTGATATTTTGAATCTTTGCAACTTTGTAAAAGGAATGTCTAGCCTAACTTTAACCTATATTTAGGACATGAAGGTTTTCATGTGGAAAAGGGAAAACCAATCGTTGGGATGCTTTCTAGCTTACTTCTTTGTATTATGGGATTTGGTCTTCTCATTCTGTTGTGTCTGATGTTTTTTATTACTCAAACTACTAGACCTTTATACAATTTTTTTTGAATGAAATAGATGAAAGAAAACATGCATTTGGAAAGTGCAAAAGAATCTCTATCACATGTATTGCCTCCCAGAGATTTTATTTGTGGATTAAAAGTCTATGCAACAAAAACCGGTTTACCAACTTTAATAGCAAAAGTGGAGAAAGAATTACCTAGTAGAGGGATAATTCAACCTAACTTTGATCCAATAAGTATCTCATTAATGCTTTTCCAATACTGTTTTCATTTCTTTTTCATCAAGTATCCATCTTTGTTAACTAGTTCATTTAATTGTAACTCAATGTGATGAGCTTTTGTAGACTATCGTTTAAAAAATAAATGGAACAAGTCATTATTTGAACTCTGTGAAGAATGAATAAATGAAAAAGAGATGTACTTACTACACACATAGTTGCATGCTTATAAAGCTCCAAAACTTGCAAAATTTGCCACATATCACAATTCAGTCATTTTTAGGAATATTTAATGGGCACAGTTTTTCTTGAAGAAAAATTTAGTGTCATATATCTGGATGTTTTTCATATGAAATCTTATTGTAGCTGGAAAGTTATCTCTTGTAGCAAGCTCACGAAAGAGGATACTCATTGAATTCCACATTATGTGAACATGCTTGTATATATGAGAACTTTATTGTCATCATGGTTTCCTACCCCCATTGCTAGTTTCACACTATTTTTGTTAGATTTATATAACCCTAAGAAATTGGGTTTGGTAGAATAGTTGACTAAATTGGAAAATACGGTTCAGGATAGCCTATGGGAACACTCAGGGTCTGACCTGGGCACCTTGGGGTGGACCTTGGGTAAAAATGTGCATTGACATTTGACATTTTGTAAGTTTATATTTGTCATGTCACTACCATGAGATTGTAACGATCTCTTGTAAACTCGTTTTAAAATAATAAAGTAAAAGTATAAGACCATTATTATTAATGTAAGAAAATCAATTATTCACTCTTCCAAACACAACAAATGATCTAAGAGAGGATCAACAATTTGAGAGGGATAATATTAGTGAAATTAATTATCCCTCAAAGTGATTAAATGAAGGAAAGGATTTGTTAAGCAATTAATTGAGGACATGACTTTTGGTGGAAACATTACAATGAAAAGGTGTGACCTTTAGCCCCATCATGGGTATAAAATGAAGGATGTCTCAAATGCAAGGATCATCGATTGGATTGAAAGGAGAAAATATGTTACTCAACAAAGATAATATCTTCTAAATATTAAATTGTCAATCATCTTCATTAAGACATTCACTACTCAGGCAATCTGCAAATTAGATACATCAATTAGTCTTAATTGCAAATATATAGTAAAATATCAAATAGGTTCTAAATATTAGAAGGCAAGGAGGTAGACCTTAGAGTTATTTGCAACTCAAGGACAAAATCAATAACTATTACACTTGTTGTATAGCCATCTCATGTGTTAATAACTAGCACTTGCACCGGGGGGGTGCAAGGGTTACGCCGATAGAGATTATATGTACTGAATATATAGTCTCTAATTTTGAACAACACAGGCAACAAGAAAATACATTTAATCTAACTAATTGGGCATTTGTCTGAGATTGTACACTCTTTATCCACTCCAAGCACAGCCTTAGAATGCACCACTCACTGCAGCCTTTTTGCAGGACTCAGCAACCATTGCAGCTCATCCTCATGATTGGAGGGCTAAACTGAAATCTGCTCTCCTTTATCTGCACAACACACACCAATAACATTCATGTGGTCAACCCATCATCACACACATGGCCAAGAATATATTACTGGCAAAAGCATAAACTCAGAAAAATATACCACTAATTTTATATGACTTTTCATCGCTTCACATTTGATACGATTTTTTGCCGATTCGATACAATATTTTACAGCTGTAAGATTGAATGTGGAGCGGTGATGACATAAATATGTAGATGCAATTCATAAAGGCAAATAATGCCAATATGAGATAGTTGATTCTAGAGATTTCAAAGATTTAGACTATAAGGGAGATGCTAGTAACTGTGATGAAAATGGTCCGCATGGAGAATTAGAAGAATCAGAGGAACTTTTTCGTCATACTTCTAAAAAAGAAGAAAGTCAGCAAGAACCTCTTACATTTAAGGAATTGGAAGGTGCAGAGTTTGACGTGCATGATCATCAAGATGGAGCCCAAAATGACAGTTGCTGCAAACGAAGAGATGCTTCTTTGCAAAGAACAATGCCTGAGGGAAGAAAATTTTGGACTAAATGTAGAGTATTGTTCTTAAGAGAGGACTGGTTCAGAGGAGTTAGAAGATTTCAAGGGTAATGTAGCTCAAA
Organism: Sequoia sempervirens; assembly: GCA_007258455.2. Lineage (NCBI taxonomy): Eukaryota > Viridiplantae > Streptophyta > Pinopsida > Cupressales > Cupressaceae > Sequoia > Sequoia sempervirens. The sequence goes on along the minus strand of VDFB02058242.1, from coordinate 739,066,821 downwards.
AACATGAACCCAACCAATGTGGGACAGTTGACTCTAGTTATTTTCAAGGTTTAGATTCTATGGTAGATGAAGTTAATAAAGTGAACAATGTCAAAATCAGACAGTTGATTCTAGAGATTTGAAGATCTAGATTACAAGGGAGGTGCAAGTCATTCTGATGAAAATGGTCAATAAGGAAAATTTAAAGAATCAGAGGGAAAAAATAATCATACTCCTATCAAAGAAGAAAGTCGGTAAGAACCTGTTGCTTTTAACGAATTTGAAGGTAAAGAGATTTATGTGCATTACCATCAAGGTGGACCCAAATAACATAGTTAGTGCAAACGAAGAGATGCTTCTATGCAAAGAATAATGCCTGCAGGAGGAGAAATTTGAACTCAATGTCAAGCACTTTTCTCAAGAGAGGACCGATTCAAAGTCAGATGATTGTAAGGACAATGTAGCTCATAAAGGTGAACCATACCAATGTAGGACAAATGACTCCAGTTATTTTGAAGATTTAGATTACAAGGGAGATGTTTGTCATTCAGATGAAGGTCAACACAAGGAACTAGATGATTTAAAGGAAAATTTCTATCCAATCATATAACAAAGCTCTAGTGAGACAAATCAATCTAAGGAAATGGAATGTGGAGAGGCTGATATGCATGTTCATCAAGATGAACAGAGTGAGATAGTGTTTGATGAATAGTTTGCACAGGAGGAGGAATTTGAATCCAATGTAGATCTGTGTCTGCAAGAGCAGTCTGAATCAGAGGAGTTGGAAGATAGCAAAGTAGATATAGCTCATAAAGGTGAACAATACCATGATGAGACAGTTGATTCTAAGCACTTTGAGGACTACCAGCCACCATGATGAAATAGACAAGCATAGAGAATTAGAAGATTCAGAGGAAAATTTAAGTCCTATCAAAAAGCAATGCCAAAACAAGATAGCTCAATATATGGAGCTTGAATGTGCAGACGTCGATTTGCATTTTCATCAAGATGGACACAAGAATGAGATAGTTGTTGCATATGAAGGTCTGCTTTTGTGCAAAGAACAATGCTTACCGGAGGAGAAATTTGAATCCAATATAGAACAGTGCCTGGAAGAAAGGACTGATTCAGAGGAAGACTTGGAAAATCATGTGGTAGATTTAGCTAATAATTGTGAACAATGCCAATAAGAGACTGTCAATTCTAGTGATTTTAAAAGTTCAGATTACAAGGAAGGTGTTAGCTATTGGGATGAAAAAGGCCAAAATGGGAGAGTCAAGAATTAGAGGAAATTTTTGATCAAATCAAAGAGAAAATCTAGCAGGAAACAGTCGAGGAAACCAAATGTGTGGCAAATAATGTACACGTTCATCAGGATGGACAGCAGAATTTTGTATTTCATGCAAATGAAAAGCTGCTTTCATTCTAAGAACAATGCCCACAAGAGGAGAAATTTGAATATAATGTAGAGAACTCCCCTCAAGAGGACTGAATTAGAGGAGTTCAAAAATTGCAAGATAAATGAAACCCATTATGGGGAACAATACCAATGTGAGGAAATTGATTCTAAGGATTTTGAAGTTCTAGATCACAAAGAATGTGAAGGCCATATTGATGAAAATTTCCAAGACAATGAAATAGTAGATTTAGAGTGATTCTAAGGATTTTGAAGTTCTAGATCACAAAGAATGTGAAGGCCATATTGATGAAAATTTCCAAGACAATGAAATAGTAGATTTAGAGTGACATTTCTGTCCTAGCAAAGAATAATTCCAAGAGGAGACAATTAAAGATGGACACCAGAATCAAATAGTTATTGCATATGAACAGATACTTCTGAATAAATAACAATGGCTAAATGAGGAGATATTTGAATCCCATACAGAGCAGTGGCAACAAGAGATGTCTGGCTTAGAGGAGTTGGAAAACAGAAAGATAGATGTAGCTCATGAAGGTAAACAATGCCATTTGGAGGCAATTGATTCTAGGGATTTTGTAGCTTTAGGTGAAGGTGCATCTCATGAAAATGGATCATGCCAATAAGGGAAATCAATTTAAAGGATTTTGAAGGTTTTGATGAAGGGGCATCGCATAAGAATAGATGAATACCAAAGGAAGATGAGTGAGTCTGAGGTATTAGATAATCTGCATATCTCTGGTGAAGAATGCAAAGAGAATATAGTTGATTTAGCAGAGATGGGACAAACAGAAAATGTACATTTTTCCAAGGAACAGTACCAATAGAATATAGTTGATCCTGAAGAAACAATTGATTTAGAAAATGTGAATCAATACAAACAATGCCAGAGCGTGGATATCAATGGTAAGGAATCAGAATATTCTATTGGCAATGCTCTTATTCTCAAGGGGTTGTACCCAAATGAGATTGTTGATCCTAAAGATCCTGATAATGAAGACCAAAAAACTCAGAGATTTTTCCTGAGCTAGAGGGAGTTCATACAAACAATTCTGAAAATTCAAGCACACATACACATTGTCACAATGGCGAAAAGGACTTACCTCCCTAAAATCATCGCAAGTGACTTACCTCAAGACTCTGCACAAATTGTGTCAGAATGTTAACGATGCCGATAAGAAAATATGGGCAGACTATGTAGGAAGAATTTTACGGAACCCTAGAAGAAGTGTCGGGCCCCAAATTCTGAAATGAGTTCACAGCCCCCCCGACATACATCATTACAAAGAACACACAGTCTGATTTGCCAACCCCGGGGTCTTGTTTGTTTAACTGGTTGATCGCTAAAGCCATGGACTGTATGCACTTGTAGCAGTTGTATACACCGCTCTGCCACCAATTGCAGTTCCTCCACATGCCCTTGGTCTCCATCGCCCTTTCAAATGCCTTCAAACTGTCGATTCCATTGTAGGACTCTAAACTAGTGACCAAGTCCTCTGCTTTGAGCCCGCATCTCATCTTGATCCCCTGTTCTGGAAAATGATTGTAATCAGTTAGGAGTTAATATCTCTTTTCACGCGTGACGCAAGGAAATCTGATATGATTTTGGAGATCCAATTTCTATTCGACGGCAACCCAAAACCTATAAATCATTCGCTATTTAACGGTAGTTAGGAGTTAATATCTGTTTTCACGCGTGACGCGAGGAAATCTGATATGATTTTGGAGATCCAATTTCTATTCGACGACAACCCAAAACTTGTAAATCATTCGCTGTTTAACGGTAACCTAGCAGTTGTTTGACGGCGTGAGACAGGTTTCAGGCCGAAACCTCACACCATATATAGCCTATCGGCTAACTATTATGGTATGCTTTTTCATGATTATTATATGTAATGAAATATTTTTTTATTATCATAGTTTGTATTTATTTTACTTATCAAGCAACCATGAGGAGGAACGAGGGAGATAGCAATAGGTTGAGCAGATACTAGACTTCTTCCTAGGTACACCACTCCGTGGTGGATGATTGTGTGTCTGCCACCTGGATTCAGGGGTGATATCCTCCCTTGGGCTTAGGGAGAGGATGTCTACATGCCTCCTATGGTAGCATTTTTCCCAAACCTCTACATGGATTGGTTGTTGAGATGAATTTAAGGAGTTTCAATCATAAGAGGGATGGATTAGGAAACAAGAGTAGGGAATGCAAATACAAGTTTGTTCGCCAAGTACACCACCCCATGTTGGGTGATTGTGTGTGCCACTTTAGGGCCAAGAGGGATGGTATATCTACTCTGTGTGCCACTTTAGGGCCAAGAGGGATGGTGTATCTGCTGGATAGCATGCTCCTCATCCAAGTCCAGTTATGATCTAACTTCCAATTTGCATTATGGATATCGTGTGGTTTAAATTGTTTGAAATAGTTAGGTATTTGTTTTAAATAGATAAGACATTTATTATATATGTTTGATCATATGAATAATATTTCAATATTATCTAACATGATTGTAGGACCTAGACCAAGATTTGTCTAGCTTAAAGTATTTAATTGTTAAGTTGAAACCCTAACTGCATTAAACTTATGATTCTTGGGCAAGAATTAGGGTTATCCCAAAAGGGGACATTACAATTGGTATTAGAGCATGTTCCCACCACCTTGCAGGACATACCTACCTTAACTATGTCCTACCTTAACTGCCATTCAATTAGACTTGACTATTCAACCTTCTTCTCAAGTAGGCCAATAATGCATTTCTATATGCATGTGCCTTCCATGTGTATACTTTGTGACTCACGTACTCATGTGAATACTTTGGGACTTATGTGTATTCGTATACTTCATGACTTACGTGTATTCATGATAATACTTTGTGACTTACGTGTATCCATGAATGCACTTTGTGACTTATGTGTATTCAAGTGTATACATTGTAATGTATGTGTATTCATGTGAATACTTTGTGACTTATGTGTGTACTTTGCATCCATGAATGTACTTTGTGATTTACATATATTCAAGTGTATACTTTGTGACTTGCGAGTATTCAAGTGTATACTTCACGACTTATGTGTATTCATGTGTATACCTTGCGATTATGTGTATTCATGTGTTCGCGAGTATACTTTGTGACTTATGTGTGTTCATGCGACTTATGTCTATTCATGGGTATGCTTTGTGACTTATGTGTATTCATGTGTACACTTTGTGACCTACATGTATACTTTGTGACTTCATGTGTATACTTTGTGACTTATGTGTATTCATGTGACTTACTTTGCGACTTACGTGTATTTATGTGTGACTTGCGTGCATTCATACATATGACTTACGTGCATGCTTCGTGCCTTATGCGTATTTATACTTCGTGTATTACATGTATCTATGTGTTTGCTTCATGTTAGATGTGTCTTCAACAAGATTACACAATGTGTGTTTACGATTACTTTATTACAAAAGTGTTAAAAACATTGTCTATCAAAATACTTCTTGGACAAATTAACTTATCTAAAATTAAATGAATATTAGTATCCAAATGCAATGATGAAGAATTGTAACTATTGAAGGGAAAATGTGTGACTCCCTCAAATTTAAGATATAAAAGGGAGAGTATTTCATTTGTGAAAAGGCATCCATAACATCATTGAAGAATTCAACTGGGAGTGGAATCTTAAGTGATTTTACAAGTGAATTAAATTAGGTTATCAAGAATAGGGATGATGTGAAATAAATATAAAGGAAAAATCAATTAGCTGCCCACATCACTTATCTATCCATCAAAATCAATGCACCAAACAATAACTTAATAAGGAGCATGTAGCTACGAAAGCCTTTTATCCCAACTACAAATGCTTTCTTGTCCACATGGCAACGAAAGAAATTTCCAATGGCATCAATGAGCCCTTGGCTCAAGAAAATCCAACCATGGATATTTTAAACCCTCCAAGATATGAGTTCAAAGTAAAGTCTTTATCATATACAATTTTTTACTTTGAAGTAGATTTCATCCCTCACATGACAATAGGGACTTACATAAAAGACACAATTAACATCTAGACACATCACATCAATAAATCCATAAACTTTAGATTAAACTCATAAAAACCTAGTTTGAAACATCATAGAGTGAATTACTATCATTAACATCTAAGTCTAATTTCAATCAAATCTGATATAATAAAAAATTTGAGCATGTACAACAAAGACAACCCAAATCTTTAGAAACATATAAATAATATATTTTGACTCTCAAAGAGACCTTAGGAGAAATTTTGGGAGAGAACCATAGACACTCTGATTGAGGTTTTTGTTTTGAGATTTATCGGAGAATGTATTCATCAAGTTTCATTGCAACAAGAACACATTTATTCTATTCATTTTGGGTAAGATCATAATACACAAAGGAGTAACACATATGATCTACCTCATATGCATAGAAATAATGGCAATGCATGGATCAACATTGTATTCTACAAAATTGATCCAACAAACTTATCTTATAAACCAAATTCACTTCTATATGCAATATCTAGAGTAGATCACTTCATCCAATGGCCCTCTTCTCTTAAGACCTTTTCTTGGTCGAGGTAACTCCACATTCATCCAATGGCCCTCTTCTCCTAAGTCTTTTTGGAATTGTTTATTATTTATTCAAATTGCTTATGTGAGTATATCTTTGTCGTCTCTCTATCCTCATTCTCCGACTCTTTATGTTTTTTAGTCATTCATTATTTATTTATTCATATCTATGTCAGTCTTTCTATATTTTTATTTCCTTAACTTTAATATTCGTTTTTGATATTTTTATAGGTTTTGTCTAGTTTTTGTCTTTTGACTTTCTCTCACAACCTTTCTTTTGTTGTCTCACCATGTTCCTACCTATTTCTCTTTATTTATTTATTTTATATTCATTTTTTACTATTTATCTTTCACTTCTCGTTCTATCTATTTTATATCTAGATCTATTTTCCTATTATCTTTCCTTGCATCTAATTTTTCAAGCCCATTCCTTCCCTTCATGTTTTCTCTCTTTCTCTTTCTCCTGCAATTTTTAATATATAACATGTTTTCAATCATTTAACAATGTTAGAGACATATATAGTAATTGGCTTATCTATGCTAAAATTGAATTAAAAAACCGATCTCCATACCCTCATTCTCTCTCCTAAGAAAGAGTAGAAGTTGGGTTCATCTGAAAGCCCACACAAATAGCAGAGAAGACTTAAGTCGTGGGTATGCTCCCACAGTCTTGAGCTTGAATTTGAGGTCTGAGTTTACTTGATGTACATGGCTTGTAAGATGTTGCATACATTCCCAAGGGATTAGTCTTGCCTTGACATGACACCCCTTCTTGACCTCAATTTGGAAAAATGTAAGACCAAGGTAAGGCGTGTTAAGTGTTGGGTTGGGTCATAGGGATACCCCTGAATCAACAAAAAAGAAGGAATAGAAGTTCATAACTTTTTATTGTCTTTGAAAAGGGTTTAGATTGTAATATTTTGATTAATTGGAGGGCAATTTATAAAAAAAATTATAATGTGAGTTTAGTGTACCTGTTGATTGATACACCAACAATCCATTCTAAGTAACATAACATCGTTCTTTTCTGACCTTTGGATCAAAGGTGCCTTAGAAATTTTTTTATCCATGTGACTCAACTCATCTCTTTTCGACCCCAAATTGGAAAAATGTAAGGTGGGTTGGGCATTGGGTTGGGTCACAAAGATACCCCTGAATCAACAAAAAAAGAAAGAGAAGTTCATACTTTTTTATTGTCTTTGAAAAGGGTTTGGATTGGAATATTTTGATTAATTGGAAGGCTAATTTATAAAAAAATCATAATGTGATTTTACTGTACCTATTGATTGATACACCAACAATCCATTCATATTAAGTAACATAACATACTTCTCTTCTGCCCTTTGGATCAAAGGTGTCTTAAAAGAATTTATATTCTTGTGACCCAACTCACCCTTTTCCCACTCCAACTTGGTAGAATATAAGACCAAGGTAAGGCGGGTTGGGCATTGGGCTAGGTCACGGGGATACCCCTGATTCATTAAAAAAAAGGGAGAAAAGTCCACACCTTTTTATTATCTTTGAAAGGGGTTTGGATTGGAATATTTTGATTAATTGAAGGCCAATTTACAAAAAAATCATAACATGTAATTGTTGATTAATACATCAAGAAACCATTCGTATTAACATAACATCCTTGTCTACCCTTTGGATCAAATGTGTCAAAGAAGAATTTATATCCTTATGACCCATCTCACCCCTTTTTGTCCCCAACTTGACAAAATGTATTTGACCAAGGTAAGGTGGGTTGGGCATTGGGTCAGGTCGCAAGGATACCCTGAGTCAACAAAAAAGAAGAAATAGTTCATACCTTTTTATCATTTTTGAAGGGGGTTTGGATTGGAATATTTTGATTAACCGAAGGCTAATTTATAAAAATCTTATAATGTGATTTTAGTGCACCTGTTGACCGATACACCAACAATCCATTCATATTAAGTAACATAACATCTTTCTTCTATACCCTTTGGATCAAAGATGCCTTGCAATTTTTTTTTATCATTGTGACCCAACTCACCCTTTTTTGATCCCAACTTGGCAGAATGTAAGACCAAGGTAAGGTGGGTTGGGTGTTCAGATAAATCGTAGGAATAACCTTGTGTCAACAAAAAAAGAAGAAATAAAATTTCATATTTTTTTTATCATTTTTGAAAACGGTTTGAATTGGAATATTTTGATTAATTGGAGGCCAATTTGCAATAAAGTGATAATGTGATTTTAGTGTACCTATTGATTAATACACCAATAATCCATTTGTATTAAGTAACATAACATCATTCTCCTCTGCCCTTTGGATCAAAGGTACTTTAGAAGAATTTATATCCCTGTGACCCAACTCATCCTTTTTTGACCCCAACTTAATAGATTGTAAGACTAAGGTAAGGTGGGTTGGGCGTTGGGTTGGGTCGTAGGGATACCCTTGAGTCAACAAAAAAAGAAAAAATAAAAGTTCATACCTTTTTATCATCTTTAAAAGAGTTTGGATTGAAATATTTTGATTAATTGAAAACTAATTTAAAAATAAATAAATGTGATTTTAGTTTACCTGTTGATTGATACACCGACAATCCATTTGTATTAACATAACATACTTTTTCCTTAGAATAATTTATAGTCTTGTGACCCAACTCACTCCTTTTTGACTCCAACTTGGCAAAGTGTAAGACTAAGGTAAGGCCGGTTGGGCAATGGGCTGGGTCATGGGGATACCCCTAAGTCAACAAAAAATAAGAGAGAAATCCATACCTTTTTATTATCTTTAAAAAGGGTTTGGATTAGAATATTTTGATTAATTGGAGACCAATTTACAAAAAAAATATGTGATTTTAGTGTACTTGTTGATTGATACACCAACAATCTATTCGTATTAACATAGCATCATCTTTTTCCCTTTGGATTAAATGTGCCTTCGAAGAATTTCTATCTTTGTGACCCAACTCACTGCTTTTCGACCCCAACTTGGCAAAATGTAAGACCAAGGTAAGGCAGATTGGGGGTTGGGTTAGGTCACAAGGATACGAAAAAAAGAAAGAGAAAGTCCATACCTTTTTATTATCTTTGAAAAAGGTTTGTATTGGAATATTTTGATTAATTGGAGGCCAATTTACAAAAAAAATCATAATGTGATTTTAGTGTACTCGTTGATTGATACACCAACAATCCATTTGTATTAATATAACATCCTCGTTTGCCCTTTAGATCAAATGTGCCTTACAAGAATTTTTATCTTTGTGACCCAACTCACCGCTTTTCGACCCCAACTTGGCAAAATGTAAGACCAAGGTAAGGTGGATTGGGCGTTGGGTTAGGTCACAAGGATATGAAAAAAAGAAAGAGAAAGTCCATACCTTTTTATTATTTTTGAAATGGGTTTAGATTGGAATATTTTGATTAATTGGAGACCAATTTACAAAAAAAATATATGTGATTTCAGTGTACTTGTTGATTGATACACCAACAATTCATTCGTATTAACACCACATCCTTCTCCTTCGCCCTTTGGAATAAAGGTGTCCTAGAAGAATTTCTATTCTTGTGATCCAACTCACCTATTTTTTGACCCCAACTTGGCATAATGTAACACCAAGGTAAGGTGGGTTGGGCTATGGGCTGGGTTGCAAGAATACCCTTGTGTCAACAAAAAAGAAGATAAATTCATACTTTTTTATTGTCATTGAAAGGGGTTTGGATTGGAATATTAAGATAAGTTCATAACTTTTTATCACCATTCAAAGGGGTTTAGATTGAAATATTTTGATTAATTGGAGGCCAATTTACAAAAAAACATAATGTGATTTTAGTGTACTTATGGATTGATATACCAACAATCCATTTGTATTAAGTAACATAACATACTTTTCCTATGCCCTTAGATCAAAGGTACCTTAGAAGAATTTTTATCCTCCATGACATTTGCATAACACTATTACAAAGGGGAAGATAGGTGTATTATAGAATCAACCCACACTAAAGAGGGATGGAAAAGAATTAATCAAAACTGGCAAAACCAAGAAATTGTTTGTCATAGGATTAAAATCTAGAAACCATGGCTTTACTAATAAAAAAATATTTTTATCTTTTATTTGTTATCTATTTTTCTCATCTTCTCAATTATCTCTGTTTGTCTATCTACCTTTCTTGCCTATTTATATATTTTTACATTTTTATATTTTTTCTTATTTTCTCTCTTTATTCTCTCTCTCTCTCTTGCTTGTTTGCTCACTCACTCTATTTGTTTTATTCTCTCCATCTATCTTTTATCTTTTATTTTTTATTTTTTCATTTCTTTGCCATTTTTTTCCTTTTTTTATCTTTGATTGTAGATTTGGCATTTTCTCCCGCCCTCTATTTATCACATTTTTTCCCCTTTTTGTTGATCTCTTTTTTCTATAACCTTTTGCTTATTGGCTAAGGTTGATTGAGCATCCCTGTAAGTCACATAATTTGCATTTACTTGTTCACATGGGGTGCAAGTAGAGAGATCGATGTTTTGGACATATTCATGAAGACTATGTATTTGTAGTGTAATATTTATTAATGAGATAATACATTGTGTGGATAGTTTTAAAGGCTTGGCTTTTACTTCATGTAAAGTTTTTACAATATATCTCGTGTCATCTTATTTGTATGTTTGTTTATTCTTTTGCATATTTTTCACTTAAAGTTTTGTGGAAATAGTTTTATATTGATGCAATTTTTTCTTCCTTTGGTGTCAAAGCCTAGTTGTTAGGTTGTGGGTGGAGATAACCTTAATATTGTTAATGCTTGGAATGAGTAGATTTTTGTGCACAATTAATTCCATAGATTTGTAAGAAAATAATAAAGGCATATTAAAAATAGTTCAATATGGATTTTTGAAAATAATTCTATATGGTTGCAATTTTTTTGAATAAGATTATATTTGGTGATAAAAAAGTTTCAAACTATGCCTTTTCTATCCAAAGGCTTTTGGGGACTAGGCCTTGGCCTGATGACCAACCAAATAGGCAGTCACAATCAACATGTGGAGACTAATGCATTGTTCATTGAGTCAATTAACAAAAATTATTCTTAAGGCCACCAAACAAGTTATCAAGGGCCAATGAGAACAAAACACATGGTTTATCAAGATTTTCTTAGTGGGAAACATGAAAAATAAAAAAAAGCTATTGAGGCTTCCCTTGTGGGCTTGAATAAGTTAAATTCTACATGCATAAATCCAAATGTAGGGAGTTCATGAGTTGGGCACCATGGCTTATTAAGCTATAGAGCAAAAAAGGGACAAATTTGCACAGGGTCAAATGATCAAAATAAGCTCAAAAAAAGGGAGGTCAGGCTGATTTCTAAGGGAAATTAATGACATGCTACACAAACTTCTTTATGCTCTAAATATTAGAAATTGGACATTGTGCCCAAGACATCTAACCCTCATCAAACATTTATAATTTAAAGGATCATTTTGCTATAGGTTCTATTAGCAGTTTAATTTGTCCATTTTATGACAACTCAAACCAAATTGGATATATGGTGGAATTGTTATTGAAATTATACATGGGGAAGCTCCATAAGATCTAAAACTCAAAACTATAAACACAATTTACATGTATACACAATGTATAAGATTGTATGTATGGTGGAATTGTTATTGAAATTATATGGAGAAGCTCTCTAAGACCAAAAAACTCAAAACTATAAACATAATTTACATGTATACATAATGTCAAAATATTGAATGGTTTTTTCCATTATATATAAATATCTAATTGAATATGTATTTTCCTTAGTGCTAGTATTAGACTATCAATAGTCAAGACTTGCAATAAGATTTTCACTTTTAAAGAAGGGTAATGTAACAAACACTATTAATAATCTTAGCTTCCTACAAACTCAAATAAAGATATATATATTTGACTTTGAACAAAGATTTAAATGAAAATTAGAAATAGCTTAGTAATGGTTAAAGTAGGGATTTTGACTTATGAATTATGGACTCTAGATGTAGGAACATTTACCCTACACCTAAAATACTTGGACCCAACCATTATGCTGGAACATTACATCTTAATATATTATATATTAATATATTAATAATTAAGTAAGGGTTATTTTTATGATAAAAAGTTGCATAGATGATTGTTAGGTTTTTTAAAAAAGAAGAGGTTTATTAAGAATAGTACAAGCAAATTTTAAATCTTCTTAGATTTTTTTGCATGTGACCAGTGACAGTGCAACATGCCCTTCAGTACTATGGGGACAGGGGGAAACTAGACCTCGTGACCTCTTGCTTGCAACATGATGCCCCTAAATCCTCTTAGATTCATCATAATATAATATTGTATATTATTTTGTGTGTATCATGGTGTAATCTCAATTTTTTGCTTTTTCCATTTTTCAAGTTGTTATTAAAGCCACAACATTTGGAAGATAAAGATAGATAAAAGAAATGTAGGTGGTTGTGTGGGTGAAGTTAGCATGAGAGAATATGACCTTTGAGGATTCTTCATATTTTTTCAAATGTTTAGTAGGGTTGTTTGTCTGTATTTGTTTTAGCTATAGATATTAAAGCCATGTGAAAGAAATTTGAAGGATTTCATGAATTTCTCTTTCCAAATTTTATGCCGAAGAGTGTCACCCATGAATATCTATTATCTTTGATGGTAAAGGCTATTACACTAGGAAACAATAATTGCCAATATGTTGTGCATGGAAACCCCAAAATGGAGAATAGAATGTGCTAAAATGCTTTGCATTTTCGTATTTGTGAATGGGAATAAATTGGATTGCATCAAAGTGAAAATAATTTCATTGACAATAGTATCGAAGTTTAGATTGCAAATTTATATATTACATAATAGGCTTGCCTGATGGTCGTGCCTGCTTAAACTAGAGCGCCTGTAATTTGATATACTCAAATCTCCATGGATTTGATTCCCACATGTATAAAGTGCAATTCATTCCAGAAGCGCTACAAATACAAATTCAATCTATTGCATTAAAACATTAAACCAATTGGTTTGAAACCAAGCGGTATGTTTACAACTTCTGTGAAACATACTTTACTTTGTAGTGGACAAAAAGGAATCAATCACCTATAGATTAAGGACATGATTTGTAAGATAAGAGAACTGGCTATGCCAACTTCAATAGCCTTCTATTACTATACCTAACACAATTTATTAAGATTCAAATGAGACATTAAGTAGATAAAGATAACAAGTCAACAAAGGAGGCTAGAGGAGAAAACAAGTTGAAAGTTTTTGAAATCTTGATGTAGCTTTTCACTTGGAGATTGTAGATTTTTTTAGAAGCACCATTATATTTGTCTATTCTTGGAACAAGGGGGCTTCACAATTTCATTGCATTTATAGATGGTTGATTATGTCTTGATCCACAAACTTGGTGATTTGTATCAATGGATGGTTGATTATGTCAAATGATAGATTGAGAGGTGTGTATGTGGTTAGTTGAGTATGGCTTAATTCACATAAGAAGTGTTGTTGCTATGGATAATTGAGTGTGTCTCAATTCACACAAAGTGCTATTTTTGTAGATACTTGAATATTTATTGATTCACAAGAGGAGAGGTGTACTTATGAATAGTTGAGTAGTTTTTGACTCAAAGGTATTGTTGGATGGTCAGGGCATCCACTAATGCAATCAATTTTTTGCATCTTGAGTGAGGGGGAGATGTTTCATCAAATTTCTAGATGGGTTGCTTTGTTCAATCTATGTAGTGTTCCATCCTTGGTTTAGATTGATGTAATAAGGGGGAGAATATTGGAATATTATATCTTAGTATAGGATATAGGTTAGATGATAAATATAAATTAACAAATAAATAAATAATAAGCTAGTAAACAAATTAATGTTAGTAGTTAAGTGGGAGTTACTTTTTGCATGGAGGTTGCATAGTTAGTTGTGAAGTGGTTCAAAGGGAAGAGGCTTATATAATTCAATGGAAACAAATGTAAAATCATCATAATAGAATATTCAATATTATTTTGTGTGTGAATAACAATGTAATTAGTTGATGCTCTAGCATTTTTCAATTTATTCAACCTCATAGGCTAGAGCTTTGACCCTAGACACTAGGGTATGTATACTATAACCATGGAACTTGACACAAATAATTGGCACTAGACACATACTATCTCTTCCCATTTCTATTACTTATTTCCTTATTTTTTCTTTTATTGTATTTCTTTGCCTATTTATTTTATCTTTATCTCACTGTCTAATCTCTCTTTCCTTCTTTAACTCATTTTTTTCTTCTCATGTTTTAGTCTACTTTCTTTTAGGTTTTATTGTTTTAGTATTTCTTTATTTTTTATTAATATTTCCTTATTTCTCTTTTTTCCCCTTCTTATGTAGACCTTGTGCAATGGATATGGATATTTACAACTGTATAACTTAAACTTCTGTAGACTTGAAAACTATGAACCTTAGATTGAAAGAAATTACTAGCTTCCCCCACCTCTTGAACCTTGGACAATTTAATTCAAATCAAACTCAACCATAGGCCATGGCCTAGTTATATATTGACCTTATTCCAAGAACCTTTTATCATATTTCTTATATCCTTGGACCTTAGACATTGAATATTGGACTTATGGATTGTGGATTGTAGACCAACAAAATTTTGCTCTTTACCTTGACCCATTGGACCCTCTATCGTAGTTTGTACAATTTGGATACTAGATCCTTAGAACTTGGGCTTTGAACCCTATACCCAAGAATCTTGACAAATTCTTACAATTATTCAATACAATGGAGATAGAAAAATTGAAGAACACATATACATCTAAAAGGATTCTTTGATTCATGCTAAACTCCATTAGGAGAATGTGCCTAAAAGGATGCTTTGATAAATGATCAATTCCATTAAAAGAATGTTTCTCCCTACATGTTCCACTATACCTTTAATGATGTAGTAGGCTCAACATGCTCTGATACCAAAATGAAAGTGGGGGTTGTCAAGAAACACTCTTCTCTGAAATTACACCGAAACAACCAAAATAATGCAAGAAAAAATTGCAACAAGATTTCTTGAATTTATTCAAAAACTTGCAACACAAGTCTACACAAAATGGAAATCTAATTACATTAAAGTTTTTAGTCAACAAATGACTGAAGGGCTACAACATATTCCCTTTATATAATCTAGAAATGAAATAAAACAAGCTACAACAAATGAAAAATCAAAATATGTGCTTCATGAGCACCTCCAAATCTACACTTTTTCTCTTGTAACAATCACATGCAACTCATCAATTCTCAACTATTGTGCCTTCAACCTTCAATGGATGCAATAACCCTTTCAACCTGCAACAAATCACTTTAAAACCTTCTTGAGAAATTCCATGCCCAACTCTCCAATCTCCAAAACCTGTAGTGCACAATGAAAACCCAAAAACTGCCAACAAAACCCTTTACCAAAAATCCAAAAAAAATCAAAATTTTCCCTCCTCTTGGAAAACTCATGACCACCTCCTCATAATGAGTTGTTTCCTCAATTGAAAAATAATTAAATGACTATTAATTCCATTTTGTAGCTCCCAATCCCAAAGCCTAAACTTGATTTTTCATATAGTAAAAAAAAATGCAATTACACCTCCACAACCTCACCTGCCAACTTGCATAACAAAGGTGGCCTTTTATAAAATTAAAATCACTTATTCAAACAACCTCCTAATCATGAAATGCAAATGTAAATTCCTAATTTTAAACTTTTTTAATTAATGCAAGATTTCCAACCACCTATGGATGCTCCTACATCAACTAATAACTTGTGTTCTTTAATATAATTGTTAATAACTTGTATTTGGCCTTATCTTTTGGGTCAATTATTTCATGGAAAGGTATTAAAGATGCTTTCCTTAATTAGTCTAGACGTACTCTTAGCTAAACTTTGATGTATAATCAATTTGCCACATTTACAAGAGAACCCAATGGACATCTAAGAATTTTTAAGATAAGATTCCATAAGATATAATCAATATTACTAATCCTTACAAACCTATAGAAGCTATAACTATTTAGATGTATCTTGTTGCTCTTAACTCTCTTACTATCCATGTTTTTGGGAGGACATTTGCTTTGACTTCTTATATTACTAATCATTTATCCACAAACTAGGATTTGTGAAAGATAACTTGTTCTCCAATCATATGGAGTAGGACCTCTTACTTCTCTTGGGAAATCAACAACAAACACCCAAATTCCCATGCTAAATCAATGGCTTCTCATCATATGCCAATCATCAACTTGCTTCTTAGGATGACTAATTATTTCAAAATCTAGCTACAACCACAATTAGTTGTTTAATCCTAATCAAGCCATGGAATTTCCTCCAACCTCTCAAGTTATGCTAGCCACACAATTTAAACCATCATACATGAACACAAAATTCTCACAATTTAGAGCAGCCAAGCAAGTGAACCTCATTGGAAATAAATCTAGTGTGTCAAAATGCATGAACAATTAGATGCTAGCTTGTAATCCTCAAACACAAGCTCACCTAACACTATAAAATCAATCTTCTTAATTAAGTGTTTATTTAGATAGCCTTCAAATACAATGTTCTCTTTTCTTTTTATCTCTATTTTCAACCTTTTCTCCTTTCTTTTTCTTTCTATATTTTTATGTTTTTATCTCTATTGGTCTCACTTCATCGTGTTCATCTCATTTTTCCCTTGTCATGTTTCTATGTTTATTCTTTTTCTCTCATTCTTTTAGTCCCCAAATCTAATTACAATAAAGTTTAGTCAACAAATGACTGAAGAGCAACAACATATGCCCTTTATATAATCTAGAAATGAAATAAAACAAGCTACAACAAAAGAAAAATCAAATTATGTGCTTCATGAGCACCTTCAAATCTACACTTTTTCTCTTGCAACAATCACATGGAACTCATCAATTCTCAGCTATGGTGCCTTCAACCTTCAATGGATGCAATAACCTTTTCAACCTGCAACAAATCACTTCAAAACCTTCTTGAGAAATTCCATTCCCAACTCTCCAATCTCCAAAACCTACAGTACACAATGAAAACCCAATAACTGCCAACAAAACCCTTTAACAAAAATCCAAAAACAAAGCATTTTTTTCCCTCCTCTTGGAAAACTCACGACCACCTCCTCATAATGAGTTGTTTCCTCAATAGAAAAATCAATAAATGACTTTTAATTCCATTTTGTAACTCCCAATCCCAACGCCTAAACTTGCTTTTTAATATATTTCAAAGAACAATGCAATTACACCTCCACAACCCCACCTGCCAACTTGCATAACAAAGGTGGCCTTTTATAAAATTAAAATCATTTATTCAAATAGCCTCCTAATCATGAATGTAAATGCAAATTCCTAATTTCATTTTTTTTTAATTGATGCAAGATTTCCAACTATAAGTGTGGAATAAGTAATGAGTAAAATAACTAAAAACACTTCTTAATAAGACATTATATCAAAGATTCAATAGCATTTAAACTAATTTAAAGCAAGAATCTATTGAAAACGTCATATTGTTCTCTCTCTCCAAAGATTTATCAAGTCATGGGGCTCTCAGATTTGGTAAGCATTGTGACTGTTAAAATGCCAATCTAGAGAATGAGATGTTGCTAAATGCAATAATGTAATCTTGTACAATGATTGCTAATTGATAAAATGAATCTACTATAAACTAAATTGACATGAAACTATGATGAAAGAAGCTACAGTAAAACTAAGATGCAACCATGATTTTGATTACTAAATGATAATGCTATGATGCTATTGCTAAATATTGATGTTGTTGTTAAGATGCTTGATTGTTTGATTGTTATTCCTGCAGAGTAAGTTTGCACAAAGATGAGAGATTCATTTCTTGTGAAAAAAGGTTGTATATATAGATTTACGACAACACATTGTGATGGGGCAGCACAACAAAGGCCTGGATTCAATTTGAAGAATTGAATGGCGAGAGATGAAGAAGCTTGAGCTGATTATGGGAATGGTTTCTCCCCATGAAACACATGCCAGATGCTAGGAAGAATCAGAGGAATGAGATTGAGAGGATTTCTTGCAAATTTGTCTCCACAACTTCCCCATGAATACCAGTTGAATTAATTAGACATCTAATGTCTAATTTTATTGGTGAGTGAATAGAGGAAATTGCCTTTATGCCTTTTATTTGAATATTTGATTTATTCAATTTAGCAAATGAGAATAAATAAGTTAATAAAACAAAATAAAGAATTTTTTTATTAAATAAATATAGAAGGGATTTAAACAACAAAGTATTTAACCTTGTTTAATTAATTAAGATTGAATAATATGATAATTAAATAACACAAACTATTGAAGTTGTATATTTAATTAAAATTGACGAATAGGAGAAATGAACTATAAATAAATATTTCTATTTATTTAATAGTAGAGGAAATTAAGGTAATTAATCAAATAAGTTGTATTTAATTAATTAGATTATCTAAACCATTTTTAGGTGTATACATTTTGCCCCTCTTTGAAGTGATGTGTTTACACATTGCTTTAAAGAAAATTTTGTTGTTGCTACTAGTATCAACAAAAGAAAATTAGAATGCCCTAGACATTGATTTTTAGGTGATGATGAATATATGCCCCCTCGAGAGATAAATTGATGAATTTTTAATTTTTTTGAATTTTGCAAATTTTTCAAATTTTTATATTTTTCAATGATTTGATGAAGATTCGATGGTGAAATAATTTATCTCCTGATAAATAATGTAGAATATTGTCCCTAGATGAATTTGAATTAATCTCTCTTAAAAAAAATTAATTAACCCCATAAAAATCCCACTTTTAATAACCTATAAAAGGTCAAAAGGATCATTTTCAAACTCATTTGTGCATTTGAGTTTTTGAAAATCTGAGAGAGAGCAATTTGTGCAATTTGGAGTAGGATATCGATTCCTTACCACAGTCATCAATTTGAGCGTGTGCGACCTCACTACTGCCCAGCCATCTACAGACCTCCAGTACGTACCCGTTAACCCCCTCTTTGTATGTGCATTTCTTGTTTTTTGTGCATTTTCTATATTTCAAAATTTAGCTTTCTTTTAGCATTTTGACATGCTGATGTAGCGCTTCAACTGTTTGTTTTAGCGCTTTTAACATTTTAGCACTTAGGGTAGATAAAGTAGCATTAGGTAGGTTTATTTAGCACTTTCAATGTTTTAGCACCAAGGATAAAAACTTTGGCACTTTTACCTTTTGTTTTAGCGCTTTCACCAATTTAGCACTTAGGATTAGAATTTTAGTGCTTTTACCTTTTGTTTTAGCGCTTTCACTTGTTTAGTGCATTGACCTGAAAGATTAGCACTTTGACCTAGTATAATAACACTTCTATTGAAGTGGCACTTTGATATCTGAAATGGCACTTATGCTTGATGAAATGGTGCTTTTGATGATTTAGCATTTTGAAACTCTGTTTTAGCGCTTCTAAGTCATATTGATAAAGTTTGTCAAATTTATCCTTGATTTTGTTGATTTTTGATTGTGTCTATTGTCAGTTTGATATGATTGATGATCTTGATTAAGTAGATGACGTTCAACCTTATGATAGATGAGATCTGATGTTTGATTGATGATAATTATCCTCATGATAGGTGAGGAATAATTATAGTTTGATTGATAAACCTCATGATAGGCAAGGTTGATTTGATGTATTGACCTCATGATAGGTGAGGTTCAATGATGTTTGATGATTGACCTCATGATAGGTGAGGTTTAATAATGTTTTCTCACAAGATTTAATCAAAAGTCTCACCAAGAGCTTATTAGGTTTGATAGGATAATTGATGTTTTGATGATTTGACAAAGAATATTGACTTTGAATATTCCATGATGATAGGAGGCTTTGACAAACCTATAAATTAGAGAGCGATTTCTGTTAATGTTTGATTTGATATGTCAGCTAGCCCAACTTAAGATAAATATCATTACAAGTCGTGGATTGTCTTCCTTACTAGTCATGCCCTAGATTAGGATTAATC